>JADRCH010000267.1:2618297-2772784 GCA_019843965.1 Rhynchomys soricoides
TAATTAGGTGGACTCTAGACCAGCCCTCTTTCTTCTAATTAGGTGGATAACAAGTCGTGTTTAGTTCTCCACACCTCAGGCTGCTCATCTCTAAACTTACAGGTCTGACCTATAGGGTGTAGGGTATGTAGGACGTTTTCAGATTCATACCTACATTGACTCATGGATGTATATTACAACGTTCCTTGCATGTACACCACTTCAGTCAGACCATCATGTAGTTAAGAGATAGTGGCTATTTTACCTATGTGGGGTTTTTATTTAGTGTTGAAAGAGAAAAGGACATTAAAAGTTATTTTATATTATAGTCTACTAAATTAAAATTTTGGACACAGTATGATTCTTGGGGGCAGTACCCTTTGTCAAAGCATCTGACCCCTTAATTCCTTTTTCTAATCAAAAAGTAACACCTAGCTTATACTGTCAGGCGAGTTGGATGGATAGATGTTTATGGAAGTAAAAATAAACTAAAGTCTGCCTGATATTGTTCCCAAAAATTAAAAAATAAATAAATTCCCTTTCATTGCTCTTTGTTCTGCCTTACCACATAACTTCTTCAAATAGTTAACCCGGAAGAGAGCTGACTTGAAGAAGAAGCTGAAAGTTACATTTGTAGGTGAAGCAGGTTTGGATATGGGTGGCTTGACTAAAGAATGGTTCCTTCTTCTAATTCGCCAGATTTTCCATCCAGATTATGGTGAGTGTTTAATGTTTGTGATCATTGTTGCTCTAGACTTGTTAGAGTTGAGTTGTAGCCCTGACATTTTCATCAGCTGTAAATGTAGAATTTGTACAGAAGTAGCCATACTATATCTCTTGAATAAATGAAATGCATGGAAGTATGCCACTGAACTAAAGAATATTCAGAATTTTAAAACAAGCCTCTAGTGTTTTTTCTGTACTAGTATGTGAAGCTTCTTTCATTAAATAAGTCTGTGGTCTTGGGAGATGGTTTAGTCAGTAAACAGCTGGCTGTGGAAGCCTGGTGGTCAACTTAGGTAAGGCCAGGTGCTGCCAGCATTCCTTTAACAACAGCACTGGGGACACAGAGACAGACACACAGATCCCTAGAGCTGGCTGGCCAACTCATCTAGCTTAATTGGTCATTTCCAGATTCAGTGGGAGACTCTTTCAGAAATAAGATGGATCATGACTGAGGAAGACACATGACATTATCCTGTGGATTCACATACATATAAACATGTGAACACACAGGTACACAAAAACATGTGTACACGCATAAACCACAGACGAAATAGAAATTTATAAGTTAATTTTTTAAGGACAAAAATCTTCAATTTTTATTTTATTTAGAGAAACTGCTTACATAATTATTAGCATCTATTTAATATTTCCATTCAAAGGAAAATTTCTGTTTATAGGGTATACATATACGTATTATGGATGACATAGATGGATGTGTAAAATCTTGTACATTCTTGTAAAAACTCAAAGATATAAAAAAAATACCTTCTATAAATATGTTACTAAGATTTGTAAATGTAAAAAAAAAAAAAACAGATTTGTAAATGTATTCTGTGAAATTTGTACCATGAAAGATAACTTGTAACAACTGTTGCTAGTGATTTTTGCCTTTGGTAGATTTCATATGTATTTTACCAGTGCTTTTCATCTTGTGGACAAACTGTTTCCTTTTTGCAGGCATGTTTACATACCACAAGGATTCACATTGCCATTGGTTTAGCAGCTTTAAATGTGATAACTATTCTGAGTTCCGATTGGTTGGAATTGTATCCTTTAAACTTTCCACTAGGAGGTGCTACTGGACTAGGGTTTTTTTTTTTTTTTAAGGGTTTCTTTCTTCTTTTTTTTCCCTTCAATCTATAGTTTAGAAAAGTGTTTTAGAAAGTTAAACATTATCAAAATTTATTAGATTTTCTCTAATCTATATATGTGTAATATCAAACCTCCATAGTCTCAATACATTTAAAGAAAATGGCTGACTTTTAAATCTTTCGTATCTCAAAATTATTATATATCAAAGTTATCAAAAATTTAATAGTTTTTCAAGTCTAGAGCATTTTCCATTTGTAATAAAATACTTTCTGTCCTTGCATTTTGTGCTTACTTACTCAATTTACTAAATTGAACTCATAAGAATTAAATTTAACTTTTTAAATGTACCCTGAAATCCTTAGACATGAAGGAGGTAAGCCTAAAAAGTTGAAACGTGAATGCAATGGAGAATATTCAAAACATGCATAGTTATTTTGTAGCTTTTTCAATTTCATAAATTCATTTGCCATCTCTCGTCTCTATCTCAGGTATGTTGTGTAATGTATTCCTACACTGGTGGAGCAAAGAGAAGTTAGATATTAAGCAAAGATGCCTTGTACATTAGCTTTTTAAATTACAAGAAAAATAATTGTGTTAAATGAAAGAAGAGTAAAAAGATGAGCAAGAGCTGAAGATGTGTAGAAAAAAGGGAAAATTCTAACGTTGAGAAGTTTAGCATTTAAATAAGTAGATGAGCATCAATGCAGGGTAGTTTATCCTCAGTCAGATGTCTGTGTAATGTGCATTAATAATAAGTACTAAGGGGTTTGTGACCTCATTAAAACCAAGATTAGCATAAAATAAGCGTGGGTATAAGGTGAATAAGATGTTATGTTATTGTGTTCTTCCCAGGACAGGTAGGAATTTAACCTGGGAGGGTGATGGGGGTGAAAGGCTGAGTTGTTGCTGACTTGCTACAAAGCAGGGATCACCCTGGGACTTGGGGAAGTGCTGAGCAGCCATCCATATAAGGGCGTGTCACATTTACTATGATTAAATCTGAGGATGTATAGGGAACTTGAAAGAGTAAATGAAAGGAAAAGCAGGAAATAAAACTGCACACTGAAATGCTTACATATTGTCATATCTAAGGTTCAGAACAACTACTTCACACTACCCAAGAAGGCTGAACACGTCATGGATTCCTATTTTCCTGTAATTTACAAGTCTCACTTGAGTGTATGCAATTTCTGTGATACTTTTTACTAACTTTGACCTGTTTGGACTTCTTCATGTATGTGGTTATCTTGCTTTACAATACTGTGTCATAGCTCAGAGTTGTGATATTTTGACTTCCTGATATCACTAATAAAGTTAGCAGTTGCACTTTTGAAATAGTGCTTTTCATAAAATGATTTGCCAGTCATCATCTTTCATAATATTGGTGGTTTTTACTCAGGCAGTACATAAAAGATCATACTAGATATGTTCTTATGTGTATATTTCATATTAAACGAGTGTGTCTAAAAGTAAACTCATACAATTAGTGTTGACTACAGTTATCTTTAAATATGGTAAGAACTTAGTGTTTACAAGAAGTAGAGCCATAAAACACAAAATAGCAATGGTAAAATGTTATAAAGATTAAGAGTATTAATAGCAGTGATATTTTAAAAGTAGAATTACCTATACCAAAAAGGATATTGAAACTGTAGAGAGACAATATAGTACAGTACAGGTTTTCAGACTGTCCACAGCACAGAGCCCTCAGTGACACTGGCAGAAAAATTACTCCATCCCTGTTTCAACTAGAGCAGGTATTTCTGTGTGAGAGACTCTGTAACCTATTAACCTACTTCCTTACTGTGAACAACCCGCTTTTAAGATTTTAGCATTAAAATTTTTTAAATGAAAAATGTTTAGAAGTTATCACCATAGTGGAAAATTATGAATTATAATACTGTAGTACTATGATTATCATCATTATTGCTACTATCTTGATTATATATTTGAGTGCATTTGTGGTATCTATCTTCTTACACACACTGGTCAGCCTGTGCAGTTACTTAGAAAACAGTATAGCTGTTTCTTATGTCTCCAGTCTTCATTTTGCCTTTGGAAATTAAATTGACAGTATTCCAAATTTTTTCAGCAATTTGCTAGGCCTATATGTTTAGGTTTCCTTTTGAATCTATAAAATAAATTACTATTTAAGTAACTTTAATATCTGACCTTTAAATATAGGAAATTGATCTGAACTCCCTCTTTTGGCAAATGAATAAGTTACATTCTGCTATGTAAGTAGACAGATTTTACAAGTAAATAAGATATCTGAACTCTAGCCCTTCAAGTTTTACGTATGAGTTTGCGTACCCTATTATCTCATTAACAGTGTTTGCATATCCATACGCTTATTCATACCAACTCCTTTACTTAAGCTTTGAAAAAAAGTGGCAGTTTCTAAAACCGGTGCTGTATTCTGCATCCAAGTACTTCTTACAAAAGCACCAACATACTTGCTTAAATTTAGTAATTTTATATATATTAAATAATTTATAGGAATGCCTGAAGTCATTAAATCCTATCAAATGAACATCTTTTCCCGTGGCTTTTGTTAATCAAGAATTATAGTATGTAAATGAAATGAAATTAAAGAAAAAAGGTGTGTTGGACTAGTTAGAAAGCCAGTGTTAGATCTGAAAAAAGTATATGAGAAGACTGATGCATAATTCAAGTCTCATTTGTTGTTGTGAATTTTACGTTAATACTTAACATTTAGCATGCATAGCTCATGGGACTAGCTGTTTATAACAGCATCACCTTGGATATTCGTTTTCCTCCCTGCTGTTACAAAAAATTACTGAGTCCTCCCATTGTACCTAGTGATCAGAGTACACCAGTAGGCATATGCAGTGTTACCATTGACGACTTGTGCCAGATTATGCCTGTAAGTATGTTATTAACACCTTGTAGTTGTGTTATGCTAAATGCCTCCTTATTTGGAGTCTTCTAATACTATTCTACCTTTAAAATCAGGCTTTCTTTTTAGAACTCTTCTCTGTGTTACTGTTAGTCCCTTCCTTACAGAGACCTATTCTGCAATGTGCTTAAGCTCTTAGAGAATAGTACAGATTTTTAAGTCCAATGGGCATTGATTTGAATGCCAACCATGCTATGTATTGGCTTTTTAAAGTTGGGTGAGTTATTTAACCTTTCTGAGCTCTAATGTCCTTTTAGCAATACTATGTTGTTTTAAAAATAGTAATTAAAAGCAAATAAGGAGCTGGAAAGATGGCTCATCAGTTAAGAGCACTTACTGCTCTGGTAGAGCACCCAGGTTCAGTTCCTGGCACCCATGTTGGAGTGCTGACAACTTCTAACTCCAGCTCCAGGGAATCCAACACTTCTGACCTCTGCAGTCATATACACATACTTATACACAGACTTCCACAAATAAACATAATTTAAAATAAAGTTTATGGTAATAGACATATCAGGTCTCTACCAGCCTAGAGTTGTATAAAATGTTTCCTTTAACCAGCTGACAGTTTTATTTTCACATTCACCAGTACAAGTGAAGACGGTACTTTTTTATCCCACTTCTCCCATGTTATCCTCTTTGCTAGAAACAGAAGTCGTCTTCTATTGTGTGTACTACCAGAAAACACTCAGACACAGCACATTGATCTGACAACACAGACCAAGTAATACAAAACTGCTAATTTGTGTGGCTGAGTCATGCCAGGACGAGTGAGTACCATCGTAGGGCAAGCAGAAGGCCTCATCATGGGAGATTTAGGCATCTTGGGCATGTGCCCTCCTATGGGAGGCCTCATGCTAAGAGTAGGTTCCGCAGACAACATCCCAGGAGAAAGGCATCATGGGAGGACCTCCCATATGTGGTGTTGGCATCATATAGGATGAGAAGGACCCAAGAGACTGTGGGGAGACAGGCCCTCTTCCCCTGCAGGAGAGGAGCAAAGAATGGATTGGAGGGATCTTATTTTGTTGTTGTTGAAATGCAGCCATTGTTTATCAGTCAGGCTCTGAACCTGCTCTTCCATCCATTTCTGATGGTAGACTTTCACATTCTCTTTGTGGTTCCTACACTGCAGTGTGACTTTCTTACAGATGGTGGTCATGGGTAATACATATATATCATAGTAATCATGATAAAATCACCACTACCCTGCCAGATCTGAGGCCCTCATCCCTGTGCTTTCAATGAAATTAAAATTTATTATATAAAGTTAAGATTATTCCAACTCATGGCATTACTTATCTCTTCAAACAATTTAATATAAATTAAGAATAATTTTCCATGAAGATTGATAAAAAATTAAATATTGAGCCAATTCTACTTTTAAGTTTTTGTTCATAGATAACTGAAGTCATAAGAAAATATTTCTTCCAGCACTCACAGGCTTTTCTTGGAAGAGGAAGACATGATAACTAAAATGTATAAGCTCCTCAACATATGTGAGCTGTATGTCTATTGTTTGAACACTGCCTCTTAAAATAGTAGCACATTTAAAATATATATGTGATTTGAAAATGAGAAGCACTATAAATCCGTAAACGGTAATGTGGCAGGGAGACAGGAATAACTGGAAATCACAGTAGAGCTGTAACACCTGTTTGCTTCAGAGTGGGCCATAGAGTTAGAATTCTGTAATATAAACTGGTTAATTCCCTCCTGCATGGACTTCAATTTTTCCAAGCTATGGATGGTAGAAATCATTAACAAGTATCATGAGTCTTAGAGAGTACATTTCAAATATTTGTTTTAAAATATGAGTTTACTTTTTATTCTCACAGGTAAGGGACCCACAGTCTGTCTCTTTACAATTTGAAGTAATGCTAGTAGATTGTAAAAGACAGGTCACAGATTTATTTTTACAGGAATTGGCCCATGGATTAAAGGAACTCTTATCATATGAAGGCAACGTTGAAGAAGATTTCTATTCAACATTCCAGGTACTGATGAAAGCATACCACTATGTATATGCTGTACATCTTAAATATGAAAATGTCATTTGTTCCTAGTCACTCATTGTTAGATGCACAAGAACTAATAAACATGTAAAATCTTAAGAAAAGGATCTTAAGTCTGAGTGTAGCAGCGTGTCAGGGGTCCTGGCACTCAGGAGTCTCAGACACACAAATTGTGATTTTTGAGCTGTACAGCAAGACCCTTTCTCACTTAACTAATTTTAAAAGTATCAAATCAAAACTAGTGATGTAATAGAGACAGTGCCTCAGACACATGCAGATAAGCATGCGAAAATGAATTCATCAAGGGCATGGTACTCCCCTAGGCAGTTGCATATTCCCATGGCATTTACTTTTTACCAAAAGCTAGTTAGCCTCTTACATTGCCCCAACACAGGAAGTTTAGGAGAAGGTAATGAGTCAGACAAAACCACTCATTTCCACCTAGCTCACTTGCCATACAAGTTTTGTGGGCTTTGTTAAAGTATTAACTGTATTTAACAGGAAAGATTAAACACCTGCTTTTTTACTTCAGAATGACACCTCTTCTTAATATAAATGTCACTAGAAAATTGAGGCTTTTGAAAGTTGTGGGTTAAGGGAGAGGCAGAACTGGTCTAGCAATCTGCCCACTGAAGCCCCCCACCTCGTGTATGTCAACAATACCAATTAACATATGGTATTATCCATCAGGTTTTTCAAGAAGAATTTGGAGTAATTAAATCCTATAACTTAAAACCAGGGGGTGATAAGATTCCAGTTACCAATCAGAATAGAAGAGGTGAGTTAGATCTATTTTAAATTGCAGTGAATTAGTACTTTTTTTTAATTATGACTATGTAACAGATGTGAAATTGCTTTCCAGAGTATGTACAGCTTTATACTGACTTCCTTTTGAACAAATCTATCTATAAGCAATTTGCTGCATTTTACTGTGGATTTCATAGTGTGTGTTCTTCAAATGCCCTAATGGTGAGTTTAAATTTTTAAGCTTTCAGTTAGGTTTTGTAATAGTATAGCAGATAATTCCTTAAGTACTGTAGTGAGTAAGCTTTTAAAATAGAAAATGTTTTCTACTTTTAAAAATAGATGCCTTGATTTGTTTATTTTTTGTTGTTTGTGTGTTTTTTATTTTCTTTTGGGGGGAGGTTGCAAGGGCATTGGGCGGATATGAGAGGATGGGGAGATGAGTGGGACTGGGGTGCATGATGGGAACCTCACGAAGAATCAATAAAAAGTTTTTTAAAACAGAAATAACAGTAGTGTTCCTCTTTCAGCCTTTCTCCTTTAGAGAGGGGAATGTGACTTCAGCCCTTTCTCTCTTCTGCTGTGCCTTAAACTAGGGCTTTAAAGGCTGTATGAGGATATTGAGAGTTAGGAGCAAAGACTAGCAGGAGAGTTAATGCCTGGCTCCAGGGGGTGGGGGTATGTAGGAGCATGCTGTGTAATTGCCCCCTGCCTGACTCAAGGGCCTATCAGCAACCTTGAGTCTATAGTTCATCTCCAAAAGCATGGTGGACTTTTACTGTGCTTTGACTTGTCTTGGCCATGTAACTTGGAGTTAGAATGCCATCTTGTAAATATTACGTGATTCTTTCACCTTAAATAACCAGGCGCATGCCATCATGCCTATCATACGTCCCTTCTGTTTTATCATGAGAGTCGGGAATAGCCTTTCATTTGAGTTGTTTTTAAAGAAGAAAGAAATGGACTATCAAAGTTCTGTCGGCAGCAGGAGCAAGTAGCTTTCTATCTGGCTTGTTAAAGAGTAGTGATTCTCAATCTGTGGCTCATGACCCTTTGGGGGGTGTAACAACTCTTTCACAGGAATAACATACCAGATATCTTGCATATCAGATTATGATTCCTAACAGTAGCAAACAGTTATAAAGTAGCAACAAAAATGAATTTCTATTTGAGAGTCACCACAACATAAGAAACTATTAAAGGGTCGTGGCATTAGGAAGGTTGAGAACCACTCTTTTAGAGTGACCTTTGTAATATGTTTACTGCAAAGTACCTTTGAAAAAGAAGTGCTGTTGAGCTATGACTAAGTTTTATGACTCTCTGTTTAGGTGGAGTGGAGAAAGGGAAAATTAAAATAGCATGACATAGTATTGCCTATTTTTTTAGATCTAATCTCAGATGAGAACTCACTCATCTAAAAGGTAGAATGCTAGTGAGTGACACAAAGCAGACTAGGTCTAGACTAGCAGACTACCCAGCCTGCAGTGAACAGAGCACCACAGAGGTGGCAGGACAGCCACATTGAGACACTTCAGGTCTTCCTGCTGATTGGAGAAGAATGAATTTGGTTCATGCTGAGTTGTTTTCTTGGCTTTCTAGCAAACTACTAATTACTGTTATAAGATACAAACCTTTTTAAACAAAATACCTACTATAGTAGAAAAATATAAATGAAAAGCATTTTCTTCAACAAAAAGTCATTTGATTTACTGAAACACTATCATAATTTCTGTGATTTGATTCTGCAATGAAAACAGTTCAAATTTCATTTAAGACTATCATTTTTAATTATGGCTTTTATGATTATTGGCAGCTGCTCCGTCCAGAAGAGGTTGAAATTCTGGTTTGTGGAAGTCCTGAACTGGATATGCATGCACTGCAGAGGAGTACACAGTATGATGGCTACGCAAAAACAGACCTGACCATTCGGTAAGCTCTAACCTTCAAGTACTGCATCTATAGGAGAACAGAATAGAATGTGGCTTGTTTGTTCATAACTTAGAATTTTTCAATCACTTAAGTTAAATATTCTGCAGCCCCACCCTGTCTTCATTTTTTTCTAAAAACAAAAGTACTAAAATAGGAATGCATTTAGCAATCCCATTGGGAAAAAATTGTATCCGTTTCTATCAAAGTATAGAGATTTTTTTCCAAAGATACTAAATTCATAAATAGCATTTTACTGTCACTGGTTTGGTTTTTTGTTTTTGGTTTTTTTTTTTTAAAAAAAAGACTTTTGTATTATATAGAGAACAAAAAAGTTCTATGTTATCCATTGTTAGACTATTTAAATACTGTTATAAAATGTTGTTTTATTCTATTATCAAACACATTTGTATTAGAGAAATTTTCTCAGAGCTTAGTTTATTAGAGTCTGTAAGGATTGCATCGTGTGTGAATTTCCTTCTGTAGATACTTTTGGGATGTTGTGCTTGGATTTCCTCTTGAACTTCAGAAGAAGCTGCTACACTTTACCACAGGAAGCGACAGAGTACCTGTTGGAGGGATGGCTGATTTGAATTTTAAAATTTCAAAGAATGAAACTTCTACTAACTGGTAAACTCTGGGTTATAACTTACTTGATTTGTTTGTTTAGTTGGTTGGTTGGTTTTTTTTGAGACAAGATTTCTCTGTGTAGCCCTGGATGTCCTGGAACTCACTCTGTAGACCAGGCTGGCAGCTGGCTTCAAACTCAAGAGATCCTCCTCCCTCTATATCCCAAGTACTGAGATTAAAGGCGTGTACCACCACTGCCCAGCTAAATTTATTTTTAACATATTATTTATTAGTAATTTTGGAATCAAAGTAGTCTTTCAGTGTGAAGTCATTTTCATGTAAAATTCTTCAGGGTCAGTGTGACCTTGAAACAGAGAAGACTGTGGCTGAAAGTTCCTGGCAGTGTTGACACATCCCAGTACTAATGGTGATACCTTTCTGTCCCCTTTTAAATGTCTGTGTCAAGTATTTGCTTTGTGGTCTTCTTTAGAACCTAGCTTGCCTTGTAGTAGCATGTTGTCCAGCCCTCATTTTTGTGTAAATGATTTTTATAATTAGGAAATATATGAACTTGGGGCTTTTGAAAGGAGCAGGGGTAGCTACTGTATTAATACTTTAAGTACTTCTGGTATTGGCGTCTTTCAAGTCTCGTGCTTCTCACATATGAAGTGATAAAGACCATGGGGTTAAACAGTTTTCTAATAGTGTTAATAGATAATTAATTCTGGTCTTCCTTACTCCTATTCCACTATTCTGTGACTTCAAAAAGGTAATTTGAGAAGGCACAGTTTTCATTATGATCACCCTTGCCCTATGTTCACACATTGGACATTCTCAAATCCTGTTCCAGGCCTTTCATTTCCGAACTTGAGTTGGTTCTATGCTTTCCCAATTGCTCCCACCCTGGTGCTGTTACTTTTTACCTCGTTCCTAGCTGAGTTAAGGCTGCTTTCCTGTCCAGGTTCCTATACAGCTCCTTCTCCATGACACTGACCTGGCCCTGACATGCTGGGCATTTAGTAGCTTTATTATACCTGTTTCCTTCCTAGAGTCCATCATTTCTATTTACATCCACATATTATTTTGGTTCATCCTTAAAACACACTTTGCCTGCCTTCCTCCATTCCTTTGATTTGTTCATTTTTCATATGATATGTGCTTGCTACCTCTCATGAAGATCTTTTTTAATGTTGTCTTTTCCTGTGACATCAAAAAGTCGTCATTTTTTCAATAAATTTCATTCTGCCTTACACTGCAGTCTCTTCAAGACAGAGAGTAGGCTTTATGCATCTTACACTGCATATAGGCACACATGTAGCAACTGTTTCCTGAATGACTACTTAAGCTGATATCAAAATTATACTTTAGGGATCAGAATATTGTTCTTCTTTAATTAAGTACAAATACGTGAGTTCAGATCCCTAACACACATATAAAAAGCCAGGTCTGTGGCCACATTAGCTTGTAACCCCTGAGCTGGAGTAAGAATGTGGAAACACATGAGGATCACTGGGGTTTGCAGGCCAAGTCAAAGAAAAGACAAGTTTTAGGTTCAGTCAGAGTCCCTGTTGCAGTGAACTAAAGGCAGGGAGTGATAGAATAGACACCCAATATCTTCCTCTGATCTCTGTGTATGCACATGAGTATGTGTACCACCATCCATATGTGTACATGAGCATACACCACACAGAAAAAAATAAATTAAAATATTATATTTTAAAACATACATGAATTTTTATAGAAGTAAGAAATTTCCATATGAGTCATAATTAAAAGAATGAGAAATGTCAAGAGAAGGTTTTGCATTTGCAGGTTTATTTGCTCAACAGATTTTTTTGGAATATTTATAGCCATAAAAATATGATTGAATTAAAAGGTAATATGAATAACTTAATATAAAAGCAACATATAAATGTCTCTGATTATTTTTACTTCAGAGATCATTTCAGAAGCTAAAGTAGTTTAGTTCTGAGTCTGGAACAACTCTAGATTCCTATCAGGGACCTTACATTGATTAAATACAACTGTCAAAGACACATGACATTTCTATTCAGTACAGTGACAGTGTTCCTCAAAAGGCAAGGACAGTATTCCCTCTGAACTAAGAAATTTCGTCCCTTCGGTAAGGCACACTGTTAATGATTGATAGGTTTTTGTTGAATGTGAGTAGCAGTGCTTTCTTACATCTTAGCAAATAGCACTGGTTTTGCAGTCAGACCTGACTGGATTTGAAACTCAAGTTTACTCCTTTCCAGCTTTGGATACTTGATCCGTATATTCCCATGTCTAATTTTCCTCATGCATACAGTGGGATAATAACCACTTTGAGGTTGCTTTGGGGCTTAAATGAAGCAGTGCATATCAGAGTGTATGCTACAGTGCTTATCGTAATGCAGAGACTCCATAAATGGTAAGTGACTTAGTATTTGTAAGTCTTTTTGTATGGTCTTGCAGTATAAGCTCTGATCATACAGAATTCTTTTTAAGTGTTCGCTGGCTTATTCTCCACTCTTATATACTGACTTTGCTGAAAGCTATTATGATGTGAGGAATGCATAAAAACTGAAGAGAAGGCTGTGAGATGCCTCAAGAGACTCTGGATGAAGACAGCAGTGTTACCAGATAGAATGATGTGGAGGGAGCCTACCAGAAGGATTTGAGGACTGGATAGGCCGTGTGCGCAGAGGACAACAGCTTTGAAAACAGGCCCAAAACGGCTTGTTCTGACTTTCTGACAATCGAGTCTGAACTATAACAACATACTATCTACTAGGTATTTTGCCTAGATCACAGTCTTACTCTTTTAATGTAAATGCACAGTTTAACATTGGTGAGGATTTGGAGACATTGAACAATTCAAAGTCCCACAGCCAGGAAGTGGGGGAAGCAGTATTTAAATTCAGATCTGTCTGACTCCAAACAAAATCCTGTTCAAATTAGAGTTTAATGAAGACAGGCATACTGATTGTCTTGTCTGTATACATGTTCCTGTTACCTAGAATGGCACTTGATCCTTAAGTCCTCAGTAAAGAAGACATGAGTCATCACAGAACAAGAAACTAGATCTCAATGTATGCAGAGTTTTTAAAGTTACTTAGTCGTTTTGTATCTGTTTTAAGACTTAGTATCCCTTAAAAAGTTATTTTTCCCCCCTAGGTTACCAGTGGCACACACTTGCTTCAATCAACTCTGCCTTCCCCCATACAAGAGCAAAAAAGATCTGAAACAGAAATTGATTATTGGAATTTCAAATTCTGAAGGTTTTGGACTTGAGTAACCTAGAAGACTTGAAATACAGTATTCAATATGTAGCACTCAGTTCCCTCTTACTGTGCCTTTAACACTTTCCTGTTTCTGTTTCAACACACTTTCTCAAAGATCACCACTTTTAAAATAATGAGGGTTTTTTTTTTACTCAGATAAGAAATATGCATAGTGAAGGCATGATTTAAAATATATATGTATATATATATATATCAGAAACTTACTGAGAAAACGAGCCTATGGCAGAAATCGGTCTGAGTCCAGCACTCTTTTTTATAGCATTTTGTTGTTTTCCATGTGTAGTTTGTCACAGGTGTCCACTGGGAAAGCCAAGTACAGTAAGAATGCATCTATGACGTGATGGAACCCAGTGGCAGATGTGTGCTGGCAGCCCACTGTAGCAAAGCAGAGAGCTACCTTATCTTTACCATAAAGCAGGTAGCCATATTTTCATATAAAGGTAACAACAGCCTAACTGCCAATGCAGTTTACAGCGTCTTTTGATATATCGGTTTGGGGTCCTATAAGATCTTTTCACATGTTGCTGAAAAGCATGTAAATAACACTACACAGCAGCCGAAGAATCATGGGATTTTGATAGTGCCATTTATTGCTAAAGATTTATTTTTACAAAGTAAATTTAGGGTTTTAGATGTGTATACAGCTTTTACAAATCAACAGATGATTGTACAAGAGTATTTTCAGACCAATTGGATTCAAGTTATATTCTTTTAAGTATTGTTAGTCTGCATGCTCATTGACAGTAAATTGGTTACTTGAGTATTCTGTAATGTTTGTATAATGGTCATTTTTTCTTAAAAAATCAATATAGTAGAAAAAATTACACCAAACCAGTCATTGATTACTTAAAATAATTACAAGCACAAAAGAAACCCTGCTATTTTATATATTTTGATGTACAACTTATATCTACATTTTTGATCACCAGTTATATGAAAACACTAATTTTTGGAAAATGTAAGATAAGATATTTGACAAAAGTGAAATACAATAAAAAACATTTATGTCAAAATGATGTAGCTTGATATAAAAGAGAAGTTTGACATTTTGGCTAAAATGTTTGTTTTTCACTGGATTCTAAATATAGTAAATTTAGAAGTACTTTGTTTCCTATTTATAATAAAATGGCATGTAAAAATTGCATTTTTAAGCCCCAGGGTTTTTGTTTTGTTTTGTTTTAATTTATAGTGAAGCAGTTTTATTAGCATGTTACAAACATTTCCATTTCAAGACTTATTCTTTGATAGCTTTTCTTCAGAAAATTCTGAAGTGACATTTGCAATAAGAATGAAACCAGCATTTAGTACCAGCATATGATCCACATATGCAGTATGTGGGCAGTAATACTTGGCCCAAATCTTCCCGGAGCTAGGCATTTCCTTGTCGCTATGCTTTCTGCACCTGACCAGCAGAATTCAAGGGTGCAGTAACTCATCAACGTGTCCATAGTTCTGAAGCCCACCCACATGTGTTAGAAACCACAACTTCCTTTCCTGTAATGCTTGAGACTGCAAATGACTACTTTCCCATTGAGTATACCAAAAGGATATTTCTTCTTTAAAATCTTGGAAAGCCTAAGACAGATAAAGGTACATTTGGTTTGGTGTGTATATTGTTTTTAATCCATATGCAAATAAAACTGCTTCTCTCTCGCACTGCGTAGAAATGTTTAATGTAGGTTCCTACTAACAAGCACAAAGAATTATGTATAGGAAACCAGATTTAAGTGTTTTCAGTAAAATGTAAACAAAGTTTTTATTTGTTAGGGATGACTCATGGAAATAGTATTTGTTTGGTTTGCATGTCTGGCGATGTGTGTGTATTGATAGCTATGTCACATGTCTGGCGATGTGTGTGTATTGATAGCTATGTCACTTTTGCAAGTACACAGGCAAGCCAAATTTTAAGTGACAAAGTCCATAAATAATGGAAAGTTTTGTTGTCTTTTATTAAGTTGAAGTTTATAACCTGCTAAGTCATATATTTATGCTCTGTTTTGGTTTACAATGTAATAATACCTCATTTTAAAAGTAAAAACTACTACTGTTACATTTTATTTTAATCAGCTAGAAAATTCATGTAGCTTTTTAAATACACAACCTGTTAATGATTTCTTGAGTTTTTCTATCTGCCATAGTAAATTAAAGCATTGCACAGTATTTATTAGTATTTATAAAATGTCTTGTCCTTTTTTAAAAAAACCTATTATTTATTTTTTCCTGTATAAGTTTTTAGCAGTCCTTCTTTTGTACAAATCTGTATTGTATTGAGTTTATTTGTGTACAAACATTTTTAAATATTAAAATTATACAGTCAGTCAGGCTTCAGTTAATTTTTTTAAACACTGGACAATTAATTAAAACAGTAAATTTAAAATCACACTGCTCTTTACAAGATACTGTGATCAGGAAATTACTAAAACATACACCTGCAAGAGCTATGTAGTTGACACAATATAGTCAATTGCCTTAGCATATTCTTGATATGAACCTGTGTACAGTATCTGAATGGTCACATACATAAGATGTCTCACCAAATGAATACACAGTAGCTGTGGAGTACACCCAGAAGTGGATGTCTGAGGACATTTTATAGACTGCAGGTAGGCAACTTCATACTTGTGTTCTTCCTGAGAACCATCCCTTTGGCCTTTTTTTTCCCTGCCCATATTGCCTAAGCTTAAGAAAGAGAAGAGATCATGAAAATGAGGAGATAATGTTATGATCAGTAGGCAAATAAATCTACTTCTAACATTTAGGATTTGATTCCTTATAAATAACCCTTAGGAGTTATTTATTAGGGGTGGGGAAGAGTGAGGCACAGAGAGACTGAACCTGGAACTCACCACTTCCAGTAGGCTGGTTGGCCAGTGAGTCCCTGGGAATTCCTCCTTGACTCCCAATCCTGGGATTACAATTGTACCTCCACGCTGATGTCCTTACTGGGAATCAAACTTAAGTCTTCATGTTTGCACAGCAAGCGTTTGACCCACTGAGCCTTCTCCCCAGCCCTGCTGTAGATTTTCTGCCCTTGGGTTAAGTTACTTCATTGCTACAGTTTGAACCTAGATCTGACAATGACTGTATGGCCTTGTTATCCATCCTCAGGACTACAGTGCTCCAGATCAGGGGCCGACAGTTTAAACTTCCCTACGTCTCAATTGCAAAAGAGAAAATTTGTAAGATGGAAATATCCCATCTACCTGAAGATTTTGGGGAGGATTAAGTGGGTTAATGTGTGAGACACACAGTGCCTGGTATATGGCGCCCAACTGGAAAGGGTGTAAGATGGTGCTGACGTGTACCATCTTAACCCACAGCTTTGCACCCGTCTTTGCTCTCACATTTGCCCAGACTTTAAAGACCACAAGGAGCTACTTAAGCATAAAAGAGGAGGCTCTCACTCTAGACACGAGGCTTAAGAGTGTGTATTGGTGCCATTCTACACAAAGGCTTTATGGGGCTTTAGGCAAGTGCAACAAGGTATTTTAAAAATTGAAAACTAAGCAGTTTAATGAAGAAATTTTAAGATACAGAAAAAAAATAGATTTAACAATTTTACTAAAACAGCACATCTCTACACTCCTGTTTAGCTGCTCTTATGTTTTTGCCAGGTACTTTTAAAATAAAATTACACATAAAACTGAACCTTCCTTTTATGCTGGTTTATTATTATTGTAGGGTGTGTGTGCATGCGCGCATGCATGTGTGCGTGCATGTGTGTGTGTGTGTGTGCGCGCGCATGTGTGTGTGTGTGTGCGCGCGCATGTGTGTGCGCGCATGTGTGTGTGCACATGTGTGTGTGCGTGTGGTGTGTGAGTGGGTATGCATGCCCACAGAACACATGTGGAGGTCAGAACAACTTTATAAGTAACTTCTCTCCTTCCACCTTTATATGGGTTCCAGGTGCCAAGCTCAGGTCGCCATCTTGCCAGTTCATGAAGCCTTTTTATGGCCTAGTCTATTCCTAATATTCTTCATCTTTGTTCCCCTTTTAACCTATCTTCCTAGATCATCTTTGTGTGTGTGTGTGTGTGTGTGTGTGTGTGTGTGTGTGTGTGTGTGTCTGTACATTGTATGGTAGTCACAGTTAGCTGGTACTCTGGGTCTTCCTACACCTTTTTTTTACTCAGTACTATCTTTTCTAGATAGTCCCCTAATGATTCGCTTAGATATAATCCACCCACCTTGATTCACAGAATAGTCTTACTCAGTGACCACACCTTAGTGTGTTGATCTTCCTGCATGCTAATGACAGTGTGTGAACCTGTCTCTGAGGTATATGGTTAAATAGGCGGTCTCCCCAGACTATTCCAGAGGTGGAGCTGCTCCCTGCAGAAGCCTGTCTTCGGCCCTACCAGATTCTTGCCACTCACACATTCAAAAATGAATGTTTGAGCATTCATTGTCACCATCGTTGTAAGGGACTTGTCATTTCCCCACGTTCTCTGAACTTGATTTCAGTGGGGGATTTTTTGGTTTTGAGTTTTGGGGTTTTGGTGGTGGTGGGTTTTTTCACTTATGGGACTGTTGTGTTTATATTTTCATTTTCACTACTGTGACAACACTAAGCACCATTTACACATATATAAGCTGTTCACATTCTTTGCCCATTGGTTTTTTTTAGGAGTTGCTTCATTATTCTGGTTATCATTATTTTTTTTAACTTTTTAGTGATTCTTTGTGAATTTCATATCATGTACCACAATCCCACTTATCTCCCCGTCCCTCCATACCCACCTTTGCCCTTGCAACTGCAGCACCCCCCCCCCAAGAAAACAATAAACATTTCACCATGGAAGCTGCAGCATATCTCAGTGTGTCACACAGTATACCCTTTTGCCCAAACAGTTTTACATGCAAGTATTTATTGCAGTGAATCATTGATCTGGTTTGAGACCTCCAGCTTCTGCTACGCTGTCAATACTGGTTTCCCACCAGAACTCCTCTTGGATATCCTGTTGTAGCCCTGTGCTTAGGATCTGCAGGACTGGCCCTTCACATGTGCCAGCAGTTCATAGATGAAATAGGGCTAACCCATGGCCCTGGATCTGGACCTGGGTGGTAGCTCTGCTGGTCAACCTGACAACTATCCTATGCTCATGTTGCCAGGGCCAGCTCTCCAGCACTGCCCCAATGAAGGGTAGGTCCAGTTCTCATGCTCTTACACCCTCGGAGAGGCCACACCTATGCCACCAGGGTCACTTACTGCCCAGGCATGCTGTATTCTGGATATTATTAATCTTTTGTTGACAGGAGTTACAGCCTCAGTTTACTGAGTCCATATAATAAGTTTATGAATAAATATGTATGTTTATGCACATAATATACAATATCAACATGTATAAAGTATAAGTTCAACAAACTATTAATGTATCAAATACAGATGTAGAATACATATAAATGCTTATGTCTGGTATATTAGGGTTCTCTAAAGAAAAAAACTGATAGGATGAATATATATTACAAAGAAGGTTCATCAGATTGGCTTATACAATACAGCCTGGGTAGGCTAACAATGCCTGTACTTTGGAGAGACTGATAACCATGACTCAACCTTCCACTTCTGGTGCTGAAGACCTGGAGGATTCCCGAAGAGTGGCTAATCTTTGGTCCATATTGAAAGGAGGAGAAGGCTGGGTAAGGATAGCAGCAGTGGTAGCAGCAGAGTGGATGCACTTGACAAACTACAAAGGTAGATAGGTAGATGCCCATGCTCTTCCCTTGGAGCTCTTCATATCTGGGCTGCCACTGGAAGCTGCCAATCTTGAAGGAGGGTATTCCCTTCTTAGTCATTCCAGCAAATACCCAGGGGCTGGTCTTTTAGCTGATTTCAGACTCAGTCAGACTGAAAGCCAAGATTAGCCATCACAAATGGCTCACCCTTAATTTTGACTGGTAAATGTTCCCTAGTATCACTAACATTGACATTGCTATTGTTCATCTATCAAAGACTATCTTGTGCTGTGTTTCTTGTTGCATATAGGTTAATTCGAAAGACTTAGTATGCTTTTTTTTTTATTTTCATATTTTATTTACATTTCAAATGTTTCAGATCTCCCCTTTGGAACCTCCCCATTCCCTCCGCCTTCCCCCTGCCAATATGGGGATATTCTCCAACCCACCCTCCCACCTACCCACCCACTCTCGTCTTTCCTCCTTTCCTATACTGGGGGATCTAACACCCTCAGGCCCAAGGGCCTCTCCTCCCCCTGATGGATAACAAGACCCTCCTCTGCCGCATTTGTGGCCAGCACCATGGGTCTCTCCATGTGTATTCTTTAGTTGGTGGATCAGTCTCCAGAAGTATGGGGGGTCAGGCCAGTTGCCACTGTTGCTACCTCCCTGGGGCTGCACACTCCCTCAGCTCCTTCAGTCCTTTCTCCAAGCCCTCCATTTGGGACGTCACACTCAGAACTATTGTTGCTGTGAAGTGACTCTTGGGTATTTCAAACTTTTGGGCTAATAACCTCTTAACAGTGAGTACATACCAAGTTCATTCTTTTGTGACTGCGTTACCTGGCTCAGAATGATGTTTTCAAGATCCATCCATTTGTCTATGAATTTCATGAAATCATTGTTTTTAATAGCTGAGTAGTATTCCATTGTGTAAATGTACCACATTTTCTGTATCCATTCCTCTGTGGAGGGACATCTGGGTTGTTTCCAGCTTCTGGCTATTATAAATATGGCTGCTATGAACATAGTGGAACATGTGTCTTTATTACATGTTGGAGCATTTCTGGGTATATGCCCAGGAGTGGAATAGCTGGGTCCTCAGGTAGTATTATGTTCATTTTTCTGAGGGTCCGCCAAACTGATTTCCAGAGAGGTTGTATCAGCTTGCATTCCCACCAGCAATGGAGGAGTGTTCCTCTTTTCTCCACATCCTCGGCAACATCTGCTATCACCTGAGTTTTTGATCTTAGCCATTCTGACTGGTGTGAGGTGAAATCTCAGGGTTGTTTTGATTTGCATTTCCCTGGTGACTAAGGATGTTGAACATTTCTTTAGGTGCTTCTTGGCCATTCGAGTTTCCTCAGTTGAGAATTCTCTGTTTAGATCACTTCCCCATTTTTTGATAGGGTTATTTGGATCTCTGGCATCTAGCTTCTTGAGTTCTTTGTGTACTTTGGATATTAGCCCTCTATCAGATGTAGGATTGGTAAAGATCTTTTCCCAAGCTGTAGGTTGCTGTTTTGCACTATTCACAGTGTCCTTTGCCTTACAGAAGCTTTGTAATTTTATTAGGTCCCATCTGTCAATTCTTGATCTTAGAGCACAAGCCATTGGTGTTCTGTTCAAGAACAATTCCCCTGTGCCCAAGTGTTCGAGATTCTTCCCCACTTTCTCTTCTATTAGATTCAGTGTATCTGGTTTTATGTGAAGGTCCTTGATCCACGTGGACTTGAGCTTTGTACAGGGAGATAGGAATGGAACAATTCGCAATCTTCTACATGTAGACCTCCAATTGATCCAGCACCATTTGTTGAAGATGCTGGTTTTTTTCCACTGTATGGTTTTAGCTCCCTTGTCAAAGATCAAGTGACCATATATGTGTGGGTTCATTTCTGGGTCTTCAATTCTATTCCATTGATCTACCTGCCTGTCACTGTACCAATACCATGCAGTTTTTATCACTACTGCTCTGTAGTACAGCTTGAGGTCAGGGAGGCTGATTTCCCCAGAAGACCCTTTATTGTTGAGGATAGTTTTTGCTATCCTGGGTCTTTTGTTATTCTATATGAATTTGAGAATTGCTCTTTCTAAGTCTATGAAGAATTGAGTTGGGATTTTGATGGGGATAGCATTGAATCTGTAGATTGCTTTCAGCAGGATGGCCATTTTAACTAGTATGCTTTCTTTATTTGACTATTTCTGTTGCTAGCAATCTTGATGAGATTCTGGTGGCTTATAAACATTGGTCTCATTTTGTCTTTCCTTTTCTTTGACTTACATGTCAACAAGTTTCATCTTTGTGTTGTCTCTCAGCTTTCACTCTTCGTAGAACAGCCTCTTCGTTGGTTTAGATGGACACTCAATCAGTCATAGCCAACTGGCTTCCTCTTCTCTTTATCCTAAGGCCCCTACAGTTAACCATGGTAAAATTCTATTTTCATTGTTTGCCGCCCTGTGGAGAATCTAAGGTATCTCTGGTGCTTACTTTACTTTCCCATTGCCTGCTCAGCCTACTGCCTTCTCACAAATCTTTTTGTTGTTGTTGTTGTTCCTTTCTAAGCAATCAGTTTTGGTCAATTCCAACCCAACTTCATTCTCTTCTGTAATTTCCCTAAAACAGAAATCTCTCCCCACTGCTAAACCTAAATCACTACCATGCCACAAAGCATCTAGCCAGAAGGCAAATGCTGTCTTTCTTAACTATCATGTCAGTCTTCATTTCTCAGGCTGCATCAGTTTTCTTAAATGTATATGTGGTTAGGTTTATGCATATCAAGCTCAAGAACAGGTATTTCCTGTGTCTCCTCCTAAAATCACAGAGTGCTAGATGAGGAAGTCCTATAAAAGCAGAACTGACTTCTTTACTGCTCAGGTGAAATTTGATAAATCCATGGCATTAATTAGAGACCTACATGGCTAAGTAGCTTTTCTTGAAATATTAGCCTGCTGTACTGGCTCACAACTACTTCTTCCCTGACCTCAGGACTTTAAGGTAGAGCTTCAAGGGACTGGACAGATGGGTCAGTAATTACAATCATGTGGCGCTTTTGCAGAGAACCTAAGTTCACTTCTCAGCACCCACATTAGATAGATCACAACCTCCTGTAACTCTTGCTCCAAGGGATCTGATATGGTATAGAAATGGACACATAATTTAAAATGATGAGAGAGAGAGAGAGAATGACTGTGACATCAATGAGGTCTACTTTTCCACTCCAGACTACACAGTCTCAACCTGCCTTCATCCAGTTACCTTGTGGCTCATTCAGCAATGAGTGGAGGTGACTATCCCACACTACAAAAAGAACATTCTCACAGTATAAGAATAAGTTGTATGACTCAAATTTTGACTGTTCATGTGCAGTGTGTATAAATGTGTGTGGACATGCATGTGTATGTTCCAAAAGACTACATTGCATTTCATTAATAGTAACCACTAGCGTTCAGTAAATGTGAAATGTCCACTTCTTTCTAGGCATCTGCCTTATTTAGCCTTACATTTTAGTTTGAGACAATAGAAAGCATAGTCAGGCAGTCTTACACTTGTCAATATTCTTAATGGATGGATAAGTACCATAGCAACACACGTGCAGAGTATATTTCTAGTCATCACGTTGAGGCAGTTGCTGTAGAAGCTTCTGGTGTGGAAGACCTTTTTATCATATTTTCTAGTGAGCCCTCAGGTGTGATGGTGCATGGATGGTTGGGAACTCTGGTAACAGAGGGTGAGGGGCCCCTCCTCCATGTACATCCTCCTGCCTACAAGTTGTGGCTAGACAGGTTAGTTTTGTGGCTAAACAGGTGGTTTTCTGGAGCCCAAGAGATGCCTTTGTTATACTGAGTACAAGCAAATGACCTCTCATTCCTGTGTCTTCTCTGGAAAGCTAAAAAGCAACAGAAATACCTAAAGATATGGGGACAGTGCTCACATTTGTGTAGTTCTGGAGCTTTGTGGAGTCTTTCCTGGTGGGCCTCACATGTGGAATTTCCCTCAAGGCACTGGTACAATGGGAACAGGCTCAGGAGAGGACTGGTTTGGCCTGAAGAAAATTCCTATTTGCGCCCCACATAGGGCACAGAAAGAAGATCCATGAAGGGACCCTTCCTGGTTGGGATCTGGGGATGCTTAGTCTTGTTCTTCTGGAGTTGTGTGGGTTTTCATAAGATGCCTTCATCTCTGGGCCTATATTAGTTCCCTTTCTACTTGATAAGTAGAAAAGCTATCTGGTTTCCATGACTACCACACTGCCATTTTCATCAGTTCTCCAGCAGTGGTTGTAGCCACTTTCATCCATCCCCAAGAGAGTATTTAGGGATATCCAGAAGGGTGTTATAGTCCTCTTGTTGGTTTTTCTGCTAACCGCTGTTTTTAAGATGAGATAATCCATTCTCTTAAGGACATGTTCTCAAGAAAGAGGCCTTCTTATCCCTACACATAGATATGGACTATGGCATCAGGCTTTATCGTATGATTTCTATTGCTGTGATAAAAACGACATGTCCAAAAGCAACTTGGGGTGAAAGTGTTTCTTTTCCTTACATTTCCATGTAACAGATGATCATCCAGGGAAGTAAGGGCAGGGACTCAAGGCAGAAACTGAAACAGAGGCCATGGAGGAGCGCTGCATACTGGCTTGCTCCTCACAACTTATTCAGAACACCCCCCCCCTCAGGTTTTTTGTGAATTTTACATCACCCCAATCCCACTCATCCACCCCAATCCCATTCGTCCCCCTTCCCACATACCTGCCTTTTTCAGGGCATTGTAGGCTACTAATCATTCAGATATTCATAGACATAGCCTTTCTCCTTTTGTGCCACCAACTGCCACACCTGTGACACAGCAGCCACAGCTGCAACACCTCTAGGGGCAGTGGCTGGTCTTTTCTTAACCACCACTAATTTCTCAGCTCCAGCTGACCAGTATGAATTGTCCCAGCAAAGCAAAGGTTTCACTTAGTGGCTCTTAATTCAAAATATCAACAGCCCTGATAGAATCTTTAAGAGACTACCAGAACTTCCCTCTGAAGCTTGACAAGCCAGCCCTCCATTGTCTGCAATGCTCTCAGTATGCTTCCAAGTTCCCACAATAGCTTGGTAAGCTCTAAGCATTCACAGTTTTTCTAGCCCCAGATTCCAAAGTCCTTCCACTATCTTCCCAAAAAACACATGGTCAGGTCTGTCACAGCAATACTGCACAGCACAGTACCCATTTCTGTTTTAATTAGGGTTTCTCTTGCTGAGGTGAAACACCATGGTGAAGGCAACTTGAGGAGGAAAGGACTATTTCACTCACACTTCAATATCACAGCCCATCGTCCAGGGAAGTCGAGGCAGGAACCTGGGCACAGGGCTATGAAGGAGTCCTGCTTATAGGCTTTTCCCCCATAGCTTGCTAAACCTGCCTTCTACTATTACCCAGGGCCACCTGCCCTGGGGTGGCCCTGCCTACAGTGAGCTGGACCCTCCAGGGCCATCTGCTATGTGGTGGCCCTGCCTACAATGAGCCAGACCGTCCTCTACAGACTTGCCTACAGGCTAATCTGGTGGGTGAATTTTCTCAGTTGAGATTCCCTCTTCCCAGTTAACTGCCTGGTATCAAGTTGACAAAAGTAGCCAGCACAGACTTCATGCAATTGTCAATCAGATTGCTCATTAATTTCCTAAACTGCTTGCACTTGATTCCCACTTCTCTGAAAGAAGAAGGACTTGTCCCTGCTGTGTCCACCAATAAACTTCTCCAGGACCAATAGAGAAACAGTGCCATCCTTGTTCTGATTTCTCAGCCCCCACCATGAGTGAGACATTTCAGAGTCTCTGCAGCTCCTGCCTTACTTACATGCTGGGGAACTCCGAGCTCTCCTCCCCTGTCTGGGCTGCAGAAACTCTAGGCTTCCTAGTTCAAGGTCATCTGGTGATGGTCCATGAGGAAAAGAGTATCTGGGATCTAAAACCACTCAGCAGAATCTTCAGAAAGACTCAACTTTAGCAACTCTGTCTCTGCCAACTTATGCCTCTTGTAATCTGTTTCAACTCATGGATATTTAGAAGCCATAAGCTCCTTCTCAAATAAATTTCAAATGTGATTATCTAGGAAGCACACTGAGCCAAAAATGTGTGGCTAGCTTTGGCCCTGGCTTGCTCACTTGCTCCATATGTGTGTGTGTGTGTGTGTGTGTGTGTGTGTGTGTGTGTGTGTATGTGTATGTGTATGTGTATGTGTATGTATGTATATATATTTAAGCCATTTATCCTGGGGCTAGAGAGATGGCAGAGTAAGAACCTGCTGCACAAGCATGGTGCATGTGGGAGGCAGAGGTTAGCTGATCTCTAGGTTCAAGGCCAGCCTGGTCTACAGAGTGAGTTCAAGAGCAGCCAGGGCTACACAGAGAAAAATCTCTGTCTCAAAACAACAACAACAACAACAACAACAAAGAAGCCACACTACCCACTCATGCCCTTTAATCCCAGTGCTGTTAGAAGGCAGAAACAAGATTTCTGGCCAGTTAGTTTAGCCAAAACAGTGAACCCCAGGTTCATTGACAATCCTGTTTCAAGGGACTGTGGCAGAGAACAGTATCTTCCTCATACATACACACACATACACCAGTGTTTACAAGATTCTAACTAAAAGAACAGAGATAAATGTTTATGAATTACTGGGGGAGGATCCCTGTGGATCACAGAGGAAAATAAAATCAATAAATAAGAAACAAAACCAGCATAGTTAATGAAGTCCATGAACACATTCCCTGGTAAGGCTGAGGAATCCTTAAACTAATAAGAAAAACATGCCCACCGGGGCAGAAATGAGATGTATTTACAAACTGCAGGGGACCTGTGGCACCTGAGGATCTCCCACTCTGCTGCAATTCTGTCACTGACTAGAAGAAAGGGAGGTTGGAGGGCTCTTTTCACATCTTCCAGGAAGAGTAAGGATTTACCTTTGGAAAGAAGCTCACAGTGGGAATCTCCCATCACTCTTAGGGACCCCCACTTCTCCTCTGCCCTGCACACTGCCTTCTCTAAACTTCACTCTTAGGCCTCAACATCCATGGACAGCTTCATCCAAATTTCCTACTGATTCTACCACTCTCAACATCACCACCATCTCCGTTCCCCCACTTCCTCTTCCTCTCACTCACTCTCCTTTCCTTCTTCCTTTGGCTGTATAATGGCACCATCTCCCAGTAGCTTACCTTAATCTGAGACATCCTATTTAATAGTTCCTTCTCCTTCATCCTGTTCCTTTGGTAACCTTACCAGGGCCCAGCAATTCCACACCCACTGTGGATCTGTTTACACTGCCACTGTCCCAGTCTAGGTCTTGACCACCCAACCCCTGTGCTGGTTCTAATCAGATTTCTGTGAAAGCCATCTCAAGTCTGTTCCTGGACCCTACCACTGCATTGCTAAGAAACCTTCAGTGGTTCTATGTTGTCAGCTACCCAGAGCCAAATACATCAGCCAGTGATTAAAGGCTTTCCATTATTCAGTCCAACTTGTCCAACTTTGGCTCCTATGATATGCTACAATCCTCCCAAACAATGCTAAACTTATTATAAAGCCATGCTAAGACCTTCAGGAGATGAGGTGGAGAGATTGCTCAGTGATTAAGACAGTGTACTGCTCCTGCAGAGGACACAAGCTCCATTCCCAGAATGCCTCCATGCCAGGCAGTTCACAGCTTCCTGTCACTTCAACTTCAAGGGATCAGACACCCTCTGGTCTCCATGGGCATATCATATCCCATGATATATGGGATATACACAAATAAAAAAATTAAAGAATTACCAAAAAATATTAAAACTGTGCCCTGACCCAACTTGTGTTACAATGAAAATGTTAAAATGTTTGAGCATGCCAGAACCTAGAGAATAAAGCCATTAAATGTGCCCTCTCCCTCTATCCCTCTACATGACAAAATTTGAGTATATGAATTCTAAACATAATAAAGAAAAACAAAACCATTGCAAGGCAAGGGAAACCCTGTCTTGGACCAATAGAATGTTCTTGGCTTGGTAGCTGTCCTCTGTTGGGTCAGAGTGTGAAGATGGGTTTTGAGTTCCATGTCTCACTCGAGCAGCATACCCACCCCCACTCCAGGTCCTAATTATATAATGGTGAGAACAGATCTTAATGTCTCTAGCCTCCATGGCGTCTGTACCCACCCAGAAGCCAGCCATCCAGATGTCAATGCCTTCTCTAGCTCCACATATATACCATTCCTCACCTGCCAATAGCTTAGCTACCTACAATATATACAACTATATACCATGTGTCTGCCATCTATCACTGTGCAGTTTTGAAAGGCATGGATGATTCCGTACTCAAGGGAATTAACTATATGACATTCAAAGCCTGGCCTATTATTAAGAGGAGGAGGGATGATTTTAGTCCCCTCTTTGTTAGAATGAGAACTTAACTTTCCCTGTTTTATGATTGTTGCCCCTGACAGGGCTGGTGGTTTTTTTATTGATAACAACATAGTAGCATTGGACTATATTTTAAGGGAGTTTAGATCTCCGCTCAAGAAAGCTGCCCCAGGACTTGTTCTTCTGCCTAACCATCTGATCCAAGGATCTCTAATTAAGCCTAAGGCTAGCCATAGTAAGCACTTGAGTGTCCACTCATACCTGCCAGTGATCACTCATATTTAGAGACACATATTTCTCTAACTCCTCCATTTGTATCTACAGAGGTAGATGAGAAGGGGGGGAGTAGTCAGGACAGATCCGCTTAACTAGCAAACACGAATGCAAGCTCATTTCTAACAAAGAATTCTGGAAGGATTCTCAGGTTAGCAAGGCATCTGTTCTTGATCTCCAGCAACCTCCATCCTGTGGGCCTGCCATGCCTATCATAGAAGTCCATATCCAGAGAACTAAAGGAGGAGGCATAACTGCACCTACCCAGGTGAGTTCTGAGGCCAAGCCCCAAATAGCAAGTGGACTTCCACTTACATTGCACTGAAGCCAACTCAGTCCCTTAGGCTCATAGGCTGAATGCTCAGGAGGAAGACGCTCTAGTTGGTCTGCAGAGACACAGGGTTAGTAGATATCAAGGCCTGTGAAGAGACAGTGCTAACAGAATAAGGTAGCTCCTGCAAGGCTGAGATAGGGTTAGAAGCTGGGACTCCACAGCCGAAGACCATGACAAGGCTGGCTGATACCACATAGCTATGAGAAAAACAAAACAAAGCAAACAAACACAACAGCAGCAACAACAAAATCTCACCCTGGAAAGTGCTGTGTCATGGTGTGTCACACATTATACCTTTTGCCCAAACAGCTTTACTTGCAAATGTTCATTGCAGTGACTCACTGGTCTGGTTCAAGGCCTCTGGCTTCTGCTACACTATCAATACTGGATCCTCACCAGGACTCCTCTTGGATATCCTGTTGTTGCCTTGTGTCATGGAGATCCTGTAGGACTGATCCCTTCATGCACTCCAGCAAATTATAGATGGGGTAGATGTTGGAGTGAACCAATCAAAGCCCTGGATCTGTGCATGGATAGAAGCTAAGTCGATCAGCTGACCAGCTCTCCTGTGCCATTGACATCAGAGCCATCTCTCTGGCACTGCCCCAGTGAGGGGCGGGACCAGCTCTCCAGCACTGCCCCAGCAAGGGGCAGGGCCGGCTCTCCCATTCTCATGACATCTGGAGCTAGCTTACCCTCACCCATGCCACCAGGGCCAGTTCTACTGTGCTGCCCAGACGAAGTGCAGAGCCTTTTCTCCCAAGAGTGGCAGCTGGCAAAGGATGGGGCCAGTTCTAAGCAAGACTTCTTTGAAGAGTGCCTTGGAAGCATACATACCCATCTCGCATGCACAGCAAACATGGCTGTGAAGGACTCAAAATATCGTCCAGCTGTGTATGTAACAAAGGAGAAGTAGAGTTAGAACTTCAGCCATGTCCCCAAAACTGATTTTACAAAGGTCCTGTACTTGGAGATCCAATGATCTTACAGCAGTTCTAAACCGGTGGGCAGAAACCTCTTTGGGGTCACATAACAAATACCTTACATATCAAACATTTATATTATGATTTAGGACAGTAGCGAAATTACAGATATAAAGTAGCAACAAAATAATCTTATTATTGGTGGTCACCACAACATGAGGAACTGTAGCAGTTGCAGCAAGATTGAGAACCACTGATCTAGAAGTCACTTGGGTCCCCAGCTAGATATCTGTGTTTACTGCCTCTCCTCTGTGAGGGTACTCAGTAGGGCAGAGTGGAGGGGATCAGCAATGCAAACCTAGCAATGACATCTGTGACCTGCCCATACACTGAGGGCCTACCTAATCAATGCAGTTTCCATTCTCAGTTTTGTTGTTAAGATTTTTTCTTTTGAGTATATGAACAGTTCCAGCCAAAGCCCAGCTTATTAGTGTTCATCTAGTAATTAAATATGAGAAGGAGAAGAGACCTCCAAGGTTCTGAGAGGCTATGATCTTTCTTTATCCAAAAGAAAAGTCTGGAAACTTTTAAATTAATGCCCTACTTTGTACCAAGTGACCTACTTCTCTGCTTTTGACTTTCACCTATGAAACACTGGCGGTCAAAGGATCACTTGGGAAGTTCTTTGCATGGCAAACCTTAGGACACAGCTGCCAGTGCTCCCACCCCCACTCCCTGTTGGCCCTCCTAGGAGATCATTGAGAAATCCAAAATACACGCAAGTTCTGGCCACCCAGGAGACCAGGGTGAGGGTGTTCCCCCTGCCTGCTGATGATCCTCAGCAAGGAACTTGGCACACTGCAGCCTGTATTGGTTAAGGACATACACGTTGAAGAGAATGACTCTATCCTGTCTTCTGCTACCACAACCTGCAATGGGGGCCCAGAGCCAAATCCTGGTGGATTCTTCACCCAATGTGATGATGACCCTGTGGAAGGTCCAGACCATTCCCCCTTACAAGCTGGCTGAGAACTAGGAATAAAGGCCATCTCAGTCATGCTCAGGACCTAGCCTACTCTATGGCCTTAGGCAAGTGACTCCCAGGGCCTTATGAGAGACAAGAGCATCTCCTTTACCTACCTCCCTGGCAAATGCTAAAAGCCTGGAGTCTATGAGCCCTGGGGTCCTTGAACACACTCGGAAGATCAGGAAGGTGTGCCTGTCACTTTTCTTCTTGCTGTCTAAGGACCTTAGAAGAGTCCCACAGGGTAACTGATTCACCCAGAAGGCAATACCAAGATCAAAGGACATCTCCACATGCCAGATGGTAATTGTCACTTTTATTTCCCCAGATGATGGGATAAGATGAGAGCTGTACCCAAACTGTGCGAATACACAGTTTGGGCTGAACCCAGAGTGTTTCTTTGTCTGGTCTAACTATCTCTAGGCCTAAGCCTGGAAATTTCTAGCCTCCATACAATCTAAACTTCCAAGGTAACTGATTCAATCCAGTGTCTCTTGGCTTCTGCCTAGATTGCTCTGCTTGACCTCAAACTAACTCTGGCAATCTGCTCTAATCTTATGGCTCCTTCTTATTCTCTGGCTTCAAACGCCTTTGCTGATCTGCTCTGGCTAATTCTGTTTTCACCTACACCCTGTCTCTGTAAACCTGTCCTAGTAAAACTGCTCTCTCGCTCTCTCGCTCTCTCGCTCTCTCTCTCTCTCACTCATACACACACACACACACACACACACACACCTCCCCTGCTATTCTCTAAAGTAGCCTCTCTTTCCTGTGCTGTTCTCATGAGAGTTGGGCATATCCTATCTCTGACTTGTTCTGTCAAATCTTTCTCTGATACGTCACTTTGCCCCTTAATTAGACATGGCTAATTTCAAACATGGCTGCCCCCTTCTACAAACTAACTTTACTTTCATTATGTGGGATTAAAGGTGCGTGCTAAGGGCATGTCTATATTCCAGACAGATCATACTGTAATCCAGAGCATGTCTGCATTCCATGGGGATCATATATACCTTTGGATATGAGCTATCATATAGGTCTTTGGATATGATCCCTTGCCAGAGCAGCCGTGCTGCTGGATTAAAATTCCTCTACACAAGACCAATGAATGAAGGTATATCTGTTTCCTATTGACACTTTAACAAATTACCACAGGGGCCTAAAGCAACATCCATTTTCTGTCATAGAGCTCTGGAGATCATAAATGCAAAATTTGTCTTATGGAGATAAATTCAGAGTCTTGAAAGGGCTACCTTCCTGCTGGAAGCTCTACAGAGACTCTGATTCCTCTCCTTGTTTAGGTGATAAAAGTTGCCTACATTGCTCGGCTCATGACCGCATCCTTCACCTTCTAAAGCAGCAGCGTAGCATGGACTCTTTCTGCTTCCTCCCTTGTTTATAAGAACCTCTCAGCTACCACTGGCAACACCCAGATAATCCAGCATGGTTTCTCAATCAAAATCCTAAACTCAATTACATTCAGAAAGTTCCACTTGCCGTGTAAGCAACCTTCACAGAATCTACAGAAAAATGCCTGGTCGTATTCTGGAGTCATTGTTGATCCCCAAAAGTATTGTTCTTCCCGCAGTCCCACTGAAGATACAATGGGCATAGCAGTAAGGAGTGCCCATAGTGCCATCCTGAATCTTTCCAGTTATCCACAGTCTTCCTACTATAGTCCAGCTGTCATTCATGTGGTGGCCTTTTAATTAAATGCTATCTGAAAGTTATTGAAAACTAATTTCAGAGGTTCCTCTATTCCCAGATATAGCAGAAATGATACTGAGAAGAGAAGACATCTCTCTGTGAGGATGGTGCTTGTTTGTGTTTGAGACTGGGGGGTCTCATCTATACTCTGACTTTTGCTGAAGGATCAGGATTCTCCCCATCACTGCTTCCCAGCACCATCTTTGCAGAGCACCTGCCACTGCAGTCTCGAGAAATGTAGGCCAATTATTCAGTAACCAGTGCTTGTTTACTTTAGGAAACCCTCAGTACATTTTTAAAAACAAAATAGGTCAGATCCCATTTCTCAGGGCTGAATTCAGACCTTTCAAAAGAGAAAGGCAAATAAGCCCCTCCCCCACTGGAGATTCCTCAGGCCCTGACTATTACGAACAAAAAATATTGACTGAAAATTATTGAAGCTGCTTTATGTCCTACAGCACCAAGTACTCAGTCAGGACTTCATTTTTATATAAAATAAAGAATGACATTCATCCCGTTACTATGCACATGATTTATTATCAGTAATGGTTTACTTTTCATACCTATTTTATGTACTCATATGCGTGGGGATGTATAAACTTTTCTTAGGTCAAAAAAGGGTGATGAGTGGAAAAATTAAGAAGCCCTGTTCTGGTGGATGTCTAAAACTTCAGACAAAGAGCCCAACTTTGTACTGTTTTTTTTTTTGTTTGTTTGTTTTTGTTTTTGTTTTTTTAACAAATCAGGAACTTTCAGCTTTTTGTTTATTGAAAACACTTATGAAAAATTTAGATGAAAATTAAGAGCTTCTCCTTGGCATAACCAAGTTGTCAGCGTCACTGGGTGCAACTTGGGCTCATTCTTAAGTAAAATAAGGGTTACTTGAATGCTAGCACTGTGTGCTGCAGCACTGGATGTAACAACAGAGGGGCCAACTGTGTAATAACGAGCAGATAGTGTGTACAGGGTGGATACACTAGAGGGGCCAACTGTGTAATAACGAGCAGATAGTGTATACAGGGTGGATACACTAGAGGGGCCACTGTGTAATAACGAGCAGATAGTGTATACAGGGTGGATACACTGGATAGGGGGCTGGTTCCCATCCTGGGAAGGACAGGACAGAAAGGCAGGCCACTTGTCCCACTTTTCAGTGGTACACACAGCACAGATAACTCAGTGCACTCAGAATGCTTCCTTAGGAATGGGGGTGAGGGGCAGTCACCTACCCTTTAGCTTGCAGGTCCACCTAGGGTCTCTTTATAAACTCATGGAGCCTCCAAATCTCTGTGAAATAGCCAAAAAAGTACAGAATACAAAGGATACAATCCACAGAACTCAAAAAGATTAACAAGCCAAAGGGCCCAAGCAAGGATGCCTCAGTCCCACTTGGGAGGAGAGAAGAAAGCAATCACAGGAAGGGGGAGAGAAGGAGAAACATGGGTGGGAAAGGGGACAGGGATGGGAAGAGGGGAATGTGATCAGGTACTGGGTGGGGCAAACAGGACTGAAGCCTTGAGGGCCAGCAGAAAGAATGGAAACAGGCACCCTCGGGAGGTAGGAGCTTGTCGGGACCCCCAGAATGCACCTGAGACCTGGGAAGTGAGAGACTCTCAAGACTCAAAGGGAGGGACCTTAGATGAAATGCCCTACAGTGGGGAGAGGGAACTTGTAGAGCCCACCTCCAGTAGAAGACAGGGCATCAAGTGAGGGATGTGGTTGCCATCCCACAATCAAAACTCTGACCCATAATTGTTCCTGACCGAAAGAACTGCAGGGATATAAATGGAGAGGAGCCTGAAGAAAAAGAGGTCGGTGACAGGCCCAAAGTGGGATCCAGCTCAAGGAGAGGCCCCAAGACCTGACACTATTACTGAGACTACAGTGTGCTCACAAAAAGTGACCTATCATGACTGCCCTCCAAAAGACCCAGCAAGCAGCTGAAGGAGCCAGATGCAGATATTTACACCCAGCCAATGGACAGAAGCTGCTGACCCCTGTGGTTGAATTAGGGAAAAGCTGGAAGAAGCTGAGGGTGAGGGCAACCCTGTAGGAGGACCAGCAGTCTCAACTAACCTGGACCCCTGAGATCGCTCAGACACTGGACCACCAACCAGGCAGCATACACCAGCTGATATGAGGCCCCCAACACATACAGCAGAGGACTGCCAGGTCTGGACTCAGAGAAGATGCACCTAGCCCTCAAGAGACTGAAGGTCCCAGGGAGTGGAGAGGTCTGGTGGTGTAGGGGGTGGGGAAGTGGGCACATCCTCATGGAGATGGGGCCAGGGAGGAGGTATGGGATGTGGAACAGTCAGAGGGTGGACCAGTAAGGGGATAACATCTGGACTGTAAAAAGAAAAAAAAAGATTAAATATAATTTTTTTAAAAAAAAGAAATAGAAGAGAAAAGCACTGCTCAAAGTGGTCTAGTCAACATGCAGCTTTCTAGGAATCCAGGCATGGGAAGGGGAGGAGACTGGCCTGCCCATCACACAGCTGGCCAGGCCTACAGTGGCTCCATGCTGGTTCTCCAGATATATTGGCCTTTACCAAACTGCTCTTCCTCTTGTCAAGATTTTTTGGAGTCAATGCCCAGCAAAGCCTGCAGTTGTCATCCAGGGAGTTTGTAAGAGGGTTGGGCATCCTGGCACCCCAGTCAGGGTGACCTGGCAATGCCTCAGGTGATCAGGATGGAAATTTCCCTTCACTTCCCTGTGGTTCTCTTTCTGTTTCTGCTTCTGCTCACGGGCTTGATGCCTCTGTCCGATCCTCCATATGGACAGAAGGGTGGCAGTGGTGTGAGGCCATGATCTTTATGACATTTATGAAAGAGCAACCTCACAGGCAAAAGCGTGTGTGTGTGTGTGTGTGTGTGTGTGTGTGTGTGTGTGTGTGTGGTTCATGGTGTGCTGTGTATATGTGGTATGGTGATGTGTGGTGTGGGGGGGGATGTATGTATGGTGTGTGTATGTATGTAGTATGTGGTGTGTGTGCTGGGTATGTAAGATATGTGGGGTATGTGTGCATGGTGTCTGTATGGGTGTGTATGGGTGTGTGTGTGTGTGTGTGTGTGGTGTGATGTGTGTGTGTGTGTGTGTGTAGGATCATCTATAAAGCAGCTAACTAAAATCATGACTATTGGCTAGCAGCAAGCAGTCAGCACCTTTCACATTGCTTCCTCCCTCCCTCCCTATTCCTTCCTAAGTCCTTGCTCAGGCAGTTAATTTCCAAAGCATTAGAATATGTACCACCTTTCTCCAACTAAGATGTTTCTTCCAGTTCACACCCTCAGCCAACAAGCTCCCAAGAGCTTTCTCAGATAATCTCAGCTACCCCAGTTTAGCTCGGAGTCCCATGCAGCTCTGGATGCCCTCCCTGTTCCCTTGGCCTAGTGATGCAGAAAACAGATGTTGGGATCCGCATGCACTGGTTCACCTAAAGCTCACAGCCAAGTGTGTGGAGCATCATGTAGAGAGCTGGGAGTGGTGAGTTCTATGAGCAAAAGCTCAAAGGGATTAGAGGCAGAGAACAATAAAGAAAATTAAAGGCTCTTGGATTGGTTCAACCAAGTTTAAACCTTCTTCCTGCTGTACAACAGAATCATGTTAACACCTGCCGACATCAATCCACCTATAAAGTAAGGGTAATGGCAGCCAGCTAAGGGAAGTGGGACACCGGAGGATTGTGCGTATGGTGATTGCCTTCTTGTAGATGCCAAGTAAACACTATCTTCATTCCCATGGAGCCAACTGACAAGGCTATTGGGAGGACTGACCAGAACAAGCTTACATGATTAACACAGGGCATGACACTCATCAAGTGCTGGGGTCTATCCATGCAGCCTGGGCTTCTCTGCTCCAAACTTAGATTGAAGACCTACATTGGGGCACAGCATAAGGAGCTGCAGACAGAACAACACCAGCAGTTCCTGAAGAGGTCTTTCATCATGAGTCTCCTCTGCCCAGTTTTGCCAAGACTTTGTGGCTATCCACTTGCGTAAACAGTTTCAACACACATGAATTTCAACCTGTTCGTATGTAGCTTGCGTTCCAGTGGATGGCTTCAGCTTTGAGTAATCAGTGACCTCATCAATAGTCCACATACTTCATTCAGTTCAGTCACTCTGCCAGTTGGACTGCAGCCTTGCCTTTGAGCTGTCATGATGACACTGTAAGTAATCTCTGTCAGATTTGTGCAGCATCTTTATCCTCTCGGCTTCAGCATCTTGATCCTTGTGGCTTCCCTGTGAGGCTGAATTTCAGAGACTGTCCCAGTGTGGTAGACACCAACAGATTTTGGGTGTCCGCCTAGAACCTTCTGACCTGGTGTTGTTTAGGGTCAGTGATGGAGAAGGGGCTGTCTTGATGTGCAATGTGCATGGGAAAGGTTTTTGAATGTCAGTCTTCCTCTCATCTCATTCAAGGATGAGCTGCTCAGTGAGTGGTAGAAGATGTGAACCACAAAGGGACCTGACTGCTCAAGGGCACAGGATGATGTCTTAGTTACTGTTCTATTGCCATGAAGAGACGCCATGACCATGACAACTCTTATAAAGGAAAGCATTTAATTGAGGGCTTGTTCACAGTTTTAGAGAGTGGGTCCATGATCATCATTGTGGGAAGCAGACAGGCATGGTGCTGGGGCAGTAACTTTACATCTGTTCTGCAGGCAGAGAGCAGAAACTGGGACTGGCATGAGCTTTTAAACCCTCCAAGCCCATTGCCAGTGACACACCTCTTCCTCCAATAAGGCCACAGTTTCGCTAACTGGGGACCAAGTTAAAACAAGTGCACCTATGGAGGCCATTGTCATTCAAACTACCACAGATGGAAAATGAAGAGTTGGAGTGGAACTCTGGTCCCTAAGCATCATTAGATTCTCCCACCTCCACCAACTTTTCAGAATGTTTTATTTGGTATATATTATTCTAGCTAAAAATGTATGTGTATGAATGTTTTACCTATGTGTATGTCTGCATACCACGTATGTGCCTGGTGCCCATGGAGGACAGGAGAGGACACAGACCCCCTGGAACTAGAGTTACAGATGGTTGTGAGCTCCACTTGGGTATTAGAAGTTGACTCCAAGTGCTCTGAAAAAGCAGTGCTGTTCACTGCTGAGCTAATTCTCCAGCCCCCTTGTGTAGTATATTTTTAATAAGGTAAGACATCAACATCCATGTCTACAGGCAGAACATGACTCTAGAGTGCCCCTGTGTCCCTCGTAGACACTTAGACTAAGGATAACTGCTGTCATTTCTAAAGTCTTAAACTGAGATTTTTTTCCATGTTCATATAAATGGCATCACATGGATTCATATTTGTACTTTTTAGGATTTGACCTTATGTCTGAGAGAATTATCCATTCTTTGCATGTACTGTATGTAGTACATAACTCTTGCCTTCCCCACTGATTTCACTGTAAATCTTATACAATGTATCCCTTTTACTGTGAATAGACATTCAGGTAATTCCCAGTCTGGGCTATTAAAAAACAAGACAAAACAAAGAAACAAACAAACAAAGCATGCTGTGAACACTGGTTTGTGTCCTTGGCAGTCATAAAGTATGCATATTTTGACCATTAGGAGCTCGTACCAAATTCACCCTACCTGCATGTATAATTTCTACCCAAGCTCCATTTTCAGGTAAGGAAAACCAAGGTTGTGAAGGCAAGTGACTTGCCCAGGCCTTACATCCTGGTTAGGCAAAGCTAGACAGGCACCTTGGTCCTTTGATGCCAGATTTTTGCACTCTCTCTAGTTCCATTCCTACCTAAAGACAGAGCCTGTTTCCTAGCCTGAGCCTCAAAGCTCTGCTTTACTTGTGCCCTGACTGGCCTTCTCCCAATCTCACTGGATGCTGTGACAATCGCTTGGTGCAAGAATTTAGCCGACATGGTTGATATAAGGCCATGAGTGCTTGTGAATGCTGCATCCTCTGAGGTGATTGATTGAGAATGAATTGATATAATGAAGTACCCCACAGCTCCTGAGGCAGCAGGGCTGGGGAAGAGAAGGTGAAACAGAAGGAATTCACAGCTTTCTCCTCCAACTTCCTTTCAACAAGGTGCCTGTCTTTGTGAAAACAGATCCAGCTACTTGAGAGTTCCTCGGAGCAGGTTTTTTGATCAGGGAAGAGCAGTCCACTGGGAGCAACCCGTGTGGTGAGCATGGTGAGGAAGGACAGACTGGTGTAAAGTGTGTGGTTCTGCCCCTTGTAGAACTCTAGGGAAGAATGAGAGAGAGCAGGATGAGGCTGGAACAGCTTAATGATGCTAATGGCAGTTGCTGTCTACTGGGGCCATGTAGGGGCTGGCGATATCATACAGGTCACATTTACATCATCATCTCATAAGTGAAGAAACCAGTAAGTGCTGATTATTAACACTCATAGCAGGGGAGCAACAAGATGGCTCCACAGGAGAGGTTTTTGCCACCTAGCCTGACCACTTGAGTTCAATACTCAAAACCACAGACTCTGACAGATTGTCCTGACTTACACACACACACACACAACACACACATATCCCCACAACAAACACCAAAATAAATAAATGTAAATTTTAAGAGATCACGGCTAGAAATAATAGTCATGAACAACCCAATAGATGCCCAAATTCAATGAAAGTAAGAATTCTCTTTTTGTTGGTTTCTTTTCCACCTCTACCCCAAGAACCCGAAGACTTGATTTTTTTTTCTTTTCTATTGGAAAAATTTAATCTTTTATTGTTAAGCATGAGTTTCACTATAGTGTGTTCATCCATGTATATAATGTATTTTGATCAAATTCACGCTCTATTACCATCTCTTGTCCCCTCCCACTCCTGCTGATCTCCTTCCTGACTACTCCACTTCTAGAGACTTTCATGTCTTGCTTTGGTTTGGTTCTGGTGTCCTGGTAAGTTTAATCAAGGTTACTTACAGAAACACAGGGGAGAGATTATCTGCTAGATCATGGAGCAACTTACCTATACCACTGAAGGAAATGGCCCCACCTTCCCCAGACACCAGAAGGGAAAGCCCTTCTACCCTTTCAAGACAGAATGCCTACAGACTTAATCATTGATTCATTGGATTGATTGGTTGAGACAAGATCTCAATATGCAGCCGTGGGTGACCTGGAGTTCATTATTGAGACCAGGGTAGCCTTACAGAGATCTGCTTGCACATGCCTCTGGGGTGCTCGAGGCAAGGGCATGGGACACCCCACCCACACAGACAGAGTCAGTCCTGTGTAGTTAGCCACGGTTTGTTGAGAGGTCAAGACTGTAACCACGTGTCCAACTTTCACAGCACTCCATATCTTTCTCTGGACTTTCTAGTTTTTCTGTGCCTTCTTCTTTGATGTTCCCTGAGCCTCAAAGGGATGACATAGATGCCTCTGTTACGGTGAGCACTAACCGGCCGCTTATTCTCAGCACTTAGGTGAGTTGTGAGTCTGTATTAACATTCGATAATCAAACCAGACAGCAGCACTAATCTTTCGGTATCAACAGAAATGCCCAGAGGGAACTTGACAAGCATAGCATGTCCATTTAGCAGTGCAACAACAACAGTGGCTTCCAAGCTTTTCCCCAACCACAGGCTTTTGAGCAGGTTTGCAAAACCAGATGTGAATTCCCTTGTTGGGAATGGGCTTCAAATTCATAACTCCCCGAAACAGTCTTGTCACCCCCACACCAATGGGAACCCCTTGCCTAGTAGATTGGCAGTATAGAAAATAAAGCCCACAACTGAGTAAGATTTTTTTAATGACCCCCCTCCCGTAGCACATAGCAGTAACCTGTATTGTTTTAGGGTCTGGGGCCTAGCCAGAAACTCATAGAGAAGTAGCCCACCCCTTACACTGAGATTTTCATTTCATTATCTTACGGCTTCTAGGAGCAGCTTTATCTACCCCACATACCTACAGAGTACCTCCATTCTCACTGAACCTCGAACTCATCGATTTGACAAGACTGGCTAGCCAATGAGTTTCAGGAATCCTCCAGTCTCTGCTTCCCCAACCTGGAGTTGCAGTTGTACACTGCCATGCCCAGCTTTGATGTGGGTGCTGGGGATCCAAAGTCGCATCCTCCTGTCTGTGCAGAAGGCTCTTCATTGACTAAGCCCCTCTATTTAAATTTTATTTTTAATTAGCTTACAAATGCTCATCTACTCTAACGCAACTGTGCTGGCCTTAGACTACTTCCCAGTCAGTGTAGCAGGTTTCCTTGCAATTTTTTAGTACAAATTTAGTTTGATGCTCCCCTGCGCTCCCCCTCTTCTTTACCGCTGTGCCCAACACCCCTGCAAGCCTTTCTAGACACACCTCTGCCCTGAATTCCCCCTTTTGCTTTCAGCCCTCACACTCCCTGTCATCTCCCTACCGCTGAGCCTCAAAGCTTGCTTTCCCCTCTCATGGGCCCTTTGGAAGATTTCTTTGATGCAAGGCTTCTCAGGCCTCACGCTAATAACTCATTAATTTCTAAGAAGAAAATTATTTCTACAAGCTTTCCCAAGCTCTTTAGTCCTTATTTCCCCCAAGGCGTATTTTAAAAAGTCTTGATTTTTAAAAACTAGACAAAAATGTTTCTTTCATCTTGCCTAAACATGTATACCAAAAATATAATTTTCTAAGCCAAAATCTATCATGATTAAAAGATAACAAAACTAGAGGCTTGTCAGATGGCTCAGGAGTTAAAGACACATGCTACCAAGTCTGATGACCTGACTTTCTTAAATCCCAAGTCCCTATATGGTGGAATGTTGACCAGTTCCTGTCAAGTTGTCTTCTGACCTCCATATACATACAAACATGCATACATACACATACAAACATGCTTACATACATACATACTACATATATATATACTACATAAATACATTCGTGCACACATATACATACAAATTAAATAAGTGTAATTTTAAAAAATGAAATGGATGGATGGACAGACAGATTATTGAAACAGTAAAACCTGAAAGACCCATGATGATCACAAGCTCATCTTGACTGAAAGTCATCTTTCAGCCTTCACTGATGAAAGTCGATTACCCCTTATCAGTAATAAAGATAGAGTGCACCAGATTGTGTTTTCCAAAGATGACTGCAGAAATCTCTACCAGTCCATATTCCCCTCTGTAGTGCAGTTCATGGTCCCATTAGAATGTGGAGGTGACTTCACCCCTTCAATCTCAATTTTCTTGCCATGTCTTTTGCTAATAAGAGACAGAATGACTCCATGACTTCTGGAACTGAGTCATTCTGAGTTACACAGCTTCTGGCTTACCCTCAGAATGCACCTTAGTGTTCTACCAAATGTGCTTTGCCCTATATGATACGTTAATCTTCCAGTCATGTAGGAAACCTGATTAGTCTGATGCTGCCACACTGTGCAGAAGCTCAAACCACATGCAGAGACCACACCCAGGTCAAGTCAGAGCAGCCTAACGTGAAAGATTTGGATGGAGGAGCCTCAGTGTGATTACACCACCTGCCAAAATCTCCCCCACCTTAGAGCCTACGCAACTGTGTCATATGAAGAGATGAGACATAGCCCATTTTCTTCTCTGTTTAAATTTCTACCTTTAAGCTTAATAGAAAAGATAGATGATTGACAGGTGACTCATTCATTCAACACTGTGTAGGAAAAGTCTAGCTACTTGAAGGATTGAAGAGACAAAGGACGGGTGAGGCACCACCTCCATGGAGCCCAGGTCTTATAAACTTAGGCTGTCCTTGAACTCTCTTTGTATAGAAGAAATGACCTTGAATCCTTTATATAATTTCTCAGATTATGAGCATGTGTTCCTATACCAGAGACCAAACCTAGAGACTTCATGTATGCTAGGTGAGCATTCTGCTGACTGAGCTACATCCCTCCACCCATGGAGCCTATATCCTATGTGGATACTTAGTCTAAGGCTGGTTTCGTGCACTAGAAATACTGTGTTGAACAAGAAGAAGTAGCTGGGGAAGGGGAAAAAAATCCCTGACAACTAGAAGTTAACATTTGGGGTGTTTGAAGCCACAGAGACAGTAACTCAAATCGGTTGAAGCCAGAAATGTTTTTCCAACCAGCTGTGAATTTGAAAAGCCCATATGTGGCACACCATTAAACTGCTATTTCAGAAATTCTTTCATCTTGATGGGAAGTATCTTCAGAGTCCTTTCTTCCTTTTGGAAGGCAGCCAGTTTTCTGCAGAAATCACTTAATCAGCAGGAGCTGAAGCGTTTCATATGTAACTGAATAATTCTGAAAACAAAGCTGGGCACCTCTGAATACAATATCCCTCCTTTCCCCTTTAGAGGGTGAGTCTCAATGCCTGCATACGAATGCCATACAGCATAACTGAATTTCTCAGAAGTGTGAGGATCCCATTTTTTAGTTACTGAGGTTTTTATTTAGCATGGTCCCCATGCCACTAGCAATCACTTGTAGTGTTCTTGAGGCTGTCCGGTTCAACTTATGATTATTTATTAAGAATTCTGCCAGACACTATTGCAGAGAACAATGAATGATACAATAACGTTCCCCCTGCACTTTGTGCTTACGCCAGCTAGAAGTTAGAGAAAAGTGGATGCTAGACAAAAGTTGTTTACCTGTGGTAGGCATAAAAGGGAGGAGGAAGGAGGCCCCCGGTGTCTTTTTTAAGCAGACAGGCTTGGGAGAAGGGAGTAGAGAAATATTAGGGAAGGAAGTGACTATACCCAATCACTAGAGAGACCCGGATGAGAAACTAGCAGAAGACCAGAATGACTGTCGAGAGCAAGGAGAAGACAGCATGCTATGAGAAGGAGCAGCCAGGCTGGACCTGTGCAGTCAACAAACACAGGAGGGAGTTGGGGTGGTCTCTGAAAAGAAGAGGGGTGTCACAGGTGCATTTAACACAGTGAGGATCTGGGGTGTTCTCTGAGAGACTCATAACAAAGCTATGGTTATGAAATATCGGTGAAATAGTTTTATGGTTGGGGATCACCACAACACGATGAACGGCATTAAAGGATCACAGCATTAGGAAGGTTGAGAACCACTGCTAAGGAACCCTGGCCTAACACTATAAACATTGGAGTTCCCAAGGGAGATCCCAGAAGAGTGCAGAGAGGAGGCACAAGTATGGGTGAAATTGTTGCACGGGAGCAGGGAGAGGGCAGAGAGAGATGGAGAGGGCCCATCAAGATTGGGAACAGTGTCCAGCAAGATGGGCAGGGGCTAGAATTTCAGAATGCCTGGGAAAGCAAAAGCCAGTGAGAAGTTTCAGATGCTAGGCAGAGGGAAGGGGTGTTTAAGAACTCAGATGTGCTTTTGTGCTGCATGCTGGACAGTTTAATGAGTTCTCTGACAAGAACCATGTAGGAAAGACTATGGCAAGCAAGTGAATTTTCTGGAGCTGGCCCTCAATTTTGCATGGCTGCTATGTGTGCTCTGAGAGGCACAGTCCCAGCGACTTCATCCCAGGATTGCTTCTCACTGTTGATATGCCTTTCCTGCCACTATTACATAGCCTAATGAATCCTGGACATCAGCCCACCCTATTGAGCAAATTTCCTACAGATCAATATGAAGATGTACTTTCATATAATTATGCTGTTTAGACAAATTGATGATTTCATAATTCCTGATAATGATTTTATAGTACTCCTGAATTGATTCAAGTAATTCTAAGCCCCTTGTAGAATAAAGAGGTCGTGAAATGGGGGTGGACAATTTATTGTAAGTACAAGGACAGAAAATAAATGATTGACTAGTTTATCTATACAAGACTTCAAAATAAATACACACAAGGCAGATGATTTGTCTCTTGACAAAATCTTGCTAACTTGTGACAGAAAAACTATTGCTTTAAACTAATAATGAACTTATGGAGCTAGGAAATAGATAAAGAATGTTTAATCAAGTACTGGTCTTAATGAAGTCATGTAAACAGTTCTGCTGTAAATCCTTAAACCTTATCAACCTATGGCATGAACTATTGCTTTACCTTACTATGAACTTATGGATGTAAAAGTGTTTAGAAAACCATGTAAGCAATGCTCCTGCTGTAACGGTTCTACCTGACAGTTGCTATGAGGAAATGTTTGGCTGAGAAGATATAAAAACTAAAAACAAAAATAAAGTGGCAGTGTAGCCCTTTTCTGCTTCATCCAGTGTGTGTGTCTGTGTCTGTGTCTGTGCCTGATACTCTTTCTTTCTTCCTTCCTTTCTTTTCCTTTTTCTCTGGCTCATGAAGAGTTAATGAACTCCTAGACTCTCATTGGGCCAGCAAGCCAGTGACCCCTGAGTTAAAAAGTAAAGTGCCCAAGTAACTAAATTTCTTTTTCTAATCCTCTACTGCTATCAACAAGAGTCCATTGCCAAAAGCCATCAGCCTTGGGCCTCAGGAGAGCAAAAGAGAGCCTAATTGCCAAGAGCCATCAGCTCTGGTCCCAGAATAGTAAGAGAGAGTTAACTGCCAGAAGCCATCAGCTTTTGGCCTCAGAATAGCAAGACAGAATTAAATAGCCAGAAGTCATCAGCTCAGTACCTGAATGTTGAGGCAGGACCTTGACAGTTCTCCTCCCACACCACCCTTGGTCCTACATAGCACCCCACCATGCATGCACATATGTCTAAAGTGCTGTGTGCAAATATAGCATAAGGGAATGAAGTAGGACATGATCCATCGTGGGCAAAAAGGGAGAAAAGTAGCTTTCAGAAGCAAGGGTTGAGACTTTGAAAAGGCAGGAACTGGCCTAAGAGATGAGGATGCCTAGGGAAGGAGTCAGGACATGAGGGCTTTCCACAGTACATGGGCAAGGGTTTGAGGACTCTATAGACAGAGACGAGTCAGAGTCATGGTGGTATCTGAGAGCAAACACACAAGGGACATCCACATAGCTGATAACTAGGTTACATAGTTTGTCCTGTGGCACCATGCATTCCTTGTAGGAAACCATCACTGTGTGTAAGCACCTGGGAAACATGACTATCAAGCATCAGGGATTAGCTATGGAGGCCCAGGAGAACTCGGGACAGAGGTGAGTGAGCAGATCTGTAAAGAATTACTTAGGTCGTGTGATGTGTTTATAAAAAATAAAGAGAAAGGGGATATGTTCTATGGATGTGTAGTCAGGTATGGGGGAAGGGGATGTCTCAGCAGGCCCATGCCAAAGCATCCCTTCCCCCTGAGGGACCAGCCACACAACAGTATACTATAGACTAGAGTTTATTCAAGGCATGGGGAGGGGATGCTTTCGTCCTTCTTAGAAAGGGAAACAAAATACTCACAGAAGCAAATCTGGAGACATAGTGTAGAGCAGAAACTGAAGGAAAGGCCATCCAGAGACTGTCCCACCTGGGGATCCAGCCCATGTACAGTCACCAAACCCCGACACTATTGTGGATGCCAAGAAGTGCTTGCTGAAAGGAGCCTGATATAGATGCCTTCTGAGAGGCTCTGCCAAAGCCTGACAAATACAAAGGTGGATGCTTGCAGCCAACCACTGGACTGAGCTCAGAGTCCCCAATGGAGGAGTTAGAGGAAGGACCGAAGGAGCTGAAGGGGTTTGCAACCCTATAGCAAGAACAACAATATCAACCAACCAGATTCCCCCCCAACCCCCCAGAGCTCCCAGGGACTAAACCACCAACCAAAGAGTACACATGGAGTGACCCATGACTCCAGCTGCATATGTAGCAGAAAATGGCCTTGTCAGGCATCACTTGGTCCTATGAAGACTCGGTAGATGCCCCAGTGTAGGGGAATTCGAAGGTAGGGAGGCAGGAGTGGGTGGGTGGGTGGAAGAACACCCTCATAGATGCAGGGGGAGTGTGGATGGGAGAGGGGGTTTCCTGGAGGGGGGGAAACCTGGAAAGGGTTTACATTTGAAATGTAAATGGATATAGAAAATATCCATTTTAAAAAAAAAGGTAGTAGAGGCAGAGAAGGGCAGAGAGAGGGAGAGAGTTAAATAAGTAGAGGCTGGCCATGAACAGGAGGAGAGAGGGGGAAGGGAATAGGGAAGGGAGGGAGGAAGGGAAGAGCCCAAGAGGGCAAGAGAGAAACAAGAGAGCATGAGAGGAACAAGAGAGGGAGGAGGGGCAGGCAGCCCCCTTTATAGTGGGTCAGGCCTACCTGTCTGTTGCCAGGTAACTGTGGGGTGGAGCTTAGACAGAATGCTAACATCACAGTCTGTGGCTCTTCCTCTTTGTCTCAGAATGGAAACAGCCAAGGCTGTGGAGGAAGATGAGGAACATGGAAGAAAAGATGGGTCTCAGGTAACAAAAGTAACAGAGAGCTAACAAAATCCTTCAGGAACTGCTGCAATTAAACAAAAAGACACTGATTTTTTTTTTTTTTTTAAAGATGTAGGAGAACATAACTAAATTATCCATCGCAGGGAAAAGTCAGATTTTCAGAAAGCAGTTGGTATCAGGGCAGAAGAAGAAGGACGTTTTAGCGTTGGAGAAATATGTGGTAGGGTGAGAAGGGATCAATTATCTGCCTCCCCTGGCTAGGAAGATGCAGTATAAAGTATTATACTACATAAATAAAACTAAATATATACATTAAGAGGGCACACAGTAATCCAGGAAAACCTGACCTAGAAAACTAGAACTGAGTTCAACCTGGTAAATCTACTAGATTTCAAAGATATAGCAAAGACTTTTTGGAAAGGCAGTTAGGGAAAAAGATCAAGTCATTTATACAAGAAAAAAAATAGCAAACTAGGCTCAAACAAGGTAATTTTAATGCCAGATGGCAATAAAGTAACACACTTAAAACCAATATTAAGAAAGAAGATTAAAACGTAAAGGGAAATAATATTGGCTAAAATTATCTGGGGAAGGAAAGTGGAGAATTTACAAAAGAAAAAAAGTCATTGGTTCTCCTGTTCCTCATGCAAGGAAGAGAAAAGACTCTCCAGACAAATGAAAGTCTGCGATAGGTCTCTTCTCACAAAAATAACTTAGGCAAACGGCATGAATAGTTTAAGCAGAAGTATATTTAACAAAGCTAAGCAAAGCAAACCAAAGAGAGCTCCAGGTGCGCTGACCCACGATGGGGACCCTTCTAGATTCTGCATCGTGGACCTTCACGCTTTTATGAGTATCTGTGGCACGGTAGCGGATTCATGGACTAAGGTGCCTTCTTTCCTCTCTCAAATTCCCAAATCACGGTGGGTTAGATCATCTTTTTAAAATTTTTCCTTCCCATGATCCTTGCAAAAGAAGGGGATGTGAAACCACAGTGCGAGTGTCATTGTAATGATGTCAGGTCTTTTGTGGGATGCAGGCCCTTCCTTAGTGCACACATGGGAGACAATGCCCTCATGTTAGAGTTTCTGATAGAGCAGGAACAGCCCAACCGAGGCTTCAAGGATGCTTAACGTCCAAAGGGCAAGCAGGAGACACAGCTGCGGCTTTCCTCAGTCACCTTACGACTTACTCTCCCGACACCAGATCAAGTACATTAAACTAAGTTACAGCAATAAAGGTAAGTAATATGAAAAAATGTAAGCTATTATAAACATAAAGAAACACACAAAACCCCCATTTAACTAATAATGATTGATCCAGGAACAATCTTTGGTGGCTGAATGTTCTTGGAGAAACTTTAGAAATGGTGCTATCAAGTTTGCAATATCTGAACCCACTGATCCATCACCAAAAACAGAACAAGGAGACACTATGTGTCTCCTGATGTAACTCAGCACTACTTTCGAAGTTTTTTTGTTTTTTTTTAAAGTATCAAGATTTTTGATCTAATGGACCATTTTCCAGGAAATATAGTGGACAGAAAAAAGTCAACCCCATGGAGAGCCATCATGAAAATCAAGGAGGCAGAAAAAGGTCTAGGATAAATGATTCATAGACTAGATCAGAGATTAAGGAAACATAGATTAAAAGCAAATTACGTAAAATATAAAATAAACACGTTGTGAACTTTGGATTCTGATTTGAAAAGCAGCTGTAAAGCGTAATTGAGCTTCCTGGTGCTGATGACCTCTTGGCAAGAGGATGTGTGTCAAAGGATGCTTCCTTCTCTGCAGAAGACAGGGAACACAGGCAGCAGTGGGGCAAAGCCCCAGTTCCCACCTTGCTGGTGGCAATGCCAGGATGCTGTGCAATCACTACTGTCTTCACTCATGTGCAAATCCTAACTCTTTGATGACACCACCATTCTCTGCTGGGCCACAGGAGGAAAGTACAGCTTCCAGGACGCTCAGTGCAGAAGCATCCTGAATTCCAAAGTAAAAAGAAAGGAAAAATTCTAATGTGGATAGAATATAGTGACATTTATGAATTATTAATTATGTATACTTGATAATAGCATAGCCTAGAGGTGGGTTTTTAATTCTCATTTTAATGTTTTAAGTTCCTTTCAGCTAAGAGTATAAACTGAAAAGCATCTATGGGTGCAAAAATACGCTGTCTGGGATTTGTCTTTAAAATGCTCAAGAAATGCACACAAACACACATGCATGTGAGTGCGTGCACAAACACACACAAACAAGAACACGCACATGCACACATCCTGCGCCTAGTAGCTTCCCAGGAGTATTCTACCAACCGTTTCTTTTAGTAGAACAACTAACTATTACAATCGTTTAGTGCCCCAGAGTGTTCACCAGCAAGCTTCTAAGGTGAGGATCACCCTTACTTTGCATTTGACTACTGAGTCACAGAGACATGAAGGTTCTTTCCCAAGATCACACAGCTAAAATCAGTAGGGACAAACTGGAATCTAAACCATGCCTTTCCTAGAGCACCATATATGGTCCTTGAAAATAGCATCTTGCACGCTGTACACACAGTACATCCTGCAGGAATGTTCACAGGACCTGTCTGAGCCATTATGCAAACCTTCCATAAACAAATAAGCAAACAGATAAACCTATGACCAGAGAGTGATGATTTCCTACTAGTTTCACCCTCAGCCGATCGGCTTCTTAAATCCCACCTTGTCTGAACCAGGCGGGATACTGAGCTATGTGCTCCAAGACTCCACTGACTTCATCCCAGCAATCACCACTGGCTCTGCTTTACGGCTTGGGGCCAGTTCAACTCTTAAATCTGCCTGGGAGGAAATGAAGTGACATTGCCCAGGTTCCTTTTTATCCTGGTTTCATTTAACCAAGAGCACCAGTAGTCAGCGGAAACCTAAAGGGAAAAGCCACCCACTTCGCACACGGGATGTGTAAGTCAGAGGACTGCCTACCCAAAGTCACGTGGTGTGCTGTTGAAGGAGACGATTAGAAAGGCTGTGAATCAGGATAACAGCACCTGCCAGACACTTTCTCCAGAAGAACAAGATACCTGTGAACATGGGTAAGGGCTTTTGTTTCTTACAACCACAGACTTCCAACTCATTCCAAGGATGATAACATTTTTATCACAAATAAAACAGAAAGATAAGTCATAATGGTTCTTACTGAGAATGTTTTTCAAATCCCTCCCCCAATACTATGAGGCGAGAGACTACAATAACGTGAGAGGAGTCTCAGAAAATTAAAACCAATAGGATGAGCACTATCCTATTGGATATATTGATATAGCTAAAGATGAAAGTGAGCTCCTGATCCTCCTGCCCCTGCCTCCCAAGACTCGAGATTATGCACCACCACATCGGACTATGATAAAGAATTTAAAAAACATGCCAGGTGTGGTGGTGCATGCCTTTAATCCTAGCACATAAGAGGCAGAGGCAGGGAGAATCCCTGTAAGTCTGAGGACAGCCAGGACTACTCAGAGATACACTGTCTTGGAAAAACAGAAATCAAACAAAAAAGTCAAGAAAAAGTGTAAAGAAAAGAAACGTATTAATAAAAATTCTAGCCAGGCACTGGTGGCACACACCTTTAATCCCAGCACTCGGGAGGCAGAGGCAGGCAGATTTCTGAGTTCGAGGCCAGCCTAGTCTACAGAGTGAGTTCCAGGACAGCCAGGGCTATACAGAGAAACCCTGTCTCAGAAAAAAAAAAAATCTAGAAACTAAATCCAAGTTAAGAGGAAATACTGGATAGGAAATTAATATAAAATGTCCGTGGTTGTGTATAAACTAAAGACACATTCTGAGAGCTCACTGCTCTCAGCCCACTTCTATCCTCCCCCATTCGCATTTAGAAAGAACAAAACGATATCAAGAAAAAGACTGCTATGGGCTGTTCCAGGGTAAAATCCAGAGGGGAGAGAGAGCCCCATTTTTTCCGAGAGCACATTGAGTCTCTGTCGAGTATGTCTCCAGGAGGAACGGTCTGATTCTACACAGCAAGCTTAACCTTCAGTCCTTCCACCGAGCCTTCCTGGGGCTTAAAATATAAACAAAGTTTCTACTTAGATTTCCTAAAAAGTACACTTGGTGCTCCTACTTTGTGTGTTTGTGATCACTGTAATTGTTTTTTATGGGCAAAACTCAATCTTCCCCTAAAGTTCCTAAAAATAACTAACTAAAAAAAATATCTGTGGCCACTTCATTTATATGTATTTTTTAAAATTATATAATAAAAAATTATACATATTAAAAAAGAACTTAGTGCACGCTATCCTTGGCATATCCCTAACTTTAAGATGTGCATGTGTGTGTGTGTGTGTGTGTGTGTATGTGTGTGCATATGTGTAAACATTTTAGAAACGTTTTTATTTTGCTATTTCTTCTTTTGAAAAATTGTTTTCAAGTTTATTATCTTAGCAAAGTCCAATACACAACTTGAAATGTTTTAAATCAACACAGATGGTCATCGGTCATTTTAAAACTTGTTTAACCAACTGAAAAGCAGACAGAGTTATCTCTGATAATCCTAATGTGCTCCACTTTGCTAGTCACATAATTTTTATTTTGCGGTGAATTGGGGATAGTAACTTGTCTCTACATCCTCTGGTCTAAAGCAGGATAAAATCATTTTGGTAAAATACTTGCTAAATGTTTGACGTCCTCGCTACAGACATAAACAGGTGACTCAAAAGTAAAGAAAATGAAAGTGACTGACTTCAATCCTGCTCTTAGTATCCTTGAAAAACCTAAATGAAAATATCCTATTTACCATGAGGAGGTGTGAGAGAGAATTGGGAGTGAGAAAGGCAATCGATGGGGGCATCTCTGAGATTAGCTAGAGACCTGGGATGGGGGAGGTTCCAGGGGTGCCCCTAGCTGAGACCCCTACCAGTGGAGGCTATGGAGACTGAAATGGCCACCTCCTGTAGCCAGGTGAGACTTGCAGTGGAGAGAAATGAATACCAACCCACCCACAAAAGCTTTGACCCCAAATGTGTCCTGCCTACAAGATGCACAGGGATAAAGATGGAGCAGAAAGTGAGACAAAATGGCCGACCAATGACTAGCCCAACTTGAGACCCATCCCATGTAAAAGAGATCCAACCCTTGACACTATTAATGACACTCTGCTATGCTTGCAGACAGAAGCCTAGCATAACTGTCTCCTGAGAGGCTTCATCCAGCAGCTGATGGAAACAGATGCAGAGACCCACAGCCAGACATCAGGCAACACTTGGGGAGTCCTGTGGAAGAGTGAGGGAAGGATTGAGGAAATCTGAGGGGTCAAGGACACCACAAGAAGACATACAGAGACAACTAACCTGGGCCCGTGGGGCTCACAGAGCCTGAGCCACCAACCACAGGGCATGCAGGAGCTGCACATAGCCCCTACATACACATCTGTAACACACGGGCAGCTTGCTCTTCGTGTGGGTCCCCTAACAAGTGGAGCAGAGGCTGTCTCTGACTGTTGCCTGCCATTGGATCCCCTTCCCCTAACTGCACTGCCTGGTTGGGCCTCAGTGGGAGAGGCTGTGCCTGGGCCTTCTGTGACTGGATGTCCCAGGGTGGGGTGGTACCCAAGAGGGAGGCTTCCCATTCTCCTCAGAGAAGGGGAGGAGGAATGGGGGGAGGAATTTGTAAGGATGGAATGGGAAGAGAGGAGGGACAGGGTGGGGAGCACAATCAGACATAAAATGAATACATAAAATAATTAATAAAAATCTTTATAAAGAAAATTAAAATCAGGTAAGAAAAGTAGATAAAAAGGTTATAGTTATAAAATGTGTTTTTGATACTGAAGACTAAAGAAAAAAAGGAAATGGTTTTTGATGAGATAGTATTTTGTACAGATTTGGTCCTAAGGTAAAGGTTTATTCCAAAAATGGAAGATTAAGTAGTGGTGAAAAGTCAAAGATGACGCAGGTACACCTAAACTGGCTGAAATTAAAGGTTGTTAAATCTCTTAAGGTCAAAAGTCAATGCTCTTAGATACAACTGATGCTTGACTCTGCTTAAAACAAATGAGGTTTTCTGAATATTGACCTGTCCTTGGTAATGTTTACAAAAGACTAGCTTAGAAAACAAGGATCTTATTTTATTCTTTTACTAAATAAGCAATTTAAAATCTATGACTAGATTTTATCCAAGTGCTTGTCTGTATGTTTTCCCACTGGGTGAAGCGTTCACTTGCCGGATAGCCTTCACCTCAGCAGCAGGAAAAAACAAAACAAACAGAAACAAACTAAACTAAAAATTTATTGCAAGGAATTTTTTCTGCTTGACACATTTTTGCTCTTTTACATGCAAGTATACAGACATTTAATTTGGATTCTGATGTAAATATTTAGTAGTAGCTATTATCACTGGTCCTCTGGATGGATGGTTAAACAATTGACACTTTTCAACACTGACTACAGCTTTCAGCTCCCGTAGCCTAAGATGTTCTCTATAGTTCCTCTAGATCACTCCTCTTGACAAACTGCATCATCTCCTCCTAAAATAAGTACTGTGCAGCCTATAAAAATTAAGCAAGAATTGTTAAAGAACATGACATTCCAGCAAGTGCTTCTGGCGACCTTGGGCAGCCCAGTGTCTTAAAGAAGCAAAAAGGCAGGATAAGCAAGAGAAACACACAGAGAGCCCAAATATCTCCATGTTAGCCCTGTAACCTAGTGTTGTGTGTAAGGTGTATTTGCTCCTATGAAGAACTGGAGGAGCCAGCAGCTCCTCTTTTGAGGACCGGAGGAAGAGAGAGACGTCCTGGTGAGTCACAGCCGGTCTGAGCACTTGCAGAACCAACATGGTGGAGGGACAGCAGGGATTCCCCAGTTTATCTCCTGGCCTCCGCATATGATCTATCACAACACATATGCACATATCTAAATAAGTAAATGTAATAAAAATGAAGAAATTGAATGAGAACTGGGTGCTTCAGCTTGGATAGAAGCATTGACAGTGGGCTTGACTCACAGCATTTACGTGTTCACTGTTAATAAAAATATAGCCTGTCTGGAAAGGACAACAAAATTTTGAAGGGCATTTTCTCATATTGTATCTGCCATAGACTTATTTATACAGCTAATTATATGTGTGTGTGTGTCTCTGTGTGTGTGTGCGCGTGTGTGTGTGTGCGTGTGTGCACGTGTGTGTGTGCGTACATGCGTGTGTGTGTGTGTGTGTGTACATGCGCATGTGTGTGTGTGCCCTCGCGTGTGCGTGTGATATAAATATGTAAAGATCACCTGTTATAAGTATAAATATAGAACAGTCTCCACATCCAGCATTGTCTTTTGTGGGCAGCCCTGGGTTTGCCTTAATAACTTCAGGATTTGCTTCGATGCTAAATTACATCTTGACATTTCTGACCTCAGAACGTTATTCGTAACAATGTATTATCTGTTAACAATGAACTAATGCTGAAATCCTGCAACTTTATTTTGCCATTGCATGAATAATAACCTTAACATCGACAAAAACACATCTACATTTTGTGTAGGGAGAGCCCAGAAATCATGTAAATTTATCTCTGCATGTAAGCCAGTCTTTTATGTTACTCTGTATGTGTGTGTGTGTGTGTGTTCATGTGTATGGCACACTATTGAGGTCATAGCGCAGCTTGTGGAAACAGGTTTTTCCCTTTAGCAGCTAAGCCATCTCACCCGCACTTCCTTCACATACTTTTCTTTTAAAACTTTTTAGATTGAGTTATTTTTATTCTTCTCTCATATAATACCTCCCAGCTGCAGTTTCTCCCCCCCCCCGAGTCTCTTCCTCCCACCTCCTCTCTCTCCTGACCCATGCTCCACCCTCAGAAAAAAGCAGACCTCCCAGGGACATCACCAAAGCCCACATAACAAGCTACAGTAAGACCAGGCACATACCATCATATCAAGACTGGATGAGGCAACCCCAGGAGGAGGAGTAGGGTCCCACAAGCAAGCAAAAGATTCAGAGACAGCCCCCACTCCCGCTGGCTGTTAGAAGTCCCACAAGAATACCAAGCTGCTCGCAATAACGTATATGCAGAGGACCTAGCTCAGACTCCTACAGGCTCCGTGACCTCTGCAAGTTCCCATGAGTCCTGGTCAGTTGATTCTATCAGCCATGGTGTGTTTCTGACCCCTTTGGTTCCTCTGATCCTTCCTTCCCATCCTCACCAGGACTCCCTAAGCTTTTCCTAATGTTTGTCTCTGGGATTCTGCATCTACACCCATCAGTTACTGGATGAAGTCTCTCTAAACTCTTGGATGACAATTCTGCTGGGCTCCAATCCCAGACCACTCTGCAGGTAGGACAAACTAAAGGTGGTGTCCCAGTACCTCCACTTGAGGTCTAGCTTGGTTTCAGAAGATGGCCTGTTCAGGCTCCGTGTCTCCCACATTGAACCAGGTTTCCTTCTTGCCCTGGAGATGCCCCCAAATTCCAGTTGTTTCTCCAAGTATTTTCTTGCTCCCTCTCCCACTCCACCTGATCCTTCTTGTTCTCAACCCCACCCATGCCCAGTCCACCCATGAAATCTATTTTATTTCCCCCTCCCGGGGAGATCCTTGCATCCCCTCTTCTTAAGCCTTCCTTGTTATTTAGTCTCTCTGGGTCTGTGGACCATAGCATGATTGGTTTTTACATTACAGCTAATATCGACTTATAAGTGAGTAATGCTATGTTTGTCTTTGAGGGTCTTGGTTACCTCACTCAGGGTGATATTTTTTTCTACTTCCATTTATTTGCCTGCAAATTTCATGATGTCATTGTTTTTAGCAACTGCATAATACTCCATTGTGCAAATGCACCACATTTTCTTTATCCATTCTTCTGTTGGGGGACATCTATGTTATTTCCAGTTTTTGGTTATTGTGACTAAAGATACTACAAACATAGTTGAACAAGTGCCTTTGTGAAAGGTTGGAGTGTCCTTTGGGTCTATACTCAGGAGTGGTAAAGCTGGGTCTTGAGGTAGATTGAGTCTCATTTTCTCAAAAACCACCATATTGACTTTCAAAGTAGCTGGACAAGTTTGCACTTCCACCAGCAGTGGAGGAGTGTTTTTGATCTTAGCCATTCTGACAGGTGTAAGGTGGAATCTCAGAGTCGTTTTGATTTACATGTCCCTGATGGCTAAGGATGTCGAACATTTCTTTAAGTGTTTCTCAGTCATTTGAGATTCCTCCGTGAAAAATTCTTTGGTTATATCTGTACCCCATTTTTAAACTGGATTACTTAGTTTGTTCATGGTTCATGTCTAGTTTCTTGAGTTCTTTATATATTTTTTATATTAACCCTCTGTCTGATGTGGACATCTGTGGGCTGACATTTTGTCCTATTGACAATGTCCTTTGCCTTGCAGAAGCTTTTCAGTTTGATGAGGTCCCATTTATTAATTGTTGATATTAATGCCTGAGCTATTAAGGTTCTGTTCAGGAAGTTCACTCCTATGCCAATGCATTCAAGACTATCCCCCACTTTCTCTATCAGATTCAATGTATCTGTTTTTTATGTTGAGGCCTTTGATCCACGTAGACTTCAGTTTTTGTGCAGGGTGATAGATATGGATCTATTTGCATTCTTTTACATGCCAACATCCAGTTAGACCAGCACCATTTGTTGAAGATGTTGTCTTTTTTTCCATTGAGTATTTCCAGCTTCTTTATCAAAAATCAGGTATCCATGAGTGTATGGATTTACATCTGGGTCTTTGATTCAATTCCATTGATTAATGTGTCTGTTTTTATGACAATACCATGCAGTTTTTATTATTATAGCTCTATAGCACAGCTAGAAGTCAGGAATGGTGATATCTCTGGAAGTTCTTTTATGATTGTTTTAGCTATCTTGGGGTTTTTGTTTTTCCTTATGAAATTGAATATTGTTCTTTCAAGGTTTGTAAAGAATTGTGTTGGAATATGATGGGGATTACATTGAATCTGTAAACTACTTTTGCTAAGATGGCCATTTTTACTATGTTAATCCTACTGATCCATGAGAATGGGAGATCTTTCCATCTTCTGATATCTTCTTCAATTTCTTTCTTCAGCGACTTGAAGTTCTTACCATACAGGTCTTTCACTTGCTTGATTAGAGTTACCTCAAGATATTTTATATCATTTGTGGCTATTGTGAAGGATGTTGTTTCCCTGATTTCTTTCTCAGCTTGTTTACCATTTGTATATAGGAGGAGCTACTTTTTATTTTTTTAGTTAATTTTATATCCAGCCACTTCAAAGAAGGTGTAGGAGTTCCTTCCCAACATATCATCTGCAAATAGCAGTACCTTGACTTCTTCCTTTCCAGTATGTGTTGCCTATATCTCCTTTAGTTGTCTTATTATTCTACCTTGGACTGCAACTACTGTATAGAATAGATTCCAAGAGAATGGACAGCCTTGTCTTGTTCTTAATTTTGATGAAATTGATTTGAGTTTCTCTCCATTTAATTTGATGTTGGCTACCAGCTTGCTATAAATTGCCTTTATTATGTTTAGATATGTCCCTTGTATATGTGATCTCTCCAAGATTTGTATCATAAAGGGATTTTGGATTTTGTCCAAGTTTTTTTTTTTTTTTTGGCATCCAATGAGATGATCATGTTTTATTTTTTCTTTCACTTTGTTATATGGTGGATTACATTGACAGATATTGAAACCATCACTGAATCTCTGAGATGAAGCCCACTTGATCATGGTGAATGATCTTTTTGATGTGTTCTTTAATTCAGTTTACAAGTATTTTATTGAATTTTTTTGTTCATGGGGGAAAGTGGTCTGAAATTCTCTTTCTTTATTAAGTTTTTGGGTGGTTTAGGTATCAGAGTGAATGTGGCCTCATAGAATGAGTTTGGCAAAGTTCCTTTTGTTTCTACTTTGCAGAATAGTTTGAGGAGTATTGGTATTAAGTCTTCTTTGAAAGTCTGGTAGAATTCTACACTAAAAACATGGCCCTGGGCTTTTTTTGGTTGGGAGACACTGAGTACCTGCTTCTATATTTTTAGGGGTTAAAGGTCTATTTAAATTGTTTATCTGACTGTGATTTAACTCTGATGAGTGGTATCTATTGAGAAAATTATCTATTTCTTTTAAATTTTCCAATTTTGTAAAGGATTTTGAAGTAAGACCTAATGATTCGTTGGATTTCCTTAAAATCTGTTGTCATATCCCCTTTTTATGTCTCTTGTTATTCTCTCTCTGTCTTTTAACTAGATTAGATAAGGGTTTGTCTATCTTGTAGATTTTCTCAAAAACCAACTCTTTGTTTCATTGATTCCTTGCATTTTTCTCTCTGTTTCTATTTTATTGATTTTGACCCTCACTTTGATTATTTTCTGCCATCTACTCCTCTTGGGTGTGTTTGCTTCTTTCTGTTCTAGAGCACTCAGGTGTGCTGTTAAGTTGCTAGTGTGAGATCTCTACAAATTCTTTATGAAGGCACTTAGTGCTATCAACTTTCCTTGCTGCTTTCATTGTGTGCCATAAGTTCAGGTATGTTGTGCATTCGTTTTCATTTAATTCTAGAAAGTCTTTAAATTTCTTTCTTTATTTCTGCCTTGACCCTGAAGTCATTCAGTAGGGAGTTGCTGAGTTTCCATAGTTCTGTAGGCTTGCTGTTATTTCTGTTGTCGTTGATATCCAACTTCAATCTGTGGATATGATGCAGGGATTATTTCAATTTTCTTGTATATGTTAAGACTTACTTTGTGACCAAGTATCTGGTCAATTTTTGAGAATGTTCCCTAAGGTGCTAAGAAAAAGGTATACTCTTTGTGTTTGGGTGAAATGTTCTGTAGATATCTGTTATGTTCATTTGTTTCATAATGTCTGTTAGCTCCATTATTTCTCTGTTTAGTTTTTGTCTAGACGACCTGTTCATAATGAGAGTGAGGTATTGAAGTCCCCCACTATTAATTTGTAAGGTTCAATGTGTGATTTAAGCTTTTCTAAAGTTTCTTTTACAAATGTAGGTGCCCTTGAATTTAGGACATATAGGTTAAGAATTGAAATGTCATCTTGGTGGGTTTTCCCTTTGGTGAATATGAAATATTTCTCTGTGTCTCTTTTGAATAATTTTGGTTGAAAGTCTATTTGTTAGATATTAGAATAGCTTCAGAGATTGCTTATTTGGTCCATTTGCTTGGAAAATCTTTTTCCGATCCTTTACTCCAAAGTAATGTCTATCTTTGATGTTGAAGTGTGTTTCTTGTATGCAGCAAAAGAGTAGATCCTGTTTCCATAGCCATTCTGTTAGCCTGTGTTTTGCTGGTGTGAGATTATTTATTGTCCGTGTTTTCTTGAGTGTAGTTAACCTTCTTATGTTGAAATTTTCCGTTTTCTACTCTCTGTAGCACGGTATTTGTGGATAGTTATTGTTTAAATTTAAGATTGTTATGAAATATCTTGTTTTCTTCTATGGAGATTGAAAGTTTTGCTAGGTATAGTCCAGGCCAACATCTCTGTTCTCTTAGTCCGAAAAACATATGCCCAGGCTCTTCTGGCTTTTAGAGTCTCTATCAAAAAGTCAGGTGTAATTCTAATAGGCCTGCCTTTATATGTTACTTGGCCTTTTTTCCTTTTTACCTTATTCTTTCTTTGTTATGCTTAGAGTTTTGGTTGTTATGTGGCATTCAAACTTTCTGGTTCAGTGTATTTAGTGTTCTATACGATTCTTGTACATTTATAGGCACATCCTTCTTTATGTTAGGAAAATTTCCTTCTATGAATTTGTTAAATATATTTTCTGGGCTTTCCAGCTGGGATTCTTCTCCCTCTTCTATTCCTATTATTCTTAAGTTTGGTCATTCATAATGTCCCAGATTTTCCTGGATGTTTTGTATTAGGGGTTTTTATATCTATTGGTTTCTTTAACCAATGAATCTATTTCTTCTGTCATATCCTCAATGCCCAAGATTCTCTTTTCCATGTCTTGTATTCTTGTTGATGATGCTTGTGTTTGTAGTTTCTGTTTGCTTACACAGATTTTTCCATTTCCAGGATTTCTTCAGTTTGTGTTTTCTTTATTGCTTCTATTTCCATTTTCAGGTTTGAACAGGTTTATTAATTTCTTTCAACTTTTTTCTTGGCTTTCCTTAAGAAATTTATTTATTTATTTATTTATTTATTTATTTATTTAGGTTTTTTGAGACAGGGTTTCTCTGTATAGCCCTGGCTGTCCTGGAACTCACTCTGTAGACCAGGCTGGCCTCGAACTCAGAAATCCACCTGCCTCTGCCTCCCTAGTGCTGGGATTTATTTATTTCTTCCAGTTTTTTTTTTTTTTTGTCTTTTCCTCTATTTCTATAAGAGATTTTTTTTCCCATTTTCTCTTTAAGGACCTCTATGATCTTCATAAAGTTGATTTTAAGGTCATTTTCTTATGCTTTAGCTACACTGGAATAATCAGGTCTTGCTGTCCTAGGGTAGTTGGGCTGTGGTGGTACCATATTACCCTGACTATTGTTGATAGTGTTTTACACTGCCCTTTAGGCATCTAAGTTTGGGACAATTATAGGTCTAGGTGCTGATTTCTGACTTCGTCTTTGTTGGGTGGGTGTTCCTTGGTTTCTGTTTCCTCTTTGGTCTTCTGGTCTTTGTGGCCTAGATTTCTGGTAGCCACCATGACCTCTGATCTAGTAGGGAGTCTATGACCAGGTTGGGGGCTGCACTTCTGGTGACTAGTTTGGCCTTTGATGCAGGGACCTGCTACTGGGACTGGTGGTAGTGGGGGCAGTGAAATGGGTCTTTGGGAACCAAACCTAGAAAGTGGGGCAGTTCTGTTAGCAGGTGGGTCACTCACCTGTTCTTCTGACTGGTGTAGCCTTAGCTTGTTCTTCTGACTCTTAAAATGGATTTCTTTTCTTCCCAGCAAAAAATCAGTTTAGATATTTTGTGAGCATTTAATAAGATTATAGCTTAACAAATTAGTTTCCTTTTAAATGTAAGAAGTTAGTTATTTTTCTTATAAACCTGGAGTGGGGAGTTTGGTTTTGTTTTTGCTTTCTGGTTTTTGGGGGGAGGGGGTTGCCATAGTTTCCAAAGTTAATATTTAAAAATGCCAAGTATAAACTACTGCTATAGATGAAATACGGTCCACAACAGCCATGTTCACTCATGTGAGATTATTAAATATAAGCAGGGAAAAGTAAAAGAACATTATAAATAGCTGAAAGAATTGGGCAGATGGAGAGGAAGAGTAATGAAATCAAGCACTTATACAACATCCAACAAAATCCCAAGTGGAGTCACCCACCCTGGACAGCGAGCAGAATGATGTCATCAAACCTGGAGAATTCCTACTGCAAACAGTCTTGCTAGGGCTTCTGATTGGTAGCTCCAGGCAAAACAGAACATCCTCCATGGATGAACCTGTCTTCCTTCTACTCAAACTGCAGGCACTTATTCCATGGAATAGTCAACAACCTCTGCTGGAAAGGGCTTACATGCAGCCACTCTCAGGGATGCAAAGTTTATAGGACCCCCTCTTTGAGGTTCTTTCTCCCTGTTACAGAGGCAAGGGGCAAGTTTGCTGAGATGCTGAGAAAACATGCTTGCATCCAAGCCAAGAAAGTTCATCTGTTCTTTGCAGTCGTCTCTCAATAGCACAAATAGCACAAGACAGTTTGCCAATATCATTTACATCACAATCACTCCACTAGAAAGCTCAAAGTGAACGTTTTAGGCCTAAAGACACAGCTCAGTTAAGAGGGTTTTTTTTTCCCCCTCTTCTTAAAAATGTTTATTTTTTTTATCTTATGTGATGAGGTGTTTGGTACATGTATGTATGTGTACTGTGTGCATACCTGGTGCCTGGGGAGAACAGAAAGCATCAAATTCCCTGCAACTGGAGTTACAGATGGTTGTGAGCCACCATGGGGTTCTTGGGAAGCAGATCTAGGTCCTGCATCACTTTCACTGAATTGTTCTTCTTCCCAAGGACTCAAGTTGGTTTTCCAGCACTGACATCAGGCAGTTCATAACTGCACACACACACACACACACACACACACACACACACACACATGAATAAAACTCAACATAAATCTTCACACAATAAACAAGTTACCATTTTAATTTTAATATCTGCATTTTTGTCAGACCTAAGATCAGTACCTTACATAATGAGTTTTTCTAAAGTCTCAAATCTTACAATTAAGTCTTGAATGTCTTTATTTTAGCTAGGCTTGACTAGGATTCACAATAACTGGTTTGTCAAAAGAGGCAATGGTGGGGGAGAGCAAGAGAGTAGGAAAGGCATGGGCAAACAGACAGTAGCCCAGTGACATCTTCATTGTCAACTTGATGTGGAAATACATAGCTTAGTGTGTCTTGGAGAAATGTTTAGCTGAAGAGAGACAAGCCACCTTGGATACAAGCGGTACCATCCCCTAGGCTGGGGTTACAGACTAAGAAGAAAAAAGAGAGCTGAGCACCAGCATGCATCCCAACAAAATCCCTTCAACCCAGGAATAAGGTGTGTTTTCTGACTTTCTCATGATGCTCTGGGTGGTATTCCTCACCTTTCATCCCACATCTCTACCTGCAGGGCTGGAGGCAATGAGTTTCTACTATCTTTTTGGGGGAGGGTGGGGGGTCGAGACAGGCTTTCTCTGTATAGCCCTGGCTGTCCTGGAACTCACTCTGCAGACCAGGCTGGCCTCAAACTCAGAAATCTGCCTGCCTCTGCCTCCTAAGTGCTGGGATTAAAGGTGTGCGCCACTACTGCTCAAGTTTCTATTATCTATTGTCATTATGAATCCCCAAACCAAAAGCCACACACTTGCAATAAATAGGAGAGATCTCAGAAAAAAAACAGAATTTAAATATTTAGGAAGTGGCAGGAGAAAAGGAATGCTAGCAAATAAACATTCTGAAAATGAGTAAAAAAATAATGTCTGAAAACAAAACAGGCTACTCAAGTGACTAGCCAGTGAACCATCAGCCAAGCCAAGGGTGACCTGTGCCCACAGAGAACTCACCACCATCCACTCAAGGAAGCAAGAGAGAGCCGGGCACTAAGGATCCAGGATCATATCTGATACTGATCCTGACCACTGCTCCAAGTGGATCCTTGAGGCCCCACATCTAGGTACCAAAAGTGTCAACACAAAAATGCAGCCTTTATCTCAAAGAGAACAAGAAAATGAGGCCAAGTATGAATGCCCATGGTCTGGAAACACAGATTCAGGTTCCCCTGGAAGATATGTTCTGCTGTGGAAGTGGGTGTGTGAGACTCTACCAATTACAGGACAAACAGAGTTGTAAACTGAGACATTTACCAAATATGTTATAAAGGGAACAACACAGGGAAATTGCCGAAGAGGAGAAAATGCTACCATGAGCTTCAGCTTTTGATAACATGCTCAGTTTTGAGATAGGGACTCCCATGTTAAAGGTTGTGATAGCCATAGGATATTACGTCAAACACAAAGGTGGACAATGAACGGCTTTGAAAGGTATAAAGATAGAGATACTTCAGCTGGGTCGGCAACATTCTAACACTCCACAACCACAAAGTCCTAGTCAATCATTCACCCTTGTAGATGTTTTAAGAGAGGTGAAATTTACTTCCAAGACCTTCCATCCACACGAATCACCAATCCTCCCTATTAGTAACCCATTATCCATGTCCCTGCTGGATTTGAATGGAACTGTTCCCTTGGTCTGCAGGTGACCTATGTGAAGTGAGTGGATGATGCTCGTCATCTCCCTAGGAAAAGTCACACAACACATGGAACCTTCCTCTATGTATACTAACACAGACACGTATGTATACACACAGATACTTCATCCATCCCGCATCATTTTATTCGGAAGGCAATTTCATACTGACGCTGTGCCCATTCATGAATTCAGCCTGCCAAACATGAGTTTGCTTCTGTGTGGTTTCCCCTCACAACCACTTCACATCTCACTGGCTTGCCAGATGTGGCCATATGTGGCTAAATGTGTTCTGCTCAGCCCGGGCTGTGCTGCTGCACAGCCTGCTGCTGGAATGTCCTTAACCCCCATTTGGATTCCCATGGCGGAAACTATATTCTGAGAATGTGGACCAAATTCAAGGCCTGGCAATCTGATAGCTGCTCTGGTGGCAAAGGAGAAGCAGGGAGTGTCCTGGAGCTAGACCAGATCCCAGAGCATGTAGGACAGAAACCTGGGCTCCAGCACCACTCTGATATTAACTCTTTGTAGTCTCACGCAAACTTAACCTTCCTGGGCCTCATCTCCTCTTCTATAAAGTGCAATGTGAACATGGATGTTTCTAGAGCAATTTCAGCACAAGCACAAGGTTCCATTGGTGTCTGTTCCCTGGCACCACACTCTCCTCTGAAACTTGCTCCCTGAGGGCAGAGGCTAGACCAGATTAGGGGAGGTAGAGAGGGAGGCTGCCTGAGAGGCCAGACACAGACTAGAGTTTCTTTTGTCTAAAGCAGTGATTCTCAACCTTCCTCATGCTATGGCCCTTTAATACAGTTCTCATGATGTAATGATCCCCCCAACCATAAAAATTACTTTTATTGCCAGGCAGTGGTGGCCCACGGCTTTAATCTCAGCACTTGGGAGGCAGAGGCAGGCGAATTTCTGAGTTTGAGGCCAGCCTGGTCTACAGAGTGAGTTCCAGGGAAGACAGGGCTATACAGAGAAACCCTGTCTCAAAAAACAACACAAACAAACAAAAAAACAAAAAACAAAAAAAAAATTTACTTTTATTGCTGCTACGTAACTGTAACTCTGCTACTGTTATGAACCATGATGTAAATGTTTGATCTGCAGTTGGTCTTAGGCAACTCCTGTGAAAAGGTTGTTTAACCACCCACACCCCAAAGGGGTTGCACACACACACACACACACCCAGGTTGAGAACTGCTTGAGCTTCCTTTTTGTAAGACAGAAAGTGCTATCAACATTGCTTTGGAACTGGCAAAACCAGTAATTTGTATCTGAGGACCCCAAATGCTTTTTCTTTTTAATTAAAAAAGAGAAGCAATATTCACAAAACTCTGACAGCTTTCCACTCTGCTAAATGAGAACTTGTCTGCTCAACTCTGTAGTTATGGGCAACAACCACTGATTCTTCATTACTCTATGCTAGGATCTAGACAATACCTATTTTCTAAGTGTCTAGCTTAAGTATTTGACATTTTTCTAGTTGAGTCTGCCTATAAATGTAATTCATTGGTGGTTTTTATTTGTTTATTTGTTTTTAATTCTAGAACCTGGATGTTAGAGAGTTGTTCTTCCAAAGAACCCACACAGTGTCTTACAACCATCTCTAAGTCCAGTTCCAGAGATATGATGCCCTCTTCTGGCCTCCACAGACACTGCATGCACATGTTGCAGATACATACATGTAGGCAAACACTCATACATGCCTTAGGGACTGTCTGTTGCTGTGAAGAGACACCAATGTAAGACTCTGGGGAGCCTTAACTTCCCGGAGACCCCTGAGTGAACACCATGGAGTTGGTGAGTGATGCAAAATGCAAAAGGAATGTATTGTTCCAGCATGCCAGGGTCACCCTGCACACCAAGGTAGGAGAGAACGGCCACACACAGCCCGTTCATGGAGCTTTTATATAGTTTTTAGAGCAGCAGCCATTAGGCACAATGTGATTGGCAGAACAGTATGGCTTTTAAACTGATTGGTCTTTAGGGAATGAGGTAGCAGGGGCTTAATCAGCCCCTCCCTTCCAGCCTATGTGCTCTCTAACCTGTTTCTTCCAGGAGAGGAGGGATGCCCATGTGCTCAGGGCCCCGGTGGAATTTTCCAAAGTTCCTGAGCTGACTTCTTACCATGACCAAGGCAATTTTTATAAAAGAGTGTATTTAATTGGCCACTTGCTTGCAGTTTCAGAGGTTTAGTCCATACCATCACAGTGGCATGCAAGCATGGCAGCACATAGGCAGGCATGGTGTTGGAGCATTAGCTGAGAGCTACGTCCTGACCTGAAGGCAGCAGACAGAGTCTGGGTCTGGCATGGACTTCTGAAACCTCAAAGCCCACCCCTAGTGACACACTTTCTCCAGCAAGGCCACACCCCCTAATTCCGCTAATCTTAATAGTTCTACTCCCTGGTGACTAAGCATTCAAATATGCTGCCCCAGGGGCCATTCTTGTTTAAACCACCACATGCACATAAAATAAAAACTAATAAATTCCAGAAGCTAGGCGTAATGATGTGTTCCTGCAATTCTAAACCCCTGGAAGTTGACGCAGGCAGATGTTAAGTCCCAGGCCATATACAGACTCTCTCCAAAAAAGAATCCTAACAATAAATAAATTATTAAATTAAGTGGATCGTGTTACAAAACTCTATTCCATCTTTCTCTGAATAAGTTATCACTCTGAACAATTTGGCAATGTTCTCTTATATTAGCATTTATACAAATATTTCTTAGTCTTTCACTATATACATTTTGACCAAGATATTTCAATGTTGTAGAATGGTTGGCTGTATATGACAGCCAAAGCAGCTTGAAACATTGCCAAGTATCTCTAGTGGACAAACCACACACACACACACACACACACACACACACACACACACACACTGTCGAGGGATTAAGACATAGATCAATGACTACATAAAATTCACATTCTTTGGTTCCTAGTCTTACATGAGCTTTGTCCAGTCATTTGCTTTTTAAAAAAAAAAAAAACCAGCCATCAAATGTTTATTGAGTAGCTGTAGACTAGTAACTGTTCTGTCAATGCAAAACAAACAAAAACTCCCACAACTTTCTCCTCAAAGGGAAGAAGAACAGATGCTGGAGCCAAATGGGAGTGATCCTGGCCGTGGAACACGGGTTCAGGTTGCTATGGAAAACTCGTTTTCCCTGTGGAAGTGCTTATAAGAGAGCCTGTCAGTTACCTAATAAAGAAAGTCACAGATCAATCATTTACTAAATACATTGGTGGAGCCACAGATCAGTGTGTAACAGCAGAGTGGAGAAAACTCTGCTAAAGGTCTGATGACTTCTTAGCTTTTGGATTGGTGGAACTGGAGGTCTGCTAAAAGATCCTTTTAAAGCTTTGGTAGTTACAAGGGTGTTGGGTTGCGTACAGGATAGTGATGAGTCGATTTCAAAAGGGACTAAAAATAACCCAGGATAAATTGGATCCGATCTACATTTAACTCTCTAGAATGATGAAATTCAGTCACTTGGGCTTGTAGAATTTTTAACACAGGAGTAATTTTCTTTTTTCTGAGCTATGCTGGCTAGTTTTATGTCAACTTGACTCCATCTACAGTCATGTAGGAAGAGGGAACCTCAACTGAGAAAATGGCCCCTATCAGGGTGGCTGTGCTCAAGTCTGTGAGGCATTTTCTTGATTAATGATTGATGGGGGCTCGGGGGCACAGATCACAGTGGGCTGTGCCACCTCTGGGAAGGTGATTCTGATGATATGAGAAAACAGACTGAGCAAGCCACGTGGAGCAAACCAGTAAGCATCTGCTTGTCCATGGCTTCTGATTCAGTTCCTGCTTCCACATCCCTGCTCTTCCTTCCTGGATGATGGATGGCTGCTATAACCTGAAATAAAGCCTTTCTCACAAGTTATTTTTGGTCACAGTGTTTTATCACAGCAATAGAAGCCGTGTATATTTTAAGTATATTTATATTTTAATAAGTATATTTTAAGTCAACAATTATATTGGAATAACTACTTTCCAGGTACAGTCACACACACACACACACACACACACACACACACACACACACTGGGGGCGGGGGGGTAAGTGGGAACAAGACACTCCTAGATTTTGTCTGGTTACATATGTCTCCTATGGTTACTAGTCTCTAGCCGGCTTCATTACACTTCCAACTGCCATATAGCCCTGGAGAGAGAGAGACAGAGAAGGACACAGACACGGAGAGAGACACAGACAGAGACACAGAGAGAGGTCAGTTGGTGTCCTTGGTCTTCCTTGGAGTGAACCACTGGAGTACATGACATCCAAAGACTCCAGGTCTAACCCTCCATACTGGCAACACAAACTCCAGCCCTCAGAAAGGAATGTTTAGCTCTTTGTGAGTGTCTTAGTCAGGGCTTCTATTCCTGCACAAACATCATGACCAAGAAGCAAGTTGGGGAGGAAAGGGTTTATTCGGCTTATACTTCCAATTGCTGTTCATCATGAAAGGAAGCCAAGTCTGGAACTCAAGCAGGTCAGGAAGCAGGAGCTGATGCAGAGGCCATGGAGGGATGCTGCTTACTGGCTTCCTTGCTTCTCCTGGCTTTCTCAGCCGGCTTTCTTATAGCCCACAGATGGTACCACTCACAAGGGGCTCTCCCCTCTTGATCACTAATAGAGAAAATGCCTTACAGCTGGATCTCATGGAGGCATTTTCTCAACTGAAGCTCCTTTCTCTGTGATAACTCCAGCTCATGTCAAGTTGACACACAGAACCAGCCAGTACAGTGAATGTCCATATCCTAGATACAATTGTCCCCAGTCCTGCCCAGCTGCTCAGTCCTGTCTACCCAAACTGGTCTTCAAGTATATTCTGTGGTCAGCCTCAAACCAGGTTGCTGGCACAGTCCCTGGGTATTGACCTATTCAAAGATTATAAGTGAGCAAACAGAAGCATGTTAATTTTTAATTTCACTTTGATTGATCAGAGTTCCTCTTTGTCCTATAACAAGACACACACAACTGCCCTTGCCCTACATTGAAAGTCCACTGATCCAGCCATCCTGACCCTGGATGGGCTTTTCAACACAGCATTCATTTTGGCTTGGCTGCTACCATCTTAGAGAATTAGGGAGTTTCTGGGTTAAGCATCTACGATGAACAGTGTAATACTTTTTTTTTTTTTTTTGGTTTTTCGAGACAGGGTTTCTCTGTGTATCCCTGGTTGTCCTGGAACCCACTCTGTAGACCAGACTGGCCTCAAACTCAGAAATCTGCCTGCCTCTGCCTCCCAAGTGCTGGGATTAAAGGCGTGCACCACTACTGCCTGGCTCAGTGTAACACTCTTAATGAAAGAGGAATACCCAATGCAGAGAGACATGAGGCTTGGGCTTTGGAGCAGAGATGGGGAATGTCCTCTAACAATGAGAGAGGCCACAGACCAAGCATTTCCACCACCCCTAGTTTAGAATATGACCCTGCCAATCACAGACACCCTCACATTGGTGGGTAATTTCAACACCCTGCAACATGAGGGCAAAAACCTGCTGAGATGTATCCACTCCCTCACACAAGAACTCCACTGTCTGCTAAGTCCTTAGGTTCACATAACTGTCACACCATCCTGGGAGGTAATTATCAGTTTCCTCACTTAAGTGGCTGTCACTACTTTTTTTTTTTCTTCTTTTTGAGGCTGAAGTGGTTTTGGTGTGAAAGCCAAATTTAGCCTAAGGAAAAGCAACAGGAACATTTTCCCCATCTGGAGTGGGTATATGCTTCTGTGATGGTCTATTCGTCTGCTCTGTCACTAACTGCAAAGAAAGAGAATAATTCTAAAGCTGCCCTTTGCAGCCTCAAGCCATTTCTCTGTTGGAGATGTCTTTTTAAATTGAAATAAGATGTACAGTCAGGGCCTAAGTGAAACTTAAATGCTGGAGACCTACTGAGCAGAGATTCAGTCAGTTATTTAAATAATTCACTCCAGAAATGATGAGAGAGAGAGAGAGAGAGAGAGAGAGAGAGAGAGAGAGAGAGAGAATTATTCAAAGATGTTAGCAAGTGACTGAAAAAGTGTTCAACGCATAGAGGTCAATCCATCCAATTATGTAAGCATCACAGAACTTGAGGATTGAAAGGAAGCTAAGAACTCGGTAAACTGGGGCTTGCAACCTTTCCCAGAGGAGCTTCTTCTAAATTCCCTTAAATTTTATGATCACAAAGACATAACTCATTCTTAGTGTGGTGGGAGAGATAGGATTGGGTTTTCCTGAGCACTCGATGCTATCATCTACCAGGTCCAAGATCTCCTGGGTCTGCCATTGCTGTGGTGACATTTCTGTGGAAAAGCAGCCCCACGGTGTCTCCCTTCCAGGGGCTCCATGATGATACATGTTAGGAAGCGCCTCATAAGTCCCATCTTCCTACTGGATGATTACAAGGTGCATCTTCTGAGTAAATTCTGATAACTAACCTGGCATGTGAGAAATGCCGCTTGTTACCTCTGTGTCATACAGGATACGCGACGACTGGGACCCAGTAAGGACTGTGATACTTCAAGGTCCTGCGCATACAGAGAAGAAGAAGAAGAAGCAGCTACTGAGTCCTGAAGTAAAAGAATTCTCCGTTACCCTTGTCTCCCAGGCTCATATTTGCTTGTGTAAGACAGTGATTCTTCATGACCCAAGGCAGCCAGCTGAGTCCATCCTCTCAGGGGCTTGGTGAGCACTAACCTCCTCAAGCTGTGATGGTTATAGGTTTCCAAACTTACTACACAGTCCTCTCATGTTTGTCCTTCAAAGAGAGAGAAAGTCCAATAATGTTTCTCTCTGAAATCCCTACAGGGCTTCTGTTAGCATTCTGTCTAAACTCCACCCCACAGTTACCTGGCAACAGCCAGGTAGGCCTGACCCACTATAAAGGGGCTGCTTGACCCCTCCCCCTCTCTCCTCCTCCTCTTCCTCCTTCTCCTCCTCCTCTTTTTCCTCCTCTTCCTCCTCTCCTCCTCTTCTCTCTCTCTCTTGTCTCTTGCCTTCTTGTTCTCTCTCTCTCTCTCTCTCTCTCTCTCTCTCTCTCTCTCTCCCACCATTCCCTTCCCCCCTCCCTCTCCACATGATCATGGCCAGCCTCTACTTCTCTGCTCTCTCCCCCTCTCTGCCTTTCTCTGCCTCTACTACCCTCTTAACTCCCCTCCCTATGCCTTGAATAAACTCTATTCTATACTATACCGGCGTGTGGCTGGTCCCTCAGGGGGAAGGGATGCCTTGGCATGGGCCCACTGAGGCACCCCTCCTCCACCCCTCACCACACACCCACAGAACATATTCTTATATCTCTTTATCTTTTTGTAAACACATCAGCTTCTGCATATATTTTACTAATTTTGATTGAATAATTGATTGAGCAAGTGTTTACTAACCACTGCCTATCCTTCAGGACCAGGCACAGGGGATGTAAAGTTAAGTGAGACATAAGCCCCTAGCAGCCTCCAAACCAGAGCATTCTATACTGGTCTGCTTGGTAAATATAATAATTGCCAATATCCTGGGCCCACAATTATAATGGCAGAAGAGCCAGTTGGTACAGGACACTGTCAAAGCCACTCCTCCTGTTACAATTAATCTCACAGGTGACAGATCTGGCCACAGATTTTGTCACAACTTTGGTCAAATCAGAGTCCCGCTTTTATCTCCTCTTAGAAGAATGATAGAAAGCAGTCCCCTCCCTCTCCACAAAATTACTAGTAAGGCTGAATGTGTCTTCCATGAAATATACACAAGACAGCTTGAGCTGCATCTTTGAGAAGTAAATAGCCCAGTGGACTCAACAAAACTTCAGTCTTACAGATGTTTACAGGGCAACTTCTCTGTGGCCAGCTGAGTAGTCAGGATCAACTAATATTGTGGTTTTCCCTATTTTTATAAAGACTGGAAGACTATTGTTTTTCATAGGAAAGAGGCGTCAAAGAATGCTCCAAAGGAAAGGTATGTCTTTGCAGGCAAATGAGAGAAAGCCTGGACACCGATGACATTTGTCCCTGGCTCTGAGAGTCTTAACATACTTCCGAGTGTGGATCCAGGAGAAGGAGTCATTAGAACTTAGTGGCTGCAGAGAACTTGGCCTCAGTTTCTCCCCAGTGCTGGTGCTAGGCAAACTTACTGGCCAGGCTTGGAAATAAATGGAATGCTCAGAGCCTGGCCAACCTGGGCTGAGAGACCTGGAGCATTCCTGCAAATTGCCTTTCTGTGAATCACATGCATGCTGAAATTCCTCACAGGGTAGCAAAGTTTAACTGGGGTATGGGGGGTGTCATATGCTCCAAATGATTCATCACCAAGGTTAAGAAAGAACAGGCAAGGAACGAGTCTTAGGATTTAGGTCACTAGCTAGAAAGGGAAATAACCAAGTTCCTTTGGAGGTTAGAACTAGGACCATCAGTTGACTAGTATCACTACAACAAATATCAGAGATAACCAGCTGATAGAGAGAAAAGACTTATCTGGACTGAAGATTTTGGAAGTTTCAGTCCATGACCAATTAGTCCCATTGCTTTTAGGTGTGAGCCAAAGTAGGCTACCATGGCAAGAATTTTTTTTTTTTTAATTTTTATTTTTTAAATTTTTCCTACTTTATTTACATTTCAAATGTTTCCCCCTTTCCAGATCTCCCCTTTGGAACCTCCCCATTTCCTCCCCCCTCCTCCTGCCACTATGGGGGCATTCTCCCACCCACCCACTCTCATCTTCCCTCCTTGGCATTCTCCTATACTGGGGGATCTAACACTCTCAGGCCCAAGGGCCTCTCCTCCCCCTGATGTCTAACAAAACCCTCCTCTGCAGCATATGTGGCCCGCACCGTGGGTCCCTCCATGTGTATTCTTTGGTTGGTGGATCAGTCTCCAGGAGTATGGGGGGGGGGGTCAGACCAGTTGCCACTGTTGCTGCAAACTCCCTCAGCTCCTTCAGTCCCTTCTCCAAGTCCTCCATCTGGGACTTCACACTCTGCCCTACTGTTGCTGTGAAGTGACTCTTGGGTATTTCGAACTTTTGGGCTAATAACCACTTAACAGTGAGTACATACCATGTTCATTCTTTTGTGACTGTGTTACCTCGCTCAGGATGATATTTTCAAGATCCATCCATTTGTCTGTGAATTTCATGAAGTCATTGTTTTTAATAGCTGAGTAGTATTCCATTGTGTAAATGTACCACATTTTCTGTAGACATTCCTCTGTGGAGGGACATCTGGGTTGTTTCCAGCTTCTGGCTATTATAAATATGGCTGCTATGAACATAGTAGAACATGTGTCTTTATTACATGTGGGAGCATCTTCTGGGTATATGCCCAGGAGTGGAATAGCTGGGTCCTCAGGTAGTATTATGTTCATTTTTCTGAGGGTCCGCCAAACTGATTTCCAGAGAGGTTGTATCAGCTTGCATTCCCACCAGCAATGGAGGAGAGTTCCTCTTTCTCCACATCCTTGCCAACATCTGCTGTCACCTGAGTTTTTGATCTTAGCCATTCTGACTGGTGTGAGGTGAAATCTCAGTTGTTTTGATTTGCATTTCCCCGGTGACTAAGGATGTTGAACATTTCTTTAGGTGCTTCTCGGCCATTCGAGTTTCCTCAGTTGAGAATTTTCTGTTTAGCTCTCTTCCCCATTTTTTGATAGGGTTATTTGGATCTCTGGAGTCTAGCTTCTTGAGTTCTTTGTATACATTGGATATTAGCCCTCTATCAGATGTAGGATTGGTAAAGATCTTTTCCCAATCTGTAGGTTGCATGGCAAGAACTTTAAGGAAGCAAAACCAGTCCCCTTGTGACTAAAGAAGTGAAAGTGACCAGAGTCATCTTCTCCCTTTCGAGGACATACTCCCAATATCTACTAAGCCACACATCTTAAACGTTCCACCAGCTCCTGATAATGTTACCAAACAGACCAAACCTTTAACATGTGGGATGTTAGAGAAAATTTCAGGTCCAAACAATGCCACTGACCAGTGTGAAAGAATTAGGGAGCCTCCCATTAGAGAGTATCCTGGTAACACTATCACTGAAGAGCTAACCAAGAATTAAAACAATCATTCACCTATTAGAGGGATCCCAAGATCTCTTGGCAGGAGCAAGTCAGATCACACTGCATGCTTCGGTGGGTTCTATCTGAGCACAGGAAAAACTCTAGCCCAGCTCTCCTTTGATTGACGGGTTCTACTGATTTCCCTGTAGTCCCAAGTTGGCTGGGTTTCAGTTGCTATTATAAAATAGTCTGACTAGATTGTTGAAGAGGCTCCCAAAACATTGCAAACTATTGCTAGTGCCCTTGGATGCCCCCCCCCAGAGGAGGAAGACACCATGCTCTTCAGACACAGGACCCAGAGGCCTCAGAGCTGGAACTGACCTGCAAGCCTCCTCCCTGAGGACTAACTTTGATGGCACCAGAAGGCACTATGCAAGCTTCCAAAGCAGTGGGGCAACCAATGGTCCTACCCAACTATGCTATCTATGAACCATTAAAATGGCATGATATATGGAGCACATATCTTGGCAGTAACCAACATTCCTCTTATTGAATTTTAGACCTGCTCAACAAGAGGGCAGCCATTAGTGGTATTGGAAAGTTAGTCAACTAGCCAAGCCTAGTGAAATCATTGATCTCAGAGGAGAACCTACAACTGCCACTTTACTAAACCAGCATAACCCCTAACTACATTCTAAATATGTGTCCTTATAACCACAGGTAAGAATAGTTCTCCCTAATCATCAAGGAAATGTGTCTTTGCAACAAATGGAGGCCATCACAGAAAGCCACAACCAGTCAAAATGCACAGTTGTGGAGCCTAGTCCCAATGAATACATCTATAATACAGTACCTACACCTAATAGAGTCATATCAAAAAATGGGGGGCAGAAAGATTCCAAGAGCCAAAGTAACATGGTCTGTTGTGAGATTATATTTCCTAGGAATGTGAGAAACCACACTCATAAAGTCTCATCAACATGACCACTACACATGAGTTGAACAAAAACAACAGACATACTATAGTGGGAAGCCCAGGAGGCCTCAGTCCTATGCACAGAACCACCAGGCAACTAGAAAATACTGAGAGTGGGAGAAATAATCTCCCCAGGGAAAACCACACTAATTCTTTATCCAATACCAAATGGTCAGCTATGAAAACATACAATACAAGTAGCATTCTATAGGCTAGGCAGGTTGTACTCATGCAGTTAGTATTATGTGTATATATGTAATAACAATTTTTAAAAAGAGGTCATGAATTTGAAAAAGCAAGGAATGGCATATGGGTGGGTTTGGGGGGGAGGAGAAGGAAGAGGAGAAATGATGTGATTATATCAGAATCTCAAGAAATTAAAGAAATTCTCAGGGCAGGAACTAAACTCAAGCAGAAACCATGAAGAAATGCTGCTTACTGGCTTGCTCTCAGCTTTCTTATACAGCCTATGACCACCTGCCTAGGGATGGTGCCTCCCACAGTGGGCTGGTCCCTCCCATATCAATGATCAATCAAGATGGTCTCACATAGATATTCCCATGGGCTAATTTAGGGAGATAATTCTTCAAACGAGGTTCTTTCTGCCCATGTAACTGTAGGGTGTGTTGAGTTGACAGAAAAATCTAGTGGGGTGGAGGTTGGGGGGCAACAGGCACACACACACACCCTGAAAGGATTGTAACTATGAGTGGGCGTATCTATGAGCTGAGAGTGACGTCTCCCTGGAGTGCCAATGGACTGTAATCATGGCTCATTAACAAGGTTATTCCCTGCAAAGGAATCTGAAAGTGTCAACAGGTGTTGGGCACGTTAATCTAAGCTTTCATGGGGCCTAGACATAGTTGGAGGGCATTTTGCTTGCAGACACCACCTAAAGAATTGGGAAATGAAAATAAAAATTTCTGGGAAGTTATTGGTGGGTAGGTCTCTGTGAGGTCCAAATGAAACTCTGTTATCCCCAAATTCCAAAAGCCCGGACAAATGGCTAATGGTGGGGCCTATCAGTAGCTGTTAGACTTTTCAAAGTCTATGCTAACTTGCTAGCCCTTCTCACCTCCTCCCCTACTTTAAACTCCCTCCAGCTCACAGACCTCTCTCTCTCTCTCTCTCCACACACACACACACACACACACACACACACACACACACCAGCTACTCACTCTCCTTATAATCCTGCAATTTCCAATATGTCCTCTGCCTTCTTCCTGCTCTCCCTCTCTCCATGTCCCCTCTCCCTGCCCTCTCTCTGCTCTTGCTTCTCTCATGGCCAGGTCTAGTCTGCTGGCCGAGTTCAGTCTACTTCTTTCTCTCTCTGTTCTGGACACTGCCAGATGCCTCTGGCTATTCTTACTCTCATATCTACTAAAAATCTTCCCCTTAACCATACCACAGAGTGGTCGGGTTGTCAGTTTATACAGTCTTAAGGGCAAGAAATCAGAGTGCTAGAAAGATTACCAAGTATACACACGCACGCACACGCACACACACAGAGCAATGTCTGCTCTGCTATTTCATATACATCATTTCTCATAGTCCTGACAACTTTCTTTGAAGGGAATGTTCCTCTTTGCAGTTGACAAATGTGGGAACAGATTCAAAGAACAAAACCCAGCTACCCACAGGTGCTAATAAGTGGCAGAGGCAGGCTGAAAAGCTGGCTCTCCATAGCCCAAGGTTTGCCCAATTAAATTGAAATTCTAACTCCAAAGCAACAAGAAGATTAAATATCTACTAACAAAGCCATAGAATGGAGTCATATTAAATATAATAACATTAGAAATGAGCAGCAGTGGTTGGTCCAGGGAAGAGAAGCCTGTAGCACAATTCCAGGAAAGGAGGGTGATTAGAAGAAAGGGCCTCCAGGCCATTATCAGGCCTCAAGGTAGGCGGGGGAGCCCTAGACAAAAAGCTGGAGAACATGAGAGTCAAACATGATGAGCACCTTAAAAGGAAGGCATGGAGAGGAGCTTCGTTAGTACGCCTTTGATTCTAGCACTCCAGAGGCAGAGGCAAGCTGATCTCTGTAAGTTCAAGGCCCTCATGGTGTATAGAGCTGTCAAAGAGAGAAGGGTACAGGCAGAGGAGACTCTGTATCAAAAAAATCTCTGGGAGCAAGCCCATGAGCAGTCTCAAGGAGAAAGAAAATATCAGATCTTTAGAAGTTGGGGACTAGAGGGAGGGGGGAGGAAATGGGGAGGTTCCAAAGGGGACACCTGGAAAGGGGGAAACATTTGAAATGTAAATAAAGTATATAAAAAAAAGAAGTTGGGGACTGCTCTAGCAGGAAATTTCATGTATCTGTACCTGTACCTGTACCTGCATCTGTATATAACAAAGCATACATATCAAAGAACAGGGAAGAGCCAGGCAGCATAAGTTACAAGCTGGTAAGTCAGGGTAAAGGCTGTAGGTTAACTTTGTCCCAGAAAGAACTGCATGGGGGCATGGCTTGATCTCTTCAGGCTGCAAGATCTGGTCTCTTGAGAATAACCAATATCTTAAAAAGTCCTAGCAAGTCCTATAGGCACATACAAGTCCGAACAAGAAACACAAACCTGACCTCATAGGCTGGTAGGAAGAACAAGCTGTGTATTTTTAATAGCCAGAACAGACACCATTTACTATAGTCAACATCTGTAGCTATTCTGATTCATTTAGCAGCCTTCAATGGTCCGTAGTCCTGACTAGGCTGTCATTTATGCTGCTTCGTACAATCCATTTCATTCCTGCCTCAGAGTCTGCATTTGCTCTTCTTCCTGCCTCCCATGACCTCCCTCACCTCCAGTGACCTTCTCAGAGCCCTTCAACCGCCATTGCCTCTGTGTTACGAACCCTGGCTTCCTTTCCTCCCTCTGGGCTTTGTTTGGCCTGACCCCATCAGGGCTGCCCTTACAGCACCACTGTTGGATTTAGTGTAAAACATTGTCTCATTCCAAATCTGTAAGCGGACAATGACTGTGTATAACTCAGAGGAAAAGATCTAGAAACCCATTAAAGTACTCAGAATGGTCATCAAAAGACTGTGCGTGATGGTTTTAGGACTCATTTGTAGTTTGTTGTGTTTCTTTCTCATTAAAATAGAAAGGCAGTGACTTGGTCTGTGTGGCATAAGAACTTCAGGGTCTGACACACAATAAGTATGTATGAACAGCTGACCTTTTATATGCCAGGGAAGAGTTAGCCCATGTAAGCTTCACAATAAACAGAAGGCAAAGACATAATAACTTCCTCCTTTTACTGAGGAGAGTCCAGACACAAAGCCCAATACTGATGATTCAGAGTACAGAATCAGTTCACCAGGCAGCTGACAAGCCAGGACAGCCAGGGAAGTGCAAAGCACCCAACACAGGCAAACAATAGTGCTGGAAGGTGAGGAAGAGGACCTCGCTTTAGTGACTTTCAGTTTAAGTATGTCAGAGGGGCAGGGTGGAAGGGGGGTTTCTGAGCTGCCTCTGAGGTCTAGGTGAACTTAGAAAGGGAGGTGGAGGGGAAAGCATTTCTGGAAGAAAAAGGCTGTAGGAAGTGGAACCCAGGTCCGAAAACAGGGAAGTTCTAAGCAGAATGAATGGCAGAAAGTGCCCAACCTCTGACCCAGTGAGTCACTGCTGGCTGTTAATGCCTGTTTGGATCTATTTTGTCAGGGAGTAGCTGGTGATGTGGAATTGTACAATAGAGAGATGCCAGCCTCTATCATGCCCAGAAGTTTGGAGATAGCAAGCATTGTGGTTCGCATCTGACATTATCCCCGACATTGAAAGCTTGGATCCCAGAGCAAACATGTTCAGAGGGGACTTTTGGCAGGTAATTTGATCACAGGGGCTTTAATCTCATTAATGGTTGATCCCATGAAGGATTCAGAGATTTATGGGCAATTGAGAGGTGCTGGAAGCTGTATGGGGTGATGCCAGCAGAAGGAAGGAAGTCACTGAGGTATGTCCTTGAAAGGTACACTTGGTCTCTAGCTGCCCTCCTTTCCTGACTACTGAAGGGGTGAATGGCTTTGCTCCACCACACCCTCCCACCCTGACAACACCCTTCCTCAAAACAATGGACCCACGTGACCATGGACTGAAACCTCTGAAATAAGAACCCAAACAAGTCTTCCTTCCTGTAAGTTCCTCAAGTATTCTGTCACAGTGATAGAACATTAACAGAGCAAACCACCTGCAACAGACTTGTAAAAAAAAATCAACTGAGTGGTTCCCCCAGAAAACTGAAGGGTCTGGGAGGGTCTCTCCAGGTCTTGCCAAAGCTTCCTTCATCCCTCTCATTTTATGTCTTAGAAAAAGGCAGCCAGAAGAGGGAAAGAACCAATTTGCAAAAGCATCCTTCTCAGAGATAAGGGACCACAAATCATTATTCCCAGGGTGGAAGAATAAAAGGAACTTGCCATATGAGAAAGGGGACTGTGGAGTGGTACCCTGAGTAAAAATCTTTTTTAAAAAATAGATTAAGAGGTATCTGTATTTATATTCCAAAGGGGAGACCTGGAAAGGGGAAAACATTTGAAATGTAAATAAAATATCAAAAAAATAAAAATAAAATAAAAAAATAAAAAATAGATTAAGAAGTATCTGTATTTATATTCCATCCGAATAATGCACTTCAGCTATTCAAAAATGGGAATGTCATCCCCCAACACTGTACTGCAGTAGTGAAAGAAAGGGCCTTGACTTCAAAGGCTGTCCAGGCAGGGCTCAGGATGAGGAACATCAGCTAAAGCAAGTAGGGCAGCTAGAGACACAGAAGACACTGTCTTCACTCAGGTCTGGCCTTAGCATCAACTACTCTCTTGTTATACCTAAGATTTTGGAAAATTCCAGAACACACACACACACACACACACACACCAGGAATTCCAGTCTTATATAAAGCACATTCTCTAAACCCAGATTACTTAGGAAGGCTTGAGATCACATTTAATGAAGTTAAAAATAATGACACTGATTGACATTAGTCATGTTGTGTTTTGAGTGTGAAATGTCCCCCACTGGCTAACACGTTTCAATACTTGGTCCCCAGCTGTCAGCACTTGTTTGAAAGGCTGTGCATCTTTTAGTAGGTGGAACCTTGCTGGAGAAAGTGAGTCAATGGGAACAGGCTTTCAGATTTCGTAGCCCTTCTCACTTCCCATGTTCCTCACTTCCTAGGATCCTATGTGTCCTGACTGGGGATGCAGTTAACCTCTGGTTTCTTCCACCAAGGCTTCCCCAAAATGGTGGAATAAATCTTCTCGAACTTTAAGCTGTAATAAACCTTTCCTTCCTTTAACTTCTTGAAAGGTGTGGTTCTGTTATAACACTAGAAAAGTAACTAAAGTTTAAGGTCAAGAGACATCAAAAATTTCTGTAACTGTCCAGCAGTCATGGACGAAATGGGTCTACATGAAAGGAAGGCTGGAAATGAAAAAGAATGGGGTGTGAAAAAGAATGAAGTCAAGACAATGTTTCTGATCAAGGCTCAAAATTTAATATTCCGCACTGCACTTATATAGGGAAAGCCCACAGACCCCGTCCTTTGTTTAAGCTGGATTGAGTTGCAAAGCAAGCTCAACGGGCGGGCGGGCGGGCGGTCAACTCCTCAAGGTTCCTGAAGGAAATTGCAAATGCAGCAAGGCCAGAGGACTCCAGCTAGGTTGTAAAACCGTGTGGGTTGGTTTAGCCTACTCAAGGCTGGGGAAAGGGCACACATTTCTAGCGACAGAAACCATAGTTACAATCCCTTTCCAACATAGGCATGATGGTTCAGCAGATAAAGACTCTTGCCAACAATCCTGACGGCCTGAGTTCAAACCCCAGGACCCACATATCTGTCTCAAATATCTGTCCATAGAATTCCAATATTTAAATATTGCAGTAAATTAGCAGAGTCATTGGGCTGTGAATGTCCCAACCTTCCCTCTGTCCTCACCTACCCAGAGACATCCTTGGGTTCTGTAACATAGCTTGAACACTGAGAGACCATGTGCTCAGACGAAATGCGTGATCCAAGTCTCTTTCTCACATTTGTTTCTAACATGGTATCTGAACCATAGAAGAGAGAGTCCTATCCTCGGCTAAATCACTGCTCCAGCTGGAATAGCAGGTCACAAGTCTTTTATGTGCTCCCAGGACACACCTCCATGCCCTTATGAGCATTCCTATGAGGGCAAACTGATGCTCCATGGCTCAGTCACTTCTTAGAACTGGTGCCCAGCCTGCAAAGCACTCGCCAGTGATGGGCAAACTGGAGAGGCGCCTCTCGTACATATTAACCCCTCCTGCCCAAGCTTGTCCTACACTACCCCATGCCATTTTCATATTGTAAGCCTCTACAAAGCCCACTGAGCCAAGTGCCATGGATGCCTCCCCAAGGTAGCTAAAGAAAGGCAGACTCTAATCATGGAATCCTCAGGAAGGGGGAAGGGCACCAGTGAACAGCAAGGAACCAGAATCTCAGCTTTATCCATGTCCTCTTTGTGCCATGGGACATAAGAAGATGACTTCTGCTTTTGACATCTGACTAAGTGGACATTACACGTACTCATCATGCTGAAAACCAGTTCCTCATCTAGGTCTTCCAAATGCAGTAGATACGATTTTCCTTAATTTTAAGTTATTTAGTAAAGTTTTCTGTTTTGGGATTTGCTATTCATCTCCACTCATGAATACTAGTAGTCAAAGAAGTAAACAAGCAAGAAATGAAACAAAACTGCCACCAAATCTAGAATATGTAATTTGCTTCTATAAGGTTGTCAGCCCCTCCCACCAACCATAAGCATCTTCTGCTAAGGATAGCACAAGGTCCTTTTAGCTGGGAAAAAATCAGGCTCTGTATCATGTGATCTCTCCCACCTACATTGGATTCAGTGAAGAATACAGACTTTAGAGCCAGGCCAGCAAAAGGTCAAAGGGTACTAAGCACAAAACCTGTCAACCTAAGTTTGATCCCTGGGACCCATATGGATGGAGAGAGCTGATACCTGCAAGTTGACCTCTGACCTCAAGAGGGGTGGGGCAATAAAAGAATATTTCAAAGACTCAGAAGTTGAGTCAATCATTAGAACCATCTTGTTTTGTGAAACTGGAACTCAAGTTAGTAGTAAGTTACTTAAAATTCACATGGAAGCCTAGTGTGACATGACCAGAGTTAGGGCTTTATGCTTACGAAACAGCTTGGACGGAAAATTAAATATGAATTTTACAAAATCATTTCCACTTCAGAACACCTAATTATTTTAGTTTTCCTGTACCAGGGGGAAATGTAAGGGAGATGAATATCAACCACATTTTTGTCATTAAGTCAGAAAGACACGGTCCTGAAATACAGGAGTGGACTCAGGTTTAAGAAGTGCCTTAGCCTGTTAGGGAAAATAATGCTGACAAGGGTCTTCTGAGTGAGCTAGGAATGCTCCAGACCCCACTGACCATGAATGTCACGTGCCCCAGATGGCATTTATTTTTGGTCCTCGTTTATTGCACTTTCTTTGTGATTTAATGAAATATGACTCACAAATGTTTGGCAATTCACCATTGTCTATCTGAAATAATTTTACCCATACCTTCTACTATGAATCCTTTAATGGTTCTGTAGTAGCAGAGTAGACCTCCATCTTGGAGGTGAATCAGGAAACGAACAGAAAAGTTAAGGTATAATAAAGTCAGCAATACCCAATGTAACCTCTTCTTGTTTTATTCTTCACAAAAGTACCTATGTCAGTTAGCATAGGCTACATGCCCGATACAATAACTAGAGTATTACTGCCTTAAACAGTGCCGGGTACAGCCTTGATGTGGGTTGGCTGAAGGTATGGTACTTTTTCTTTTAAGCAGTTGTTTTCTCCACAGTAAAGTTGTGAAATGTAGACCGTCTTTGATGTTGCAACAGCTCAGACCCAGGGCTGGGCAAGCATAAGCCCCATCTGGTGGAGACCACCACAAAGACTGATTCTGAAAGTGTCTCCTCGAAGTCCTTTGTACCTGGTCTTATCAAAGAAAACAACTAAGTGACCAGCCCATTAACTCCCGTATGGTCTATATTATACAGCATGCTTATAACACAACCAGAGTCTGTGTTGGTGAAGATGCTCCTCCTTAGTGTAATGGACAATCAGAAACCAGTCTACCATGTCTCAGGTGCACCAACACAAATTCATCTGAAAACTTATCCCGCCCACTCTGGGAATTTCCATTAAATGGGCAACTACTAAGGGTTGACTGAGGGCCACACGTATCACACCACACAGATAATCTTTCTGAGGTAATATAGGCTTGTTCTCTTCCCAGACCATGGTATAAATGGCACTGATTTGGGGTTTGGCTGAGATGGGAAATTGAGGGAAATGAATAGGCTGCCCTAAAGGGAAAGGTGCCAATGTTGAGGGCATTTAAAGTCCTGTTTAACCTATATCCCTGTGGTCATCCACACCCTCGGAGCACGTACCTCCATGCTATGTCACAAGCTGGCTATAAATCTCTGCGAAGTTCCTCCTCTGAGCTGTCAAATAAAATGATTTTTAAGTATAAGTCCTGTTACAGAAATACATCATAGTCAGAATCTAAACATGTAAAACTCAGGACAAAGGACCACATTCCTCTACACATGACACTGACAGTGGCCCCGACACATCTTCCCATAGACTCTTTGGAGATCCAGGGAGCATAGTTTCAAAAACACCAGGTTCCCCAACCTCTCCATCCTTTCTTATGACTCATATTCCAGCTTTAATGATGGCAGTTAAATCTGAAAAAATAATAAGCAGGAGCAACCCTCCAACTCTGGCCACAGGGCTGGCTCTGCCTAGCTTGCTGTGTTCATCCCTCCATGGCACCAACCAACCTACCACCCCTCAACCCCACCCCCTTGCTTTGAAAACTGTTGATAGTAACTACTGAAGCTCCATGCCCAGTCCCTGAATAATGCTGACATCTTTTGCCTGTACTTGGAAGTGGGCAAGCCATGCCTGTAATGCAGACACTTCAAAGGCCAGGGCTTTCTGTTCCTGTGTCCAGGCTCCGTTTCACTCCTTTTCTCATTAAGTACTAAGGGTTGATGTTGCAGTGGCATGAGGCTCTCCTTGGTCTCTCTCCAGGTGATTAATTAGGATCCTGGGGGACACTGGAAGTGCCTTCGGAATATTAAAGCCTCTATTCTGGCTGCCTTGCTGCCTTCCGTACAATAAAGGAGCCAATTGTCCAGTTAAGAGTGTGTCTGAAGAGCCTTCTTCTGGCCAGTTGAGTGATCCCATGTCTCGGGTGTTTCTAGCAGAAACAGGATGTGACCTTTAAGACTCACAATTATCAGGAACACCCTTTTCAGTCATTGGCATTAAAATGTCGTTCTACTTGCCAATGAGTCCTGTCTTTATCTAGGTCACTTACTCTGCTGTTTACTGAGCGATTCTCTAGCTGCTCACTGCTCCACAAGCAATCCCAGACCAAAAACCATCTGGAAACTTGTGAGGACTATGGAAACTTAGGACCCAACCCCAGACTATCAGCTGGAACCTGCATTTGAACCAGATCCCCAGTCCTCTGCTCTCATAAGAAAACTAGACGCTTGGGTGATGTGGTCAGTGGCAAAGGCCCAGACGTCTTAGAGCAGCACATCTTTTGTCACAGGAAGCCCTGGCTTCTATTTCTGACTTGGCCACTAATGCTCTAAGTGGCCTTGGCTAGTTCACTTGAGAATTGGGGGCAAGCTGGACTCCTAGTCCTCAGGGGCTAGCTCTCAGGACAGAAAACAGAAAGGAGTTTGTTTTTTTTTTCTCAGTATGCTGAGAGCATGTTTTTATTGCCAAACAAACCATTGTCCTAATGAACAATCAGTAATCAGTAGTTAATTACTATCCAATGAATATACAATTACCATATATCAGTCAGAAACAAAAATCCAGTTAGGAAAGAGAGGACAAATTTCAAGCAACTCTCATGGTTATTTTCTCTTGTTAATGACAACTCTCAACAGTTAATCACTTTGTCACACACAATCTCTTTCTGGGACCTCACTCTGTTTGGCTACTTGGGACTTCACAATGGAGTCTTTAGCTTCCAAAATGTGAATAACCATGCCTAGCTCCCAATCATGTAGAGCTGTGTCAAAAGGCTCCTGGCCACATCTTGAAAGTCATAAGACAGCCCCAGACCCTTCATATGACAGAGCCTCTCCGTGAAGGCCAGCTAAAGCAATGTGAATTCTTTCAGTCGCTCAACTGGGTACAGCCTTTCCAGCAACCCCTTTGTCAAGTGTTAGCCTTGGGGAGGAGCAATGAAGAAAAACAGCCAGGGCTGTGTGTGAGTCCTAATACTGTTAGTAACCTCACGTGTCAGCAACAGCAAACTGGCTCAATTAACTAGTAAATGTAGATACCACTACCACAGAGTTTAAGAGCTACAAAAAAATCATGCCTCAGGGAAGGACTGAGAACATCCATCTAGAAAGCTGCTGACTCATCAATTCATGCAAATGCACCGAAGACTGTATTATGGAAGATGATTGCATACCTACTTGAAAACTGAATACATAAACAGGCATAGAAAAGGAAATAGCACTGACTATATCAGCACTGGGAGCCAACTGCGGACGGCTTATTTCCCTTATTTGATTTATTAGTCTCTGTAATGTAAGTCACGGCAATATTCACAAGCTGGAAGTCTGTTTTAGAAAGAAAGGTACAGCAGCATCCCCTGTGACTACAAGCACTGCTTTTAGGGTCACTGAGCTCATTAGTGACATAGACACTCTGGCTGGGGTCTTGAAGACCCAAAGGACTGGATTCCACACTGGATGTGTGCCTGCCTTGTATCCACTACCTGAGCTGACTTGAATCGACACCAGCAGCCTGGGGAGCTGGGGGCGGGCAGAAATCTTTTTATTCAGAGACTCAGAGAAGAGGAACAAATAGGGAAGGAATCTAATTTCTTCCTAGTTGACAGAAAGCACACAGCAACCCTGCAAACTGTACATTCGCATAGATAGGTGCCACTCCCCCTGCAAAGCCCTGAAATCCCAAACAGGATTGCAGAACCAGGCAGAGGGATGCAGACAACCTTTCCTCTGTCTCCTGGGGCCTAAACAGTCAAACCGATTATCCTGCCAGATGTTCCTTCCAAGACCCAAAGGAAGGCAATCTGTTTTCAAGAGAAGAGAGAAATGCAATGCTCTGATTCCTCCCCCCTGCTCATTGAAAGGAAGGTTTGTCTTCTGCATCTATAACAGCGATGACCAACAGTAATAGGAACCTTGATTTGTTGATTCTCGGTACAGCAGAGGAATCAGGATGAGTGGGTGTGGTCAGAGGGACAGCAGTGATGGTGGCAGTCCTGAAAAAGCAACTGTGCTAGTGGATATATAGGTCTGGCATTTCCCTGTGTGAATTTATTTAAATCTTCATAAGAACCCAGAAAAATAAATAGCATTATCAAGCAAGAGATGCAAGGCCAGAGGGTTGCTTCCTTGGTAAAGCCCAAAAACTGAAACCTAACTCCAGGAAAACTGTTTTCTACTAAAAAACATTCAGGAGGCAGAGGCAGATGGATCTCTAGAGTTCCAGGCCAACCTGGTCTACAGAGTGAGTTCCAGAACAACCAGGGATAAACAGAGCATCCCTGACTCAGGAAAAAAAAATTAAATAAAAAAATAATAAGACTTTCCCAGCCCTGGTGATGTTTACTTTTTTTTATGGGCTGATTTAGCCCTTGGTTTTCTTCCACACATGACCCAAAGTTAGTTCTAGAGATAGCTACAACATTCCTTCAATACATGCAATAAACTCGGTATCCCCCCCCCCCCCCAAAGAGAAGAGAAACAAAAACACCTCAAGGTCTTCCCACATCAGCATGAGATTCTTGGCATACTTTCTCTCCACTTCACTAAAGAACCACTTCACTTTCTAGGAGCTATGTTTCTTCTGCCTGGATAATGTCCCCAGACCCCGGCTCTCATCCCATGGGAGGCTTTTCCTATTATCTCTGCAAGAATACCATGTAAGAATGTCTACCTTGACCCTACACAAGAGTATCTAGCTAGAAAGGGATAGAAAAGTGTAAAAGTAAATTTTACACTTGATATTTTAAAGAGTGCTTTCCTATGTCATGTTCCCCAGTGATGAGGCTGGGGCAGAGGGGGAGCATCGACAGCATTTCTGTCTAGAGATGATGAACCTGTCCACTTGCTACGTGTCCGGAGAACCCTCCAAGTCAAGTTGTCTGTGCATCAGAAGACAGGACTCTCCAAAAGGCTAATGCCCTGGGTTGCAAAGGAAGCATGGGTATTCATTGGCCAAATGCCTCCTGAGTTCCAGGCACAGGCCCTGGCACCAGGGTTTCATGGACCCTCCTGGTTCCATGAAGAGGCTCACAGACCTGTCCACACCCTTCTACAGTCTTTCTGTTTTCACAATTCCCATAAGAGCCAATCCCACCCCTCTTTCCTGGGACCAGGCATTTTCAGATAACAAACCCCAAACCGAGAAAGGCTACAAAACAGAACTCCCTAGTCACATACTAAGGAGACCCGTTGTTCCTCTAGGTTCCCTTTAGCCAGGAAGGTCCTTGTTTTAAACACCTGTTTCAGCCAGAAATACAGGAAAACTCAACTCTCTAGATCTAACTGGGTGCAGAGGGTGATGCCATTCTATACATGCGGACATGGAGAGTTGCCGATGTTTTCTAGAAAAGAAAAGGGCTGTTTACTAAAAGACAACGCATGGAGCACAGTTACCATGTGTGCCTAAGATCGCTCTGTAGTGACCATAAGATACACCCATGATCTGCCTCCAGCTCCCTCAGTCCCTCTCCCTTGAATGTGAACTGCATTAGTAATTCCTTTAAAAGGGACAGAATAAGATGGTGGTGTGGGGCTGAGACTGTCATAAAGTGTGAGGTGTCTCTCTCCTTGCTCTCTCTTTCCCGTATTGCCTATTTGGGGGGGAGGGGAGATGGCGGAGATGGTCGCCATGTTATAGGGACATTTAAACAATCAACAAGAATATCTCTGTGACAAGAACTGAAAGCTTCCTGCTAACAGATACAAGTGAGCCACCTTCTAAGAAGATTCCAAACGTTCCTAGTTGGACCTTCAGAAAACTGCAGCCCCTGCCAGCATCTAAGAGTCTGTGGGTTAGAGCCCCCAACTCCTGAGTTCCTGAGGCACAGACCCTGTGAGATAATATTTGTTTATTTTAATCACATCTTTAAAGCCGCAATTTTTGGTGTGATTCACTTGCAGTAATGAGTAACTAGTATGGCCATAAATCATATGCTCATATCCAAATGTAATATGGTGATGATAATAATAATAATAATAATAATAATAATACCTTACTCTGTTAGTCACTGTCTAACATTCCATCTAATTTTTCAATGACTCTGTCAGGTAAATATTAACATGTTCACTTTACAGAGATGGAATACAAAACCTATAAAAAGTACCCAAGGATGTATAACTATCTGACTGCATATATTGATAGCCTTTTATAATACACTACACTATTCTACTATGTATGTGTATGAAAAAGAGACTATGATGTGGTATATACAAAAAATATGAGAAGAATATTAAACTGTTGAGTACACTTCCTTCTGAAGAGAGAAAACAGAATGGAGAAGGGAGAACTTTTCTTCTTCTACTTCTGTATTATTCCAAGGATTTACAATAAGAAACGTATCAACGTAATATTTGTGTAATTAAGATTTCAGCTGAACTGTCTAACAGATGTGTGCTAGTCTTGAGATGAAGTGTTATGGGAAGAATAAACATGACTGAAGTAAAGGAATGTCACTGGTTATGGATTCGTTCTGCAGGGACTCGGATTGGTATCTTCTGTGATTTGCAGAGGCAGATGGGGGTGCTCCAAATCTCTTCTCTCCTCCAGCCCCACCAGCCCCAGCTTCTTCCTTTCCTCATAGCCTCTCACTCAGCTGGAAGGAAACCCTCCCCCATCCAAGTGGCTCTCTCCAGGCATGCCTCAGGGTCCTACCTCTTCCTCCACAGCTGCCTGCACACTTGTCACTGTGTGATACCATGTGTCCCACATAAAGACCCCAAGTAGAACAGTTGACTGGGATACAGAAATTCTATTCTTGGACTGTGCCTCCAGTTCAGGAATAGATTCTGAGGTCAGAGCGCTCAGGGTCTCTCCCCCTTGTGACTGGGAAAGATCATGTGCTCCCTAACCCTGTCCTTGTCACCATAAGAAGATATATTTAGTGTCTGGCCTGTGAGAGAGTTGTCACTGGAACCTGGATGTGAGGCCTAGCAGTCACTCTAGGGTACTCATCACAATCCAATCCTATCTGGTTTTATAACTTCAGCTCAAGGAGAGGTGATAAGGGTTAGCTTTCTGATGTAAGGCAGGATCAGATGGGGCTGCCTGGATAATGGATGGCCAAGAGCACCTGTTAAGTGAGCAATCACACCCTTGGTCCCTCCCCTTCCAGATGGCTTCAGTGCAGCTAGGAGTTCACCTCGATTGTAGGAACAGGATGTCTTGTGTGAGTTCTAAATACCTTGTAGGTTACATCTGTGGAGTATTTTCCCCCTCACCCTGGAAGAAAAGTCAACAGGACTCAGATTAATGCAGATTCAAGACTCATCATTTCTTCAGCAATAACCACCACAGGCCTCATTAATCAATCCCAGTACTTATCCACCCCCTGCCCGTATCCCAAAATTATCCATGGGAGACCATCCCTAGCAGTCTCCATCAATGAATAGGAATTGTTACCTATGATGAAAATGGTGAGCCATAGTTGGGCTGAAGGACAACTGAGAAAGACATTAAATAGAGTCTTGATTAGAGAAAGGGATGAGATGGCGCCAGTTCTCAGCTGGGTGGAAAGGTTAGGGTTGGACCAGCCACCGTCACAGGGAGGACCCAGCAAGGGCTAAATGATGCTCTTTGGACATGCAAGAGTCAGTACAAGACAGAAGTGCTGCTTCTCCTACCATGTGCTCCTAGGAAGTTCCTTTCTACTCTGGTCCTGAATTGTCCTACCCATCAATCAACGGGTGCGCTGTAACTCTGTTATTTACTATGGCAGGGACTCTAGGACAACCTGCCACACAGCCCCATCATTTCAGGATCAAGTCAGAGCGGTTCCTATGGACTTCTCAATAGCCATCCTTCCTTCTTCAGTATGCAAAGAACTCTAGTTCTCTAGGCTACTAACAAGACTGTGTTCTACCCAGCGAGGTCCAAGAAGGGATATGGAGAGAACCTTAAGAACTTGGCTGGCTGATGTGATAAATAAGACAACCGCTGCCTCTAAGTAGCGTAGACTCCAGCCGGACAGAACTAAAGCAGCATAGGAGTCAGTATCATGACAAGAACGTGATAAAGGCAGAAGAGTCTCGGTTTCATCAGTTATTTCAGATGCTGTATCTAGTCTTCTGGGAGGAAAAAGGTAATTAGCAAAACAAACCTATGCACTCAACAACCAATCTCCATTGCATTCCACACTCTGCTGAGTTAATAACACGTCAATGTGGAATATATGCCTGGCATGCTTGCATTCCAGAAGCTGCAGCAGAAGCAGAATCAGGAGTTCCAGGCTTATCAGGGTGGCATAGTATGACTGTATCTCAAAAATCAAGACAGGCTGGTGAGATGTCTCAGTGGGTAAACGCACTTATCACCAAGACTGACAACCAGGGTTTGATCCCTAGAACCTGCATGGCGGGAAAGAGAGAACCAGCTCTTACAAGTTATACTCAGACCTTCCTGCATGTGTCATGTCATGTATGGGTACCCACACACACACATTAATCAATCAATCGGTTAATTAATTAATTAATCAGATGATTGATTAATTATGTACCCCACACAATTAATCTGTTAATTAATAAATAGTTGTTGATTCTTAATTTATAATTATTTATGACTTAATCATAAATTACTAATCTATCAGTTAATTAATAGGAAAACATATCTTTTATTCCCACTCGGCAACTAAAGGCACAGTGAGAATGCCGTTCAAGCAGGTTCTATTCTCCAGTCATCATCTCTTCTTATTGTTCATGTACCAAACCACTTTATTCATCTAATTGCCTCTTGCTCAGTTTTGTAGAAGTCCCAGAAGCTAGAACACAAAGAAGGGTCTTGTGTCCTCTTCACCACCAGAAATAAGCATTTACTGAGCAGTTATACATAGAAAAATAGATGCGAAATATAGTGGGCTCTAACATCTACTGTGAAGCCCTGTATTGGTATCTGAAGATAAGAGAGAGAGAAAAGGGAACAGGGGATGAGGAGGAGCAGTTTAAAGAATGAAAAAATCCTATTTCAGCTGTCTGGGACCTGCATGCAATGCTGGAGCTCCAGCAGCCATCTTAGCTTTCGGAGGGAAGCTATACACAGGAAGTGTGGATCAGACTTGTGGAAGGAGTCTGTGTCCCTGATGAGTTCACTCAACAGCCACAACTCACACTCTGTGATAAAATAAAATCTTATAAATGAGGATCATTGTTTTGCATTTTCTGTCTCACAGAATAACTCTAACCCTACTAACCACAAAGCTCAAAGCCAAATCTCAGGCTTTCCCTGTGAGATCTTCCACAAATTTTCGGCAAGAGCACAATCTAAATGCCAATCAATAACACCAAGTACGCTTTTACTTTCCCTAACCTCTGGAGGCAATCACAGGGATGGCTCCAGCTATTCCACAGGTCTGTCCCGGCACTGAAAAATTTAATCCCACTTCGCAAGTTCATGGGGTTGCTCTCAATGATCAGTAGGCTAAAACCCAAATTGGTCATTCTAAACAGGAAGAAAATTTCATTATGATTTATTATTTGTAAATGGAAGTAAAAATAATTCCTTTTGCATAGGATTGAAGGGCTGCTTTGTCAACTCCATTAAATACCCTTAAAAACACAGTTCCAACTTTATATAATTAAAGTAATACATCTCAGCCTTTTATACACTGGAACATAGATGGTATGGACTAGGCGAAGCACTGACTGTTAACAATTATTATTAGCTTCTTACTGCCCTGACTGAGTAACCTTCTACCAGAGCTAGCACACCGATTCATCTGTGGCTTGGTATGATTCACTGCCTGTCATCTTCTATGGAATAAATATAAGAAAAGCAGTGTGAGTTAGTGAGACATGGAAGCAGATTAGTCTTCAGCCAGAGTAATCCAGTTTTGGGATGCTAACAGAAGCAGCCCTTACTGATAAGGTACTGGAGAAAGCCCCTGAGCTTCACATCAATCCTCAAGAGCCTCCTCATTCTCCTTCCAGAACCTAAAGAGAAGCTTCCCCTCACACCAACAGTGATGAATGATCCACTTGTGCCCCTAGTTATCTGACATCATTTCATATGCTTCTGTATTACCACATGTTGGCTCATTCTAATTCATCTTCAGTATACATACATTGGTGTGTTTCCACTTTCAGCCTAAGTGTGCAAATGGTCCTTTAGCTTCTGAGGGTTCCTGTCTGTTGTCTTCATGCTGTTACTCTCCAGAGACAAAATGGTCCTCATTCCAAACTAGTAAGGAAAGCCATGATTCTGTGTTGGTTCCAGAGATCCATACAAGTTGAAGAATAAGCAACTGGAGGGGGAAGCTCATAGCTTCCAGATCTGGCCCAAGCAAATCTATGTTAGACTTCTAAAACCCTGAGCCGAGATTTCTCTTCTGTGAGTAGAAGATATCAAATCCCATTATCTTTTTTTCCTTCATCCATAAACAAATAACTCTTGAACTCCTAGTGTTTCTACACCGGTCATTGGGATCCACAGTGACCAGGGATGAAAAAGATCTCATCCTCATTGACCTTATGCTGTAGTCATGGAGAAAACAGACAGTAACTTGGTAATGAAGGCAAATGTGGACAACGAGATGGGACCTTCATGGGGGAAGAGGAACTGCTTTTGACAAGAATGTCCTTTAAGAGATAACCATCAATTTGAGAATTGACTAAGAGAAAGAGCCAGCTTCCATTCTCCAGGAAGATGGCAGAAGAAATTTGCTGCAAGGGTGTAGAATTTTCATTGTGGAAATAGTCAGGACTGTAACATGGGGGCATTGACTGGCCCACAAGGGGACATGCTGTTTTGTACTATGATTGCCTGTTATGGGGTACAACCTGACTCCTTTTCTACAAAAATTATTGAGTGCCTACTGCATGCATCTGAGGCTCAGTGCTTCTAAGTCTGATCAGTGCTCAGAGCCAAGTGTCTGGAGGCCAAGAGGAATGTACACTGACCTTTCAGGGCAGCAATGACAAAGATAAATGGAGTGGGATTTGGATGCTCGCCCTTGACTATAAGAGGAAACAGACGCCTGAGAATGTCTCATGTTCTAAAGCTTAAGTTTCACCAACTGTGCAGTTTCTACAGCCTTTTGCTCACACAGAGCAGGGCAGGAATTTGGATTTAAAGATTGCCCTACTGGACTTACAAGCGACCCCTTTGTCAGCCAGCCTAGATCTCAAAGCCCAGCATGCACAGGCAGCTTCACACACCTGGCAGCAATCTGCACAGAGTGAACTAGCCTGACAGGCACAGCAGAGTAATGGGGACAACCTAAAGAGCTGAAACAGCAGTCAAAATGCCTAGGTGACAGTCCCAGCCAAGCCTAAGGGAATCAAGACTTTGATAACTCGCTCCACAATCCTGCCCAGGGCTAAACATGATGGGGACTGCTCACACAAACCATCTCTGTAACCCCCTGGGAAAGCACCCCAATCAACCTACGACCTAAGGCCTAGAAGTTTTCCAACTTGAGACTCCATCTAAAGGCAGCTGTTTCAAGTTGTTGTTCGGTTTTCCTAGCAACTTAACTGGAGTTGAGCAGCTAAATGGGAATCTTGGTCCTGTGTGTTCTTCCCTTTTGGTCTACTCAGGAGGAGGTAAAGATTGTTTCTCACCTCATCAAATGTGTCAAGAAAGTGTGCTTGGTAAATATTAAGGAGCAATGGGGAGTTGGGAGTCAGAGAGACTCCCAGAAGAGTCCCTAGCAGATCCTCTCTGTCTGCATAGTCTCTTGCCCTGAACCTTGACACATCTGTCTTCCACTCCCGGACTCTTGTGAAGAATACTTACCTGCCACATGACTGCAGCTATCCCTGGGGCAGTAGCACAGCTCCTCACTCCACCCCCGCTGACCACCTTAGCCCTGAACAGCAGCCATCTTGTCCTCAGCCTCAACAGGAAGTCTTGGCTCTAGGCCAGCGGGCTGGGAGGAGTGCATGGAAAATGTGAAATGCTTTCTTTCTTGGGAAGAAAGCCAAAATGGAGTTCTCTGGAATTCTATAAATTATGCACCCAGAGATTTAAGTTTACAAAGGAAAACGGAAAAAACTCCCCCACTATTTGCTTAGTGAGCTGAGTTAGCCCAACCAGTGCCAAAACCCACGTACTTGGCCCATGTTGCTATGTTTGCAAAACAGGCCCATGTTTCAAGAGAGACCAAGGGCCTATAAACAGCCAGATCTCTCTTCAGGCTGCTCTCTGGCCTACTTCAAAGTCCCTTGGATCCCCAAAGTTTGTAGCTTTGTTTCTTGGGCCTAGAAGGCTGAAGCTCAGAGAGGTGGAGTGCAGGAGATCTTTCTGCACATCGGCTAGGCTTCACTACTCACTGTTCTTCCAAGTCTCCCATCCTCCCTCCTTGCTCTCCTCCTCTTCCTCCCCTTCCTCCTCCTCTACCTCCTCCTCCATTCTATAAACTCTAATAGTTAAGATGGCTGACCAGACTATATTACCTCGAAGAAACCTTCCCTGGTCCTGAGGTGGGGTCAGTGCTCTTTCCCACACCTTGTCTGTATTGTTAGTCTTCCATAGTCTCCTCAAAAGCTGTTGCTGTGTCATTCTTAGGTCACTTTCTCAGTAAAAGAGTCAGTAAGTACCCTTTCCGGCCTCCTACGGACTTTTCCCAGTTCAGATAGAGAACTTTTCCCAGAAAGAGAAAGGCATGCTGGCAGTTGTTTTGTGTTGTGTTGTGCTCTGCTCTGTCTGTCTAGCCAAGTCTCCCACACACAGAAAGCAAACGGAAAGTTTTTTCTCACTATTCTGCCTACTGCTTTGCTCACTTGCTCACTGTCTCCTCGGTGCCCCCTCCCATCACCTTTCCTAGGCAGCCTTTGAAGAATCAATCCAATTTCTTTCACACAGAAATCGCCCTAACCCTCCCACCCATTCCTCCGCTCCCACTGAGGAGAAACCTGTTGTCACAGACCCATGAAACCCCTTGCCACGCTTACCACTGGCCTTCCCACACTGACTCCAAAGGTCAACCCCAGACCTTAGCTACAGGAGCAGCCCCTGCCTCATCATTCCCACCCTTAGTCCCTAATGCAGAGCTTGGCACGCTATCGCAGCTGTCAGGATGAGCTTGCTGGGTTAATTCATTCACTAACATGCAGAAGATAATAATAGCTTTCAGTGTCATGGGGCAGAGTGCGAAGATTCCAGCAGATGCTATGAACAAAGAGGAAGAGACCATCGCTGTTGGCTGCAGTGACTTGAGAGGGGGAGGAGAGAGAGATGAGGTAGGACAAGATAATGCACAGCACGCCAGGATGGAGGATAGCCTAGGGCAGCAGGGGAAAGCAAGAAAACAATCTAGGGTGGGGGAAGAGTCAGTTTTCTTCAAGGGAAAATATATATATATCGAAACTGAAAAGGGGTAGGAGAGGGACCCTGGGAGAGTTAGTGGTGAAGACAAACTGTAGATTTGATCAAAATAAAGTCCATTCATATATGAAGGAAAAATAATACTAAAACTTTATAAAAACCTAAGCCTTTTAATCAAGCCAGATCCAGATCTATTCTGGCTTAAAATGCCAGTGTCATCTCTGTGTCTCTGAAAATACTGGAGTATTTATCCAACCCTGTGAGGCCCCACGGATGCATCCCAGCCCTCAAGCTGTGGAAAAGGGGAAACTGAGTCCCAGAGTAACTTTTATAGGGAGGTTATTTTTTAATTAGCAAATTTTACATAATATTTTTGCTACAAACTTACCTGCCTTTGGTTTGAAATCTTTAATACACCTTTCCAGAGCTGCATCCTCATGCAAACAAAGCCCCAGGGCCTCCTTATATAACACAGTTGAGGCTTTTGTTTGTTTTGTTTTTCCACAGTGACCCATTTTTAAACTGCCCTATTTAATGCTGTAGAAACCTATTCTGGGATTGTTTATCTTCTAAATTGCTATGGGACCTTAATGTTATAGTCTTCAAATGAGATCTGCTGAGAACCAGGAGAAGAAGGGGGACTTGTTTTCCTCTTCACTAGCTGCTGGGGCCCAGCTTCAGGCCCGTCCCTGAGCCACAGGTCATCTGGTAGCATTTCTGCCCACACAGAACATATGGTCTGAGAGAAGAGAGAGAGGGTGTACTCAATAGCAGGTAATTATTTTGAGCCAGACACTGCCCTGATTACTGAATCTTACATTCTCCCAAGATCATAAGCAGTAAATATTGTTACATTCACCTTATAATCAAGAAAACTATGGCTGAGAGACCAAGGGCTCATCCAGGTCTAACCACATGTCAGAACAGGAACCATCCCCTCTACTGTGCTCTAAGGCAAAATGGGATGAGCCCCACAGTAAAGGAAAACCATTTCTAATTGCCAAGAGAGAGGCAACATCAATTTCCACTGGGTGTGGCTGTTGTAACCAATGTGGTCCAGGCATTCTCACACAAGCCTGTGCCCTATAACACCCCGTGGGGAAAGAATTCAATTCCACCTTACAGTGAGGGGGTCTTTAGAAATGCCCAGAGAGAGTAATTAATTCATGCCGGGTCCCGCAGAGGCAGAATTAATATTTCAACGTTTTCTGATTTTGTGCAAAGCCCTCCTCCACACTCCCATACTCTTAAAAGGAGCAGTGGACATGAAGCGATTCAGTTTATCACTTACAATTCTGGGAGGATTATGAAGAAAGAACCTCATAAATGGTATCAGCAGAGAAGGGCTGGTCCTGAGGCAGCAACCTGAAATATGTGCACAAATTTCAGTCTCCAAAAAGGTTGACAAAAATACACCTTGAAGGTTGGGACACTTAAGTCTCATGATGCATTACATTACAGGAAAGCAAGGGACCCTTCCAGCTGTCACCACCAACCCCTAGGCAGCAAGGCTCAGTCCCACAGGGGAGCCTGGGCCAAGGTCAAATGACCCAAAGCCATGACTAAAGTCAAATACATTTCAAAATAAGTTAAAAACTATGTCATCCAGTTTAAGATTAAAAAAAAAAAATGTTATAAAAACAAAACAAAAATATCAGTTAGAGCCAACAGGGGCAGTCTGAGCTGGAAGCCTCAAGAGAATGCCATCAAAATGATCAGAGAGACTAGGAGTCAACTGACAGGGAGCCTGGTTCAATTCCCCAAGCCCCGGCACAGTAAGGTAGGTATTTATAACACTTACAGTAGTTCTTCATATTCCAAGCCAACTGTGTGCATTTTTGGAGAGCGGAGATGGAGTCAGAGAGGGTCAGAGAAAGAAAGAGAAAATTTAAAACAGTGGCTTCAACTCTTTGAGGTATGATGGTGCTGTGCCCCGTAGCACACGCTCCTGAGTAAAAGCAAGAAAAGAAATCTGCTGTCATCGAAACAAGTCCCCTAGCATCCATCTTACTGCACCAGGTGCCACCAAAGGTAATCTTTCTGCTTATAGATAAGTATTTTTCATCCACCATAACCCTGGAATGCAAACCAATGACTCACCTGGTAGTGCTCACCCAAGGAAAGAACAAGACAATGGACTGCCGTGCACTGACGTCCGTGATGGACCTGACGGAGTCATGGGGAAATTTGACTGCACATGGGTTTAATCTTCTGTGCTGACTTTGGACTTGCCATTAAGTCGATATAATGACACTGTCTGGAGCCCTTGCTGCTATGGGGCATCTGCTGACAGCTCAGAGACCAAAGCTAATGTGAAGGGACATAAGCTTCCATTTTAAAAATAAAGACAGCTATGTTACTCAACAGTAGCAATTAGTGTGGCAGGAACACCCAGCTGCAGGGCTTCAGGATGGTTTTCAGGAAAGGGAAGAAGGAAACAGGAAAGGGAGGGATGGAGGGAAAGAGGGAGGAAGGGGGAGGGAAGAAGCGAAGGAGAGACGAAGGAGGGAAGGAAGGAAGGAAGGAAGGAAGGAAGGAAGGTGGGCATGTTTTCTTTTTCCAACAGCTTCCTCTTTTATCCCATTTCAAGAAATCCAAGGCTCTCTTGCTGCAAGGAAGAGTTAAGGTCCTTTGCCTACCAAAGCCAAAAACATTAAAAATTTTTGTAGGCTATAGTGTAAAGTCTGATACATGTTTACGTTGTGTGTTTAGATCAGGGTAAACATGTCTATCTCCCCAAACATTTATCAGTTTTAATGTTCATTTTCTAGTCTTTTACAATACACAGTGCATTCTTGTCTGTCTATCATCACCCTACTGTGCAATAGCATCTTACTTCTGTTGCTTAGCATCTATGTCCCTGCCCCTTTCTCCCTCCAACGCTCTCTAGCCTCAGCCACTCTCTATTCTCAATTGCCATGAAAGCACTTTTCTCTATTTCACAAGTAAGATCATGTACACCCTGTTTTTCTGAGCTTGAGGGGGATTGTTGTTGTTGCTGTTGTTTTGTTTATTCTTTTATATAGTTATGCTTTCCATTTCCATCCATGTTGCAAATGACAGAACAGTGTTCTTGGACGGCTCCTCCGTGCCACACTTCCTCTACCTATTCATTTCTTGGCCGTTGTGAATGATGCTGTAGTGAACATGAGTGTGCAGGAGCCTCTTTAGCAGCCTGACTTTGTTTCCCACTGGAATGTACGATATACCCCCAACAACGGGATTGCTACCTCAAATAATAGCGTGATTTTTAGTTGTTTTCTTTTTTTATAATGGCTAGAGTGCTTTATGACCAAAGTAGACTTTTTTTTTTTTTTTCCGAGACAGGGTTTCTCTGTGTAGCCCTGGCTGTCCTGGAACTTGATCTGTAGACCAGGCTGGCCTTGAATTCAGAAATCTGCCTGCCTCTGCCTCCCAAGTGCTGTTATTAAAGGCGTGCACCACCACTGCCTGGCCAAAGTAGACTCTTAAAAAAGAGGACAGCAGGTCCTGGAAAGAATAAATGGTGAGCAAAAAGCTAGTGTTAAAACCAAGTATGAAATGACTCCATGACCTCCTATACTGAAGACTTGGTCCCCAGCTGGCAGCACTATTTTGGGAGGTGATAGAAACCCTAGCTGAGCTCAGTTGGAGAAAGCAGGTCACCAGGTGCATCATTAAAGGATTCCCTTCTCTCTCTCTCTCTCTCTCTCTCTCTCTCTCTCTCTCTCTCTCTCCCTCTCCCTCTCCCTCCCTCTCCCTCTCTTTCCCTCTCCCTCTCCCTCTCTCCCTCCTTCCCTCCTCTCTCTCTCTCTCTCTCCCCCTCTCCCTCTCCCTCTCCCTCCCTCCCTCCTTCCCTCCTCTCTCTCTCTCCCTCTCCCTCTCCCTCTCCCTCTCTCCCTCCTTCCCTCCTCTCTCTCTCTCTCTCTCCCTCCCCCTCTCCCTCTCCCTCCTTCCCTCCTCTCTCTCTCTCTCTTTCCCTCTCCCTCTCCCTCTCCCTCCCTCCCTCCCTCCCCCTCTCCCTCTCCCTCTCTCCCTCCCTCCCTCCTTCCCTCCTCTCTCCCATCCTTCCCTCTCCTCTTTCCTCCTCTTCCCCTCTCTTCTCGCCCTCTCCTCCCTTTCCTTCTCTGCCCCCCAACGCTCCTCCTCCCCCCCCCCTCTGACATTATCATTAGGCCCACACTAACAGAAGGCTATCCACTTACATGTCTATGTATAAAAGCTGCTGAGCTCCGACACATTACTTTCTGGGATATAGAACATGGAAGGACTCCTAGTCCTGACCATCACCCTCACAGCTTGTACTCCGCTGCACCCTTTGGTGATATTTGCCATGCATTGCTTCAGCCTTCCAGTGAGCTATCAATGGTATTGGGATGCCCCCTCCTTCTCTGTGGACAATTGTTGGAGACAATAGATACTGTGTGGACACTGTGATATTGTCATCAGAAATTTGGAGAAGTCTCACTCGGAATACATGTTGCCAGATGAACTGGAGGCTCCTTCTCAGGGTTCTTGATCTCTTTAATAAAAGAACTTAAGAATGGTCTTAAAATGAAGCTCAGAAAATAATTTTATTAGCATTTAAAGGAAAAAAATCCCAGAGCGGGAAAACTGCATTTCAGCAGCTGCCTAGTGGAAGAAGATGTAAAAGAAGGAAATTCAAACCCTTCAAGTCAGGCATGTGGGCAAGCAGCCACACCACAAAAGGAAAAGAGCTTCGGAGAGAGTGAAAAAGCCCAGAGTACCGGAGAAAGCAAACATAGGCTCTGGCCAGCAACTAAAAGACAGGACAGAAAACAAGAGGAAGAAAGGGTTACAGGCAAGCAAGAAAACTTAATTAATACAGTGAGTCCACATGTTGAGCTAAGCTAGGAAGTAAAACTGAGGAGACAGTAGCGCCTTGCATCTTGCATTGCTATGGGACATTGGTTACCAGCCAATCACTGCTAATGATGAGTTTGTATTCACTGAAGTCAGTCTACCCTATGATCTTCTCCTGTGTGCTGTGCTACTGTGTTTGCCAGAACGCATGTGTCCACTGCTCTCGACTGCTCAGTTTCCCTCTGTTCACAGCCTGCCCCTAACTCCTATCACCTTTTGTATAATGTCACATGGTTGGAAGCACAAAATGTGCAGCCTTGTAACACTGGCTTCTCTCACTTGGCAGTACACATTTAACCTTCCCCAGGCCTTGACAGCTCTCTCCTTCTCTCTGGGGAATAACATTCTAGAAGGTCTGTGGTTTACGTATCCATCCACTTACTGAAGGGTATTGTGGTGTTTTTCTAGCTCAAGGCTCTAACAAATAAAGCCACCATAAATGTTTTTGTGGACATAAGCTTTCAACTCAATTGGGTGAATATCTAGAAACATGACTGCTGGCTTCTATAGCGAAGATTATGTATAATTCTGTAAAATTGTTCCTGTTGTTTTTAAGCCCTTCCTATCCAACATTACACTACCAAATAAGGGAAGGGGAGTTATAAGGTGGCTTCCCACGGTGTAGAACCAGAAGACAGGTCTGCTTTTATTTGTAGTAGGCACACTGATCGAGCTTCTAAAAGAGTCCCTGGATCCTCTGGTATTTTCCTTCTCTCTCTCTCTCTCTTCTCTCTCTCTCTCTCTCTCTCTCTCTCTCTCTGTTTTGTTGGTTTTGTTTTTGGTTTTAGTTTTGGTTGTTGTTTTGAGGTTTTTGTTTGTTTTGGTTTTTGTTTGTTTTTTGGTTGTTGTTTTGGTTTTTGTTTGTTTTTTTGTTTGTTTAGTTGGTTTTCTTTTTTGGTTTTGTTTGTTTTTTAGATATTTTCACTTAGTGATTAATATTGCTATATAGGTGTCTCCTTGATTTTCACTCTGATTTTTTTTCTTTCTTCTTTTCTTTTTTCTTTTTGTTGTGTTTTGTTGTTTTTTGTTTTCTTGTTTGTTTTGGTTTTTTGAGACAGGCTTTCTCTGTGTAGCCTTGGCTGTCCTGGAACTTGCTCTGTAGACCAGGCTGGTCTCAAACTCAGAGATCCACTGGCCTCTGCCTCCTGAGTGCTGGGATTAAAGGCGTGTACCACCACTGCCTGGCTCATTATTCTGCTCTTTTCAGTTTGACTGCCAAGACAGACAGACCAGCCTGAGAAGATCTCTACCTTCAGGATTTCAATATTCCACTGGGAGAGCAAGCAAATGTACAAGTAATTCCTGAAATCACATAGACATACTAAAGAGGGAGAGATGATATCCAGGCAAGCAAGAAGATAAATGTTAACTTATACTACAAGTTGACAAGTCGAGCTAAATAAGAATTGGGAAAGAGGTTAAGGTTGGATAATACAGGGTTACATTGGCTGCAAGAATGTATTATTAAGTTTTTTTAAAATACTGTTCATGATGTGGCCCTACTGTGGGGTGAGAAAAGGATGTAAGGAGAGAAATTTGTGATTAGGGCAAAGACAAATTTTCAAAACTAGAAACAAGATATTTATACCATCTACTTCATGTCCTCTAACTAACGTGAAAGATGCCTCCTTGCTATTTTGTACATGGCAATGGCTCAAATACGGTTCACTACTTTGAAGAAGAAAGCTTTTCCCAAACATACATAGAAAAAAAATTTTTTTTCAATTTTGCCCTCAAAGTTCAGCTACACAAAAGTCAAATAAAAGCAGAAATATCATCCTCTCAGATATTAAGATTATTTTTCACATTGGGCTGAGCCTCGCCTCTAAGTTTTCAGAGGTTTGTGATCATTAACTATTCACCACTACTCTGGGAAATGTGAGCTTGGATTAGCTCCAAGAATTTTAGCAACAGGATAACAGCTCCCAAGCAGAACCCTGGGCCTCTGATGGGGCCAGAATCTTGGAGACAAGGAACTATTTACTGACACAGGCTGTCTGTCTTCCACAGCTAGAATCCCAAAGATGGAGCTAACGAAGAGCTTTGGGGCCAGGCTGTCACATAGGGTTAGGAGGGCCAGTCCATTCATGGTCTGTATGTCTGTGCTTCCCCACACCAGAGGAGATGCAGGGCATTCATACACAGTGGCTCCTGAAAGGCCTTGGCACTTGACACTTGAGACAATCTCTGTGCTTAGCTAGGAGTGTGGGAAAGGTCTCAGGCCGAGAATGCTTCCTGCACAGATGGGCCTTGCTGTTGTGGGGCAGCCAAGGCTGGCCAGCTGCAGGTCCCCATGGCAGGAGTGCTCAGGAAGCACTGGCAAGAGGACTTTCTGTGTGAGCCTTGAGGTAAAGGGCGATCTCTCGACTGTCCTTCATGTATCCCTCCAGCACAGAACTCATCCCAGGCCCACACACTGGCTTAGATGGGAGAGGAAGCTACTGCCTAGCAGGAGCAGATAGCCCACAGATACAGGAGGAAATCTTCTTCTCTGAAAGCCCCAAGAGGAGGCATCGTCTCTGCACAGCATCCACACAGTCATCTTTAGATGCTTCCTGACTTGGAAACACCCTTGAGAGACTTCGCAAAAGCAACACTAAAGTTCATGTCAGTCACAGCCAAAGCTTTGCACACTGGCATCGACTGAGCCTTCCGAAACACACTGTGCTGCTATAAGTGCTTTGCATGTGTGGTTTCCTCTCTAAAACCCACTACTATACGAATGGGAAACATCGCAAACTCCATTGTACAGGTTGGAAAACGGAGGTGTAGAGAGACTAAGGTAGGCAGCTTTCAGAGTGCTGGTCCACAGGGTGATGACATCTTCATCACCTGGAAACTTAATGTGAAATTCCTCCAGCCACGTGCCAGACCTACTGCAACAGAAACTCTCAAGCAATGTAATCCAGCCTTTGACACAGCAGTTCTCAACCAGTGGGTCGAGTCCTCTTTGGGGTGGAATGACTTTTTCACAGGGGCCACATATCAGATATCCTGCATATCAGATATTTATGTTATAATTCATAACTAGCAAAATTAGAGATATAAAGTAGCAACACAATAATTGAATGTTTGGGAGTCACCACAACTCGAGGACCTGTATTGTAGGGTCTCAGCATTAAGGAGGTTGGGAAGCATTGCTTTAACAATTAGAATTACCTGCAGACAATTCTAATACACAAGCAAAGGTAGCAGGAGGCTGCTGGCCAGAAACCACACTGCAAGCAGGACCCAAAGCCAGCAGTGCTGAGGTCCAGAGTCCTGCTCCCAACCTCCTATTGTTCTGAGACTTTACCTGAGACAGGACATACGTGCTCCACTTCTGCCTATGCCCACTAATTCCAGATTTAGGGACTGAGGACATTAACAGACACTTGGCACAAGAGTCTGAGCAGATTCACAAGGTGGTATAAAGAGGAGTAACCTGCCACTTTCTTCATTAAGGTTCTAGCTTCTTGCTGAGTCCAGGGAGCATCTCTCAGAGGGATGAAAGTTAGCTAAACACCCCACCCCAGCCAACAGGACGCTCCCGAGACAACACCCAGGCCTCTGGAATTTTCATTTCTCACCCAAAGGCAGCAGTACAACTCATGACATAAAAGACTAAAATTATTAACTGGGTGTGATACTTCATGGCTCTAATCCCAGCCCTTGGGTGTCAGAGGTAGGAGGTTAAGACTGGGTTTCTCCGTGTAATCTTGTTTCAACAAACCAAACCAAAATAAGAAACAAAACAAGAAACAACTAGAGTACAGAGCCTCTGTCTTAGCTTTCTAAGGACACCATCACAGTGTACCAAAAATTGCCACGTTAAGACAATGGAAAGTTGGCATCACACTATTTTGGAGCCCTGAAGCCTAAAATCAAGGCAACTCACCCAAAACCTACGTGAGAGGGAATGCTTCCTTACCTTTCCAGGCTTTTCTTGGTCCCAGATGTTTCAGGGCTTGAGGCCTGTCTCCCAGTAACCTTGCTGTCTCTTCCCACTATCTCCCTTCTATCCATGCCCATCTCCGTCAGAATTTCTGCCTTCTATAGACACTTTATATTAAATTAAGCACCACCACCATCACTATTCTTAGTTGTCTTAGCTCAATACATCTACAAGGCCCTATTTCCAAGTCACGTTGTGTTCTGAGCCCACTATGGACCAGGACTCAACATGCGTTTCAGGCCAAAGGAATAACAGTTCAACAGTTATTCCTTTGTTTGTTCAACAGACAACAGCCCAGGGTCTCCATAATCATCCTTATGCACCCAGACTTACTAGGATAGGACTTCCTCCTTAAGAAGTTTAGCTTAAGGTTCTGGTCCACTGATCTGCCAGGTAAAGTTCAGATCAGGAACTTTAGTATCAATTCCTGTCATTTGCCAACAATTGCCAGCATGCCAGCATGCCTACTGTCCCTCAAAATATACCTTTGTCATTCTCTCTAGAGAACCCTGTCTGATGTTGTCCCCAAGGACTGGATCACTTTTGGTGTACGGACAACAATCCCCTTACATCGACTGAGTGGCTACTGCTGGTGAGCACTGGGGCAGGCAAGAAGAGGATGGGCCATGAAGTTCTATGCACAAAGCACGGCATGGAGCAAGTCCCCTCCTTCTTCCTAGTGTTCCTGGATTTGGTGGGTTGAAAATGCTTAGCCCAGGGAGTGGCACTATTAAGAGGTGTGGCCTTGTTGGAGGAAGTGTGTCACTGTGGCCATGGGCTTTAAGACCCTCCTCCTAGCTGCCTAGAAGCCAGTCTTCTTCTAGCAACCTCAGATGAAGATGTAGAATTCTCAGCTCCTCCTGCACCATGTCTGCCTGGATGCTGCCATGCTCCTGCCTTGATGATAATGGACTGAACCTTTGAACCTGGAAGCCAGACCCAAGTAAATGTTGTCCTTATGAGAGTTGCCTTGGTTATAGTGTCTGTTCACAGCAGTAAACCCCTAAGACACTGGCTCCTCCAGCAAAACCTAGGGAGTCCCAAAAGAGCAAGGAGATGGTGTGGCCCCTCGTTCCTCAGCACCGAGCAACTGCATGGACATCACCCTGGAGCTACATGCGAACACAGAGACTTGAGCCTCGCCTCCCATCAGCTGAACCAGAACTGTGTCTTTATAGAATTCCTAGACTCTTAAATGCACAAGGCCTTTGAGCAACATGGGCATTGAAGGCTGCCCTATCGTCCAGAATGTATGCTAAGCTAAATTATTTAGGTTAGCTTCCTGAATGGACCCTAGTCAACTCTGAGCACATGAGTGAAACCAAAAGGAGATAGATATGTTTAGAACCAGGTGATAGGTTACATCAATAAAGCTGCACATGGGGAAAAGTAGTAAGGGTTTGCTGTGTAGCAGGCACTGGACACACTACATGCTAACTATCCGACCTATCCGACCCTCTCACGAAATCCATGAGAAAGATACTTTTTATATCTCCATTCTGCAACTGACAAGCTGAAGTTCAGAGATGACGAGCAACTTTCATAAGGTCACACAGCAAATAAATAGATGAGTCAGGATTTAAACTTGGACATCCTATCTGTATAATCACATGCAGTCTCTCCGAGGCACAAATTTTATAAAGTTATGTCCGTTGTATAAAACAAGGTCTCACAGGACAGAGGGAAGTTCTGGCTGAGGGAAAACTTCAGAAAGGGGCTTTTGAAATGGTCTTGGCGGACAGTCGGAATTTGGAGTTTTATAAAACTGAAATACTTTCCAAGAATGTAAAAGCAGACTGTTCTTATAATTAAGATGGAGCTTCACACGTAAGCATGATCCTCACTCTCCCCGAAACATAATCTACCTACCTTTTCATCTGGCTACCTGGCTCTTTCTTGTGTACATTATCTTCAGATCTCAGCCTGCCAAGCCCCCTGAGCTATGGTGGGTTTCCCTCCAGAACTCTCCTATACCAATGGGTTTTTCCCGTGATACCTGTGATAGCTTATGATGAAACAGTTACACTTTCACCAAGGCAGGATTTGTGCCTGGCTCTAGGCACTTGGGAACCTCTGGGGTCTAGCCCAGGGTCTGGCACAAAGGCAGCACTCACACTTGGAAACTCTTAGGGATATGCACGGCAGAGACAACCTGCGGGTCTCGGGCATGACCACCTCCACTCACCAGAGTCAGAAGACCTTCTGAAGCAGAGAACCACCCTCTCCTTGATTAATTAACAACAAACAGACAAATGTGGCCATCGCTGCAGATCCTGTATTAATTCATCTCAACTCATTCCTAATTGGATGCCACATGAGCACAGACAGCTGTTTGTAATCCTAATGTTGCTGATGACTCTAACAACGTCACACTGTTCTCCCCAAAGCAGACATCAGAAGGATAAGAAAGATGGCGGATGTAGATGAAAATACGGAACCGTTCCAATAATCCTGTGACTTCTCCAAGAATCTAGATCAGTCTAGCTACGATTAAGGCCATGCATGGTAAACTGAAACACCAGGAATGTTGGCCCAATGAGGAAAATTCTCCTGAATTATGTAAGAGATGCAACCAGGTTCTGCAGCAAGTTCTCTTTTTAATATGAAAACCCTCTTTCAGAGGCTGGGAGCTGTTTTAATAAAAGATTATTTTAGTGGTCAGAGAAAGGATCCATTGCACTGTACAGCCCTACCTCGGGTGGTGTGCTCAGCGACCCACTACAGAGCCTTTATTCCAAGGTGTTTAAATCAAGGCATCTCCTTTCCAAATTGGGCTGTAATTTGTCAAAGCTGCAATTCTTCTCTTAGCTTCCAGTTTCATGTCCATCTGCTTGTTTACCAAGTCTCAATTGATCTCTTTAGCCCCAAACATAAACTTCTACAACTGCCAAGGATTTCTAAATACAAGTGAGACTTCAGAACATGGCTCTCTCTTACAGAGTGATGTTATCAGACCCCAGCACACCCAGACGGGCTTCTGTGAAACCAGACTTGAAATCCAGCAGGAGCAGAGCTTGGGGAGAATCACAAATGTAGCTGTGAGCCTTCCTGGGGGAGGTTTCACAAATCCCCAAACACAGCCAAGGACCTGCTGAGAACAGCTCAATTCAGATGGCCCCCAAACAAAAGCAAGCTGAGGGATTCCAGTGTAGGTTGTGGGCTGACACAAAGTAGGGAGGACTTGACTCCAGGAAGCAGGATTCCTGGCCAAAGAACAACCATAGTTAACAGTTACCCTTTGAGATATCTGAGGTGTGCTTGCTCATTTTAGGAAATCAGAGCCCCCTTCCAGGGCTGACTGACAACATCCCTGCTAAGTCTGAGAGGCCTTTAAAGCGAAATCACTTGTTTGTACCTCAGCTCAAATTTCTGCTTCCTGGTCTTGTGAACTAAAGACAGTGACAGGCTGGCATCTTCTCGGAATTTACTATGGTTCAGGTTATCTACCTGTAGAGAGTGAGCTTAGCATCATTCTGGGCTTTTTCTATAGCCTTCTGGCTCTGAAATTTAAATTCAACCATTTCGATAAGGACTTCACGATGACAGCCCTCTATGGGATTCACCAGACACTCGTGTGCATGGTGACACTGGTGGCCTTTTAAAATATTGAATTTCCCTGTCTTTAGATATACCACCCTCCAATTACACATGCATGACCCACTTCACAAATTGACAATGTCTGATGGTTTTTGAAGGCATTTTTGTTCTGCTGCCTCAGCGGGGACTATTCTGGAAAAGTTTATGTCCTTCTTGGTCTCTTTTGTTAAAAAGAATCTAAAAATCAACTCAAGCTTCTCATCAAAATATAAGGCTGTCATTGTGCTACTAGGTGACTCTATCAAGCAGGAATGCCCCTGTGTGTTATTTGAATAGTCAGTAGTGTTCTGTTTTGTTCTCTGTTGTTTCCCTCATGCATGCTGAGAGAAAATTCAAGTGTCATTCTACAGGTTGACCATCCTATCATTGGCCTGGAGCTCATCCATTAGGCTAGGCCTGCTGGCCAGTGAGCCCCAGCGAACTAACTATCACCATTGCCACAACGCTAAGACTACAAGTGCAGGTCACAATGCCCAAGTGTTTTTACATGGTTTCTGGGGACTGAACTCAGGTCTTCATGCTTGCAAAAAAAGCACTTCACTGACGGAGCTGTCTCTCCAGCCTGGTTTCTGATGGTTTCTGTTGTATCTGTTTTATTTTTATCTTTGTGTGTCAGAATGTTGGAGTGGATATGTAGTTATGAAATAGGTGTGTGTGTGTGTGTGTGTGTGTGTGTGTGTGTATGTGCTTTCTCATGAGTGTCGGTAAGCCAGTGGCCAAGCAAACAAGTGAAGGTCAGAGAACAATCTAACTCTTAACTCTAACCTGAGCCCTAACCCTAACCCTAACCTTAAACCTAACCCTAATCTTTCCACCTTGCTAGAGACAGGATTCCTCTATTATTTTTCTGTGCGTATGATATGCTAGCTGGTCATGCAAGCATCTGGGACTATCCTATAAGAGCACTGGGTACATGAAAATATTCTTTGTGATACCAAAATAGAAAAAAACACCAAGCCAGCCACAACCCTTTGATCTACAAAGGTGTTCTGCTGTTGTGGATAGCCCTGGTGCTATTTGTATTTTGATGCTAATTCAGCTTCCCCAAGAGGGGCTACCTGGGACAAGGAGTGAATCAGTACTCAGGACTTCATGTGACCCTTCTAATAATAAAGAAATCAATCACTGGGTGAGTAGGCGGGACTTCTGGGTCAGAGAGAGGGACAGCAGAAGAGGAGAAGAGAGTGGGCTGGAGGATGGGAGCACGGAGGTGAAAATGTAGATGTCGGAAACCCCATTTCAGGTGGTGAATCCCTTTGGCGCTACCAGAGGTGTCCTTAAACACCTTAGAATGGCTTATAATTTAGGGTGTTAGTTGCTGCACCCAGCGATTGAGTTACCATTGATTCTGAACTAAGTTTGTGTGGTGTTTTCCTTCACACGGTGGCTCAACTGGGTTCCAGAGAGAAAGGTACTGTGGCAAAGTGTGGGTTTGCAAGAAGTGCACCCCAAAAGGCCGTGGGAATTTTGAAGCATGGGGCTGGCATGGTAGTGACCTTCAAGCAAGTTGGGTGGCAAGATTTTGGAGCTCCTGGTCAGAGAGTTCATCAAAGATGAGAACAAGACCCACTGGTGCCTTGCCAGCAATAGCGTGGGTATCTTTTTAAATAATACCTGCTACATTCTGCCTGCAAGGTATGCTAGAGCAATGGTGGCACAAAGCTTGGGGGAATAACCAACCAATGTTTGATTTGACTTAAAGTCTAAGAGGTGGAACCCATTTACAACGCTGGTTAGGTGACCACCAGAGACAGATAGCCCAAGACCTAGGGAAAAAACATACAGCTGTTCTAAAAAAAAAAAAGTAGTGATGATTCCTGCTGATATTCTGCTGTACTCGTAGATCAGTGCCTTATTCAGCCATCTTCAGAGATGTTTCCTCCTACAGCAGACAGGAACAAAATACAGAGATCCAGAGTCAGACATTACATTGAGTGAGAGACCCTGAAACACTCATCCCTAAATGGAATGTCTCCATCAAATCCCTCCCCTCAGAGCTCAGGGACCCAGTGGAAATGGAGGTGGGAAGACTGTAAGAGCCAGAGGGGAAGGAGAACAAGGCCCTCTAATCAACTAAGCAAAGCTCATATGAGCTCACAGAGACTTCAGCAGCATGCACAGGGCCTGCACCAGGTCTGCTGCATACATATTAGGAATTCCGGTTTAGTGCTTTTATGGGATTCCTGAATATGTGAACAAGTGAGTCTCTGATTCTTTTGCCTTCTCTTAGGTTCTTTTCCTTCTGTTGGTTTGTCCTGCCCAACTTCAATAGGAAAGGGTCTTATTGTATTCTATTTTGTTATGTTTTGTTATTATCTCTTAGAAGCTTATCTAAGAGACTGAACAGAGGTGGATCAGGATGGAAGAGGAGGAGGGAGGGACAAGTGCGTACACATTGACTCTTTAGCCACACACCAAACCTTCTAACCCTCTAGTGTGTTATCCTAGGACACAAAAAAAGGTCATTTAAGGAGAATTGTGGAGAAAGTTATTACTTACAGAGTAAGTGGGCTCTGAGTTGGGAAGTCCATAAGGAAGGTATCTGCTTACAACAGATGAAAAATTGCAACTTTTCATTTGTCATTTCGATAATTCAGAAATTCTCATTGTTCCGTTAAAAAGCCACAAAAGGGTAAGTTAATACATGAGTCTTGTCTAATGAAAGTTAGCAATTGGAATTCTGGGAACAGGGTTTCCCATGAAGATTCAAAACCCACTCCGTGAGCTAAATCAAAAGCATGCCCACTGACCTTCAATTCTTGGCCATCACTGCCAACTACAAAGCAAACAACTGAAAAGCAAACAGCCATAGATGCCTCGCTCAAGTTGGCTAGGAGGGGCAGAGAGTGCTTGCATCCAGGTCTGTCCTACGGGGTCGTTTACATATGCTGCAAGTCATTTTTTCATTAACTAGACAATGACAGCCAAGCCAGCCCAGACAAGAGTCTCAGAGGGGCCCCCCAGCCAGCCCAGTCGGGGGCTCGGGGCTGCCTTGCTTCCCACAAACCCTATCCAATCTTTGCCCTCATTACATTGCTTAGTCTGCCTCTCTTTTATATAGAGAACAAGGGACTACTTTCTCCAGCTTCTGCCTTCCTGTCCAGTCATAGCTCAGTCTGTGACACCCCCCACCCCCACCCCCATCTTCATGCACTTCAATCTCTGATTTTTCAGTCACTATTACTTCCTGTATTACTCAAACTCTTGTGAACGTGATCTGTGTGCACTATCACTTTTTCTGTCTGCGCGCACATGTGTGTGTGTGTTTGTGTGTGTGTGTGTGTGTGTGTGTGTGTGTGTGAGAGAGAGAGAGAGAGAGAGAGAGAGACCGACCATCCTTTAAGTCTCCACTCAAGAAACCATTTCAACCAGCTCACTTCTTAAAGGTAGCTCCTCTCACGCAGCAACTTGGGGTTCCCCTCTCTCTGTTTTTACTCACTGCTTTCCTGGGCATAACAGTGAGCAGAGCAGAAGTCTTGTTTGAGACTTCTTTAATGGTCCCCGCCCATTCTTGTAAGTACAAATGAGTCCATCCATAAAGACCCTGAGAGTGCCTGGTGACGCATTACCCTTAAAGGTTCATGGAGAAAACCCTTGTGGGCCAAGTTCTAAAGTCCCCTCCTGCCCTCCCCACCCGACCATGCTTGCCAAAGGTATTTAAAACACACTGCAGCATGCTCTTCTGCCATTGGCAAGGAAGCAAGTCCAGCACTCTGCTTTCCCATTTCATTAAGGTTGGAGATTGTCCAGAAAAGGGTTCAAAGGGATCTTTTTGAGGGAGTCGAACTGGTCTGAGGTTGGGGGTGGGGGGTGGTCACACACACACACACACACACACACACACACACACACACACACCCCCTTTCTCCTTAGCCTGCTTTGCTCTCTGGAAAGAACAAGCTTTCACTGTGGATTACTTCAGTGAGGCCTCCGCCAGGACTTGGCTCTCCCTGGATGAGACTACACCTGGAAGAACCAGCTTGAAGGCCCAAGGTCAGAGAAATCCGGACAGAACCGGCAGAAGGAGGTAGCTCTAAGATCGATAAGAGATCAGAGACAGGGAGATCAGGGACAAGAAAGCGACAAGGAAGATGGAAGTGTGTGTTAAATGGAAACCAGGAAAAAAAAGTTAGAACCTGTTTACCCCCTCACCACCACCACCACCACCACCACCACCACCACACCCCCTTCTCTGCCACACACACCTTCACAAAAACACATTCTTTGTGTTCTTTCCCCCTCTCTATTCCTCAAGGCTTTTCTGTAAATAAACAATGAGGCCAGGAGCCTGCTGCATCTCACCGGTCACTCTTACCCAGCCATGGGTTAACAGAATACTGACAGCTTTCTTTCCTTCAAGGCTTTCCCAAGTGTAATTCCCCCAACCCCCCTCAGTCTCCTATCCTACTCAGAGAAGGCCACTGAGGACTCTATAGCCACACCATACCAGTTCTTAGCTTTACAGTTAGAAAGTTCAATTATTACTCAAAAATAAATAAAATAAAATCACCTATGGCCCAGCAAGGTAAATATGCCTTTAATCCTCAACCCTCAGGAGGTAGAGGCAGGTGGTTCTCTATGAGTTCAAGGCCAGCCTGGTCTACACAGTGAGTTCCAGGCATATAGGTCTGCATAGTTTGACGCTGTCTCAAAAACAACAGCAACCAATAATAACCTTTGGTTCAAGTCATACACGTGCACGTGCATGCACACACACACACACACACACACACACACACATATATATACCCTTTATATATATTTATGGAATACAATTTACACTGTGGAATGATTTCATTAGGCTAATTAATAGACCCATCACCTCAAAACACCCTGACTGTGTTGAACCCTCAGGATTCCTGTGGAACGGGAGTGAGATCACACAAGAGGAGAGCTGACTCTGTCAGTATAATCAGCAACAGATACAGAAATGGAAGATCTGGTGCCTTAGTCATCACTGAGATCCTAACTACAGGGGCCAGCAGTACTTGATCCACAACTATATCACTTTCTGTCCACTGTCCTCAACTGTTATGTCAAATCATTTCCCTCTCTCCATTCCCCTTTAAAATACTGTCAGTTACCTAAGTTTAGCTCAGACCAGTTTAGATGCTTCATCTGATATCGTGTTTTAGCAAACGCCCTCAGACTTCCCAGCAGAGCTGAGTCTTGCTGTGAAGGAGGATGAAACGGATGGATTCGAACAGCATCTACTCTCTCCTCTCCTCTCCTCTCCTACCCTCTCCTCTCCTCCCCTCCCCTCCCTCCCCTCCCTTCCCCTCCCTTCCCCTTCCCTTTCCTCTCCTCTCCTCTCCTCTCCAAGGCTTTCCTGGTCAGCCAGAAGGGGCAAAAGAGGACACGAAGCTGAAGCAGCTCTTCTTACACACACACACACACACACACACACACACACACACAGCTCTTGTTCCTGTTGTCCATCTCACAGGCCCTGTTGTGGGATAGCCCCTTGGCCAGAGAGTGGTCCTGTAAGTGGGAGCCAGCAAGCTGACCCAAGTCCAATACTTTTCTCCCTGTCCTTTGGTTTTGAGTGCCCTGCCTACAAAGCCATAGAAGGTATCCTGGACCAGTTTTTCTCTCTTCACTGCTGCTTCTGTCCTAGAATGGGGCCAACATCAGGACCATTGCCCCAGGTGGAGGTTCCACCAAGAAATATTATGATAGTGTTTCTTCTAAGATGCTCTCCATTCTGCCTTGGCCTGTGGGTGGAAAAGGAGCCCTTACCTTCGCGCCTTCAAACTTAGGACTTAGGGGACCCCCACCCTCCTCCAGCTTACTTTCTGAGATACAGGCTGGTCAACTGTACTCATGCTGGCTCAGTTCATGCCACGTCAATTGTAGAAGAGCATTGGGCAGCTCTCAGAAGCACGGCATGCTTCTTGCTTTTCATGGCACCTGTGAGCCAAGCAAAGGCCCACATTGCAGAATCTTATCTCTTGGGTTTAAATCCAGATCTGGTCCTTACTAACTATCTGTATAACCTCAGCCAAGTGACCTAACTGCTCTGTGTCAGCATTGTTACTTGTAAAATGGTGGTGGTCGTGATATATACTTCACAGAGTTAAAAATTTAAAAAAAAGTAACAAAAACTCAACCTTGCATCTGGTACATTATGAAATAGTCACTGCAAGCTCCACCAGGACATGGCTTGAGGCGTAAATGCAGTGCTCACAAGTCTCAAGGTCGGTTTAATTTGCAGTTCCCATATGGTCAGGAATGTTGAAACTTCTTCAGATACCTATTGGAGATTTGTACTACTTCCTCTGAGAAACATCTATCCAACTCACTATTGATTGGATGAAGAAGTTTGGGGAAGATTGTATTTAAATGTTGGATTTGTGTGCATAGATTCTGTACAGTTGGCAAGGATAGTTTTTCCATTGTGTAGGTGGTATTTTCAATCTAACCATTTCCTGTGCTGTGTAGACATTTCTTGTGCTATTGGAATTCTTTTCAGGGAGTCCATGCCTATTCCTATACCTTTGCTCCTGCTTTCCTCTGGCAATTTCAGTTGCAGGTCTGTCCTGGTTATTTCTGTGTCAACTTGACAAGGGCTAAAGTCATACTGAAGGAGAACCTCAATTGAGAAAATACCCCTACCAGATTGACCTGTGGGGCATGTAGGAGGGACCAGCCCACTGTGAGATGTGCCGGACCTTGGCAGGTGGTCCTGGGTTGTCTAAGAAAGCTGTTGTACAAGCAAGCTAGTAGGAGCAAGCCAGTAAGCAGCATTCCTCTGTCCCTTCAGCCACAGTTCCTGCTTCCAGATGCCTGCCTTGAGCTCTGGCCCTGAGTTCCTCAGTAATGAAATGTGACCTGAGAGTTGTATATAAACCCTTTCCTCCCCACATTGCTTTTGGTAATGTTTTTTATCACAGCAATAGAAACCCTAAGACAAGGTCTTACACCCTAAAGTAATTTTTTTTTAAATGCATGAGGGCAGATATGTATCTGGTTTCATTTCTCAACAGGTGATACTAGGTTTACCAGCATTGTTTGGCATTTTTCCCCCCAAGTATATTTTCAACCTCTTTGTCAAAAATTATGTGGCTAAATCTCTGTAGGCTGGTTTCTGGGCCTCCTATTCTCTTCCATCCCTATATGTCTGCTTTGTGCCAGGATCATGCTGTTTTGTCACTATGGCTCTGTAGTGTAGTTTGAGATCAGGTATGTGTTTTGACTGTTTGATATGGGTGGTGCTTCTGTATGAATTTTAGCTGGGTTTTTCTTTCTAGTTCTGTGAAAAATATCATTGGAAGTTTGATGGAGACTTCATTAGTATATACATCACTTGTGGAAACAGTCATTTTCACAATGCTAGCTATGCCAATCCATGTCTTTTGATCTTTGGTATCTTCTTCAATTTCTTTCTCCAAGGTTTTTTTAATCACCTTCATGGAAGTGTTTTACCTCCTTGATAATGTTTATTCCTACATATTTTTAAAGCTATCATAAATGGTTTTCTTTTTCTCATTTCTTTTTGGCAAGTGCATTATTGGGAGGTAGAAGTGATATGAGTTTTATTTATCACCTCTGTATTCCGCCACTTTCTGACAGTGTTTAACAGATCTAATAGGTTTTCAGTGGGGTCTTTAGAGTCATTTCATTCAAGTGTAGTCTGTTAACCATTGTGTCCTCTGAAATTGGGATACTTTGACTTCTTTCTTTCCTGTTTATATCCCTCTTATTTCTTTCTCTTGTCTTATTGTTCTAGCTCAATGGGTCCTCACTCTTCCTAATGCTGCAAACTTCTAATGCAGTTCCTCTTGTTGTGGTGACCTCAACCATAAAATTATTGTCCTTGCTACTTCATAACTACAATGTTGCTACTGTTATGAATTGTAATGTAAATATCTGCATTTTCTGGTGACCTTAGGAGACTCATGTGAAAGGGTCATTTGACCACAAAGGGGGTCTTGACACACAAGTTAAGAACAACTGTTCTAGCCCAAAATTGACCACATAATGAGTAAGAGAATGATGGGCACCTACAACCAATTCCGGATTGTAGAAGAACACCTTCCAGCTTAGTATAGTATTGCCTATATGTTTTTTCTTTGTATCTTTTAACATGCAAGGTTATGTTCCTTTTATTTCTAGTTTCTTCGCAGTTTTATCAAGAAAGGGTGTTGAACTTTATCTGAAGCATTTTCTGTGCTTATTGAGACAACTGTGTGATTTTTGTCCTTAAGTCCATTTACACTCTCTGTTTTACACCTATTAATTTGTGTAATTAATTGAAGCATCTTAGCATCTCTGAAACTAACTTGAATGTGGTGTTGTGATCTTGTTAATCTGTTCTTGAATTCAATTTGCAAGTACTTTAATGAGAATTTTTGTGCCTGTGTTCATAGGTGACATCAGTCTATAGTTTTGATGTTGTAGTCTATCAAGTCTTAGTATCATGATTCTGTCTCCATAACATGAATTTGGTATTGTTTCTTCCCTCTCTACTTTATAGAAGAATTTAAGGGATATTGGTGTTGGCCCTTCTAACTATGATAGAGGGTGTAGGGAAATGGCTCAGTGAGTAAGTGTTACAACACAAGCATGAGGACCTGAATTGTAACCCCTAGCAACCATGTAAGAGAGGGGGGTGGATACAGGTACCTGTATCCGCTTTGGGAGGCAGAGAGAGGTAGATGCCAGGAGCTTGCTGGCTGGACAGCCTAGCAGAATTAGCAAGCTTTGGGCTCTGTGAGAAACTGTCTCAAGGAAACAGGTGGGGAATAATGGAGTAAGAGGCCATGTCTTCCTTGGTCTCCACATGTGTACAGGCGCACACACTGCAAATGCACACATGTACACAAGCACAACAACACACACACTTAAATTCTCCACGTATTAACATACCACACACACATACATCACAGCATACAACAGAGAGAGAGAGAGAGAGACAGAGAGAGAGAGAGAGATTTGATAGAGTTCAGCAATAAGCCCCTTTTAGATCTGGACTTTTCTTTGTTGAGAGACTCATTATCACTGCTTCAATACCATTGTTATGGCTCTGTTCCTTGCTATCCTGGATTTAGTTTGGTAAGTCATATGCCTAAGAATTTACCCATTTCTTCCAGAGTTTTAGTTTTGAAGCTTAAGTTTTCAAAATAGTCTATAATAATCATCTGTGTTTTTCTGGCAGCTATAACTCCTCCCTTTCCATTGGTAATTTGTGTGTCTGGGTGTTTTGCCTGTGTATATGTTCATGTACCATATATGTCCATTGCCTGATAAGGCCAGACAAGGGAGGCAGATCCCTCAGAACTGCAGTTAGAGAGGGTTGTGAGCCACCATGTGGGTCCTGGGAATCGTACCTGGATCTCTGGGAGAGCAGCCAGTGTCCTTAACCACTGAGCCATCTCTCCAGCCCCATGACTTATCTAAGGCTTTTCTGTCTTTCTTAGTGTTTGGTTTTATTTTTGTTTGTTTTTTTTTCCAGTTAGACGGTTATAGAATGTTAGATTGCCTGGGGAGTTGTCAATGTTGTTTACATTTTCAAAGAACCAGCTCTTTGATTGAGTACATGTATTATTTTAAAATTTTTATTGATTTATTTTATGTATATGAATATGAATGTTTTGCCTGCATGTATCTTCTGCACATGTGTCTTGTGCCCTGGAAGGCCAGAAGAGGGTGACTCTCCTGGAACTGGACTTACAGGTGATTGTGATCCTCCCTCCACATGGGTGTTGGGAACTGAACTCAGATCCTCTGACAAACAGCAACCAGAGGTCCCACACACTGAACCATCTTTTTTTTTTTTTTTTTTTTGTCTTAATTTCTTAACTTCTGCCTTTGACTTCGACTTGTTCTTATATTTCTAAGACCTAAAATTCATTATCAGCTTTTTTACATCTGATTTATTAACATAAGCACTGTCGCTGCAAATGTCCTTCTTAAAACTGCCTTAGCTGTATCCCAAAGGTGAAATCTATTCTCATTTGATTGAAGACTTTTTTTTTAATTTCCTGAATGATTTCTTCAATGTCCTATACACTCATTCAAAAGTGAATCGTTCCATTTGCATAGTTTCTGTAATTTCCCTTGCTGTTGATTTCTATTTTAATTTCAATATGATTTTTTTTTCTTTGGTTTGGTTTGGTTTGGTTTGGTTTGGTTCAGTTTGGTTTGGTTTGGTTTTACGAGACAGGGTTTCTCTGCATAGCCCTGGCTGTCCTGGAACTCACTCTGTAGACCAGGCTGGCCTCGAACTCAGAAATCTGCCTGCCTCTGCTTCCCAAGTGCTGGGATTAAAGGCATGCACCAGCACTGCCCGGCATCAGTATGATTTGTTAAGATACAAAAATTAATTTGATTCTTTTGTATTTGTTAAGACTTCCTTTGTCAGACTGGAGAGACGGCTCAGTGCTTCAGAGCACTTGTTGCTCTTGCAGAGGACCTTGTTCAGTTCCCAGCACGCACATCATAGTTTACAACAATCCTTTACTCCAATCCCAAAAGATCCAATGCCCTCTTCTGACCCATAGGCACTAGGCATACATGTGGCACACATACATACATGCACACAAAACATATAAAAAATAAAATAAATACATCTTTTTTTAAAAAAGAGTTGCTTTCTCATATAAAACATGACCTATTTTAGAAAGAGTTCTGTGGTCTTTTAAGAAGAATTTGTATTCTACATCAGTTGGAATATTATGTTTATATCTGGTAAGTTCATTTGGTCTATGATATAGTTTAATTCTGCAGTTTCTTTGTTAATTTTTAGCTTGGGGACTTACTGAAACTACCCAATATTATCATATCAGGACCTATCTGAATATAAATATATAATATATTAGTGTTTGTCTATGAAGTTGAGAAAATATATATACAGCTCCTTGATGAGTTATTCCCTTTATTGCTGTGCAGTGGCCTTCTTTATCTCCTCTGATTTTTGGTTTTAGATGTCAGAACAGCTATGGAAGCTTCTTTTGGGCTTCTGTTTGCTTGATTAATTGATAAATCTCAATCTGTGGGTGTCCTTTTACTTTTTCTCGTTGTACATTCTCCATACATGGTACTGTTACATAAGGACATATTTATACAAGTATATATCATACATGAGCAGCTCCTCCCATGCACCCTACCTTCTTATCTCTCGTGTCTCCCACTCCCACCAATCTCCTTTGTCCCCCAGACAGCTTGGCTCTTACTTTGATGTCATGTATGCAGACACTATTCCACATATCTATATGAAATCTAGGAACCACATATCAGAGAAAACGTATCTGTCCTCCTGGGACTTGCTTAATTCACGTAATGTAATTACCCCCATTTGCATCTCTCTTCCTGTAGTAGCATAACATGAAAAATTCCACTGTATATAACATTTGCTTTATCCGTGCCTCTGTTTTTAATACCTAGATTGGTTTTATAACTTTCCCATTAGGAACAGCGCTGTGGTGAACATCAATCATTTGTGTGCTATGTTGACATGACATTCTTTGGGTAAATACCCAGAATTATATTCCTGCGTTGTGTGGAGGGCTTGGGGGCCGAGGTGGGGACCACCACACTACTTTTCACAGTGGCTGGACTAGTGTCCTAGTGTGTAAGGGTTTCTTTGTGCATTCCCTCACCAGCATTCACTGTAATCTGCCTTCTCAATGACTACCATTGTGATTAGGGTGAGTCAAACTCTCAGTGTGGTTTAATTTGTCTCTGATGGCTAACGAGGCTGAACACTCTTTTGTGCTTATTAATCATTTGTGTCTCATCTTTTTCAAAATGCTTATTTATGCCATATCCCATTTATTGATTGGATTGTTTGGGTTGCTCAGTTTGTTGTGTGTTTCGTGTATTCTAGATTAATCTTCTATCAGCTCTCTAGAGAGATCCCCCCCCATTGTGTAGGCTTTCAATTCACTTGATTAGCCATTTCCTTTGTTATGTTTGCCAACGATTGCCATTATTTCCTGAACAACTGGAGTTCTACTCAGGAAGCCTGCCTGTGCTTTTATCTTAAAGTGTTTCTCTACCTTTTCCTCTGATGGCTCTAAGGTCCCAGCCCTTACATTATGTATCTTGGCCTTTAATTCAATCAGCTAGTCTTAATGCTTTTACTAGTGAGTGGGAGACATTTACATTTAAGACATGTATGTATTTATTTGATGTCTATGTGTCTATATACATGTAGTGTTTGTGTCAGCCAACCAGACATTTTAAAAACACTATGAATGTAATGGCAGCTAAATAATTTGAGCTATCCAATGAGCTCAGGCTCGGGGATATCACACTCCACCATGAGGTCTATTCCCAGGTGTCCAGGGCAGAGTCATCTTTCTCTATACACTTCAACCCCCAGGCCAAGCCTCATGCTGTCTGTACTTCTCAGCTTGTCAGTGTCTGGCCCTGTCTACACAGTATCTACAAATATCTCCCTAGACTACCTCTCATGCCGAGGGCTTGGCAGGTTGAATCCATGTTCTTACCTTGTGGTTATTCCCTGCTATCCTATTCTAGGGGTAGTTAATTTTTAGACAATAGGTTTCCTTTCAGGGTGCTCCCCAGCCATAGCCCTTCAAACTGGGAGGACTCTTCACTGTGTAGCCTTTCCACCAGAGGAGTCTCTCTCTCAGTAAGACTGGGTTCGAAGTTCGCGAGGGCTGTGGGCATGTAGGATAGGACCACCACCCTCTCTTTCACTAGGGGCTGATGGCTTACCTTTTGGATGAGGCTTCTGCTTGTCTTCCTGACTCCAGGGAGGATGTGATAGGCACCTCACTCACATTGGCCTTCTTTCTAAATAGTACCTCCTCTGTTTCTCTGCACTCGACCTCCCCCCCCCCCCCCCCCCTCACTCCTTCTGAGGATTTCCAAACCCTTTCTCTCCATCTTTGGAAGAGTCTGTTTCTTTTCTTATCCTGAAACTTCTTTGCTGGGTCACAAAGAAACAATGTCTAGGCCACCATCTTACCCCAAATTCCACACTGATTACATTTATTCCTTCAGCCTGCTTGTAAGTAAGAAAAATTACAGCGATCAAAGTTCTAATGTTAAACTAATTCATAATGCTTGTGTAACTGGTGTGACAGAAATGAAGAAATTCTGAAGAAATGCTTGTGTCTTAGCCTGACTAGCAAACTATTGAAACAATGGACCCCAAAGTAATCGGACTTTCCACAAGACACTTATGCTATGAAACAAAAAGGCCACCAGTCCGAGGGGGAAGCCTGTGCCTCAGAAAGAGATTTCACACAGCTCTAACAACCTGTCAGACCAGCTGACAGGATAAGATGGAACCCAGACAGTGATGGCCGTTAGGGCGTGGGACACATCTTGGCCAGGACTGCTTGGCTCTGCATATCCTCGGCCCTCTATTTAAATTCTGATCTCAGCCCAGGAGCTCGAAGCTAACCATGAGGGCTCTACTGGATCTCTTTGTTCTTCCTCCCAATATGGCTAAATCTCTTTTTTCTGCTTTCTCTTTTTCACTTGGCTCTCTTAATTGGCTTATCAAAGAGGGGTGGGCTGGCCTGACTTGGAGCACAAGTTGTGACCCCCAGCTTTGATAACACTTGAAATTTATTCAACTTGATCATAATGCATTATCTCTAGTATAGTATTAGATTCATTTTAATACTTTGTTATATATAAATGTTTGCATCTACCTCTATGAAATTGACTTACAATTTTTTCTTTCTCTATTGTCTCTAGAAGTCTTCACTTCCAGGTTATGTTAACTCATACACAAAACTGGAGAATATTCTTTGAGGTTTTTTTTTAATATAATATGAGATAATTTATGTGAGATATATGATTGATCTTTGAATTTTTGGAAAAACTTCAAGAAAACATCTGGACCAGGTATTTCACTTGTGAATGGAGTTTTAGCTCTCAGCTTTAAGGTACAAAGCTGAACTGTCCAAGGCAATGGTTTCAACCTTTCTAATGCCGATGCCTCTTAATAGGTACCTCATGATACCACACCTCATGATGTGGTGACCCGAAGCCATAAAATTATTTTTGTTGCTACTTCCTAATGGTAATTTTGCTAATGTTATGAATAATAATGTAAACATCAGGATCTCTGATATGTGACCCCTGTGAAAGGGTCATTTGATCCCAAGGGGGCACGACCCACAGATTGAGAATCACTGGTCTGTGATGCCCTCAGGCCTTTCTGATTCTTCCTGAAATGACTTTAATATAGCTTTCCTAGAAATATGTCTTCTTTAAGTTTTCATGTGCATGATAATAAAAAAAATGTTCACAATCTGCTTTTTCTGTATTAGCTATAATTAGTAAACTTCTATTGCGTTCATATTTTTGCCCTTTCGTTTGAATCTTTGAGCATCCTTTTGTTGCTTTGTGTGTGAACCCATGTTTGATGGACATTTCCTGAGGCACAGGAAAAATGTTTCTGTAGGGTGGGAGCTTGTGTGTGTGGCATCCATGAGGTACCAGTGGTCAGTGCAACCAGGAAGTACCTCTTAATAAGTCCTTGGTGTGTATGAAATGTCATCATGAAATCTATTATTTTATATCCTAACTTAGGAAGGAGGAAGGAAGAGGGAGGAAAGAAGGAGGGAGGGAGGGAGGAAGGGAGGGAGGAGGGAGGGAGGGAAGAGGCCGCAAGGCAGCATGGAGTTCTGCTATGATCAAATCACATTTACCATGGAGAAATTTGAATTTATTATTCTTTGTTTCCTATAATCAAGCATATTTTATTTATGTGTGCCCAGGACTGCATTAATCATGTTGCCTAGAATTTCAAGAAATGAAGTGTTCCATACAAAAACTCTTTCTAGGCCTCTACATTTAAACCATTTGAAAACCTGAAAATAGTCATGGTAGAAATTTCTCAGTGTCCCCCGGCTTGTTGTGCAGAATATGTTCATTGTAACTTGAGCTTTCTTCATGGCCAGCTTTGCCATTCTCTGCTGGGAGGAATTATGTAGACATGCTGGGGTGGTGCAATTATCCTGAATAAAATGGTCACATGAGATTTTTAAAAAATCTCTTGGCTTGAGGTGTTTCAGAATATAAGGACTATGTATGCAGACATTGTGATGCACACCTGCAACCTAGCTCTTGGTAGATAGAGAAAAACCAATCAGAAATGCAGGATAATCATTGGTTGCACAGAAAAGAGGAGGGTGGCTACATTATGGGATGGTGAACCGTGAGACAAAGCCTGTTACATAAGGTTGAGCTGGGTTAGAAGGCCCAGGGACAGAAAAGGGATGGTAGGCACTTCACCTGCTCCCAACACCAGCCCCCTGTCACAGTTCTCCACAGAGAGAGTTGTGGCCATCAGTCACATAGGGGCAGTGCCCCCAAACCCCTCCACATGTAGATGAGGCATCCCTAACATCTTAGAACAAGCCCATAGGAAGCACCTGCTGTCAGACCCTAACCCACCCCAAAACTGTGTATAAGATCCTAACCAGAAGGAATACAGGAGTGTGAAAATTACTCTATCGCCTGAGAGCATCTGACCTACAAGAGCTGTAACACTGTCTGGGAAGAGACCGTGCTCCCGAAGCTTTTGTCACTAGAAGCTCCCTGCACCTCCACTTGCTAGCCAAGCACTCTGGCTTGGCTCTGGGCAGTGCAGCAGCAACAGCAGCAGCAGAGGCAGCAGAGGCGGTTGCATTTCCCCCTCCCTGCTTGCGCCCTGTTTCCTTCTCTTGAATGCTCCTTCCCATCCAGAGATCTCGGCCCATAGCTCTGGTGCACAGACTGGCACTATATAAGACCTTATCACAAGCAAACAAAAAGGAATGTGAATTTACATCACAAATGACTGGGATGCCCAGTTATGGTAATAAACTTTAGGAGGTTTGGTTTTGTTTCCATAGTTTCAGAGCTAATGTTGAGACAGGCATCTTTTCCAGTTGGATTTCATATTAAAAGGGTGATGTTCTTCTCTGAGCTCATTAATAGACTCCAAGCCTTTGTCTTCTGACTCTAGAGTAGACATGACTGTATAAAGCATGTCGGTGGGCCAGTGGGTGAAGGCAAGTGCCTTCAAGCCTGACAATCTGAGTTCCTTCTCCAAGACACACACAGTCATAGTCACACACACACTCACTTATACTCTATAAATAAAGGATAGATAAAGAAATAACATAAATTTTTGTTTGCTTGTTTTGGTTTTTTAAGACAGGTTCTCTGTGTAGCCCTGACTCTCCTGGATCTCACTCTGTAGACCAGGCTAGCTTCAAACTCACAAAGATCCACCCTGCCTCTGCCTCCTAAGGGCTGGGATTAAAGGCATGCGCCACCACCACCAGGTAATAAATTAAATATTTTTTAAAACTTGTGTTGGTCACCTAAGGGTGAGCATGTGAATTCGAGACACGTGGCAGCTTCAGTAGACATATACTCCCCTAGAAACCTGTGTGTCATCTTTACTCAGTAGGGCAGAGGTCCTTAAAGCCATTCTCACCTTCAGCTCAGCATTTCATTCATATATATATATGTATACTTTAAAAATATTCTTTCAACCATTTCAAGTGTTTTCTCCCAGGCAGATTTTGCAGAGAATAACAAAGGGTTCTCACCCTTCCTGATGCTGCAACCCTTTAATGCAGTTCCTCATGTTGTGGTGACCCCAACCATGAAAATATTTTCATTGCTACTTCATAACTGTAATTTTCCTACTATTATGAATCATTATATACATATCTGTGATTTTCAATGCTCTTAGGCAATCCCTACAAAAGGGTAGTTTGACCCCCAAAGGGGTCACAACCCACAGGTTGAGACCTATTGATATCTCAGCACTAGAATAATCTGTGAAGTGTTTCCAGAGAAAAAAGGTAAGACAACTTTCCTGGCTAGGATCCTAGTCGCCCTTCAACTTTTACCACAGTCCGTGTTACTCATGACCGCTTTCTTAGATTTCTAGAAACAATTCAGATGGGACGGGGTGTCTAAGTTTGCTTTCTGTTGCTGTGATAAAACACCATGACCAAAAGTAACTTGGAGAGGAAAGGTTTGACTTACACATCCCGGGTCATAGTCCAGTGAGGGCCACCAAGGCAGAAACTGAAGCAGAAACCATGTTTACTGTCTTGCTCCCCCTGCGGTCTTTATATGCCTGAGGACCACCTGCCCAGGCATGACACCCACTGTGTAAGCTGAGCCTTCCCACATCAATCATCAATCAAGAAAATGTTTATAGACTGGCCGACAGGCCAATCTGACAGAGGCATTTTCTCAGTTGAGGTTCCCTCTTCTCAGATGACTTCTAGCTTGTGTCCGCTTGGAAAAAAAAAAAACAACAAACAAACTAAGGAGCAGAAAGGGAACATGGACTAAATAAACACATTATTTCAAAGTGCAGTGAGTAAGGTTACTACTGAGTTATAATTGCAGTTTCAACATGCAATGGACTGACGTCCCGAGTGTGGCTATCCAGAACAGCCTAGAAAACACTACACTAGTTAACTCTTGTTACTCCGACAAACACTAGAGAAAAAGCCTTGAGGAAGAGTTTATTTTGGTCAGTGTCAACACTCTCAACCCACAGTCAACACAGTCTGCTGTTTGGTGCCTGAGGGAAGTCAGAAGCATCATAATGACAGGCACATGCGCAGAGGCTCCTCACCCCACCCCCGCCCTCCCATTCCACAGTGACTCAGCATCAGAACCACCCAGAGGAAGGGGCTGGAAATGAAATATCCCTTTCAGAAATAGGCCCCCCAGGGACCTATTGCCTTCTTCCAGAGCTTCTACTGCCTCCCAGACAGTGACACCAGCCAAAGACCAAGTCTTCTACACAAGAACCTTTGCGTGAGTATGTTCTGTAGTTAAGCCACAATAAATCCCACTCAAATCATTTCAAAGCACTGCAGTTTCTTAGACTATTCAGAGAATCAAATATCAGATAAGACCCCATCGTTAGGTCTCAAACCCGGGACAAACAGCTAAGATTCCTATTAACATATCAAATCTGACTCTAGCCACCAGATTCTCCCAGCATTTCTCAGTCCCTGTGAGTTACAGGGTCCTCCTGGCTGACACATCCTGCCCCCTACCCTGAACTCTCCAGTCCAGGGGTGTAAGACTCTGGCGAGCCTTAACTTACCTGAGACCCTCCAAGTGAAAGTTGGAAGGAGTTGGGGATTGATGCAAAATGCAAGAGGAATCTATTGATTCAGCATGCTGAGGCCACTCTACATACCAAGATGGGAGAGAGAGACTACAAGGAGCCTGGTCAGGAACTTTATATAGGATTTTAGAGCAGCAGCCATTAGGTACAATGTGATTAGCAGAACAGTATGACTTTTAAACTGATTGGTCTTTAGGGAATGAGGTAGCAGGGGCTTAATCAGCCCCTCCCTTCCAGCCTATGTGCTCTTTAACCTGTTTCTTCCAGGAGGGGAGGGGAGCCCATGTGCTCGGAGGGGGGAGGGGACCCTGGTGGAATATCTCAAAGTTCCCGAGCTGACTCCTCAGGGGCTGTGCTGCCCTTTCCCCCAGCTCCTTTGTTCTCCGTAGAACTCACCATTTTTGCTATCCAACTCATTTAGCCAGTCTCTTGGCCCAGGCCAGCCCGGTTGGTCTGAAGCTCATCTCTTGCTCTCCCTCCCTGTCTCCTCTCCTTACATGCCCCTCCTCAGTCTGGCTGTGTTCACTCTGGACTCTCCCAGATGTCCCTGCCTCTGGCTATGCTCTCCCTCATATCTATAATAAACCTTCTCCTCCACCGTACCTAGGAGCAATCCTGTCCTCCATTTTATTTCTTTTTTTAATTCGACCTCTGCTTCTAAATATGAGGTGACAGCCTGAGACAGATCAATACCAACATAAGACACTAGGAAAGTGTCATAAGTGTATCTGAAGACATTGAAGCTCCAGCCCTACCAGGACCTTATGGTTAGGTTGTGATGACTCAGCTCTTTTTCCCTGGGTATGTTTGCTGCTTTGGGGAAAGGGCAAGAAACTGAAAGAAAACCCAGGCTCTGCCTGGGAGAAGACAGTCACAGACTGGGCTATGGTTAGCTTCACGGAACTGAAAAGAAAAGAATACAAAGATGTCAATATCCCGATGAAGAGTATACAAACAACTAAGCCTAACACTTGCTCTGTTTTCTACTGAACGTATTTACCAAACCAGAAGCTGCCAGGGGGAGGGGAGCTAACGGCTCACCAGGAGGATACTAAAATAGAGGAGTTCAGAGAGCCCCCTGAGCTGAGGAAAAGCAGATCAGAGCTCAGAATCTTCCAGGGGAGGAGTGAACACAAAATGTTCAACTAAAGAGGCTCAGAAGTCAGGAGTTCGATAAACCAAAGACAGAGAGCTTTGGCAATCCTTGACTAGGCCTGAGCCTGTTTGCCAAAAGAGAGGGTGAAAGTTGGGGCATAATGATACACCCCTATAATCCTGGTACTCAGGAGGGAAAGGCCAGTGAGTTCAAAGCTAGCCTGGGTTACCTAGGGAGAGACACTATCTCAGCATTTTTTTTTTTTTTTTTTGGTTTTTCTGTGTAGGGTTTCTCTGTGTAGCCCTGGCTGACCTGGAACTCACTCTGTAGACCAGACTGGCCTTGAACTCAGAAATCTGCCTGCCTCTGCCTCCTGAGTGCTGGAATTAAAGGCATGCGCCAGCCAGGAGGACCCTTAACTTATAGGGACTGAGGAATGCTGGGAGAACCTAGTGGTCAGAGTTTGATTTGATATGTTAATAGGCATCATAGCTGTTTGTCCTGGGTTTGAGACCTAACATTGGGGTCTTATCTGATATTTGAGACTCTGAGTAGCTTTCAGAAACTGCACTGCTTTAAATGACTCTGAAGACTGTACATTAACAAAATTCTCTTTCTCTCCATTCTCTTGAAAAGGGAAAGGTATGTAAAAGAATTAAATCTACAAGAGATTCGGATGCTAGAATGAATTGCTCAGTTCTAGCACTGATTATATCTGTCACCTATTATTGGACAAATAATTTGTTAAGTACTTTATCTGTAGCACATTGTATCTTCGCAATCACTCTATGGAGTGGCAGTAGTTAACATTCCCAATTTAAAGATGGGAAATACTGATGCTTGGAACTATCTAGACACTTGATGAATGTTTTGCCCACACAAGTGGTCGAGCAAATTTAAATCTAGTTCTGCTTAACCCCAGATCTCGTTCCCTCCATGTGTCATCTCTTTTGTCTCTCCTTCCTTTTTCCCCTCTCTTCCTCTCTCTTTTCCACACTCGCATCAAGCCCATCGACTCCCCTGCCTCAGCCTTCTAAGAGCTAGAATTACATACAGTCCGTGCTATTACACCGACCTCCAGAATAACCCTTTTTTGACTTTTTATTTGTGTGCACAGGAAGTTAGAAGGCACCTTGTGGGAGGGGAGCCTCTCTTTCTGCTGTGTAGATTGTGGGGATAAAATTCAGATGTTCAGACTTGGCAGTGGGAGCCTTTACCTGGTAAGCCATCCTGCCTGGCCCAAAATATGAACATGTGAAGTTCGTGAGGGTCGCCAGACCCTCCCGACTGTCCAGTTCTCTGTCAGTGTAGACTGGTAAGTTCCTATGAAAGACTGTTTTGGTTTTTTTTTTGAGTAGCCTCAACTCAAAAAAAAGAGGTTTCAAGAAAACCTCTGTCCAGGAGAGGCATGTAATGACCCTCCATCCTCCATTCACCTTCATGTTCAGAAACCCAGACCTACACCCTCCCCCCTGGTTAGTTGGTGCAGAGTTGATATGGGAATATCAACTTGTCTGTACCAATCTCAAAGGCTCATTTTCCTGTCCAGAAAGGTGGAGTGGAAGCTTCTGGGAAAGGGTTATTTACCCAATAATTTAAAAAAAAAAATCAACACAGGGAAGAGGTGGACTTCTTCCTCTGATGGGGTGTGTCTCCTTAGTCCAAAAAACAGTGGCAGCCATCTCCTAATTAGGAAGAACACCAAACAAGAACAACCCACAGCTGTGAGGACAGTGAAGGAAAATGGAAATAGGGGGTCGGGAAGTCAGGCACTACTATGGCTGTGACTGCAGGCAAGTTTTAACCTCTGGGGCTCCAATCTGTCATCCTTTGTGTTCATTTATTTTAGTGTTTGGTGGTGGAGGTGGTGGTGATGGTCGTGGTTAATAGTAGGGGAGTCCTCTGAACCATTGTATCAGTCTGCTCTCTGAAATTGTGGCTGTTAAAAACATTCCACCCAGTGTTCAACCTTGATACATAATTGAAACATACAAGGAGTCTTCAAAAGCGTCCAACACTGAGCATCAGCTTCGAATTGAGTAGGAACCTTAGGAGGTGCCCTGGGAGGCGTAGGGACCTTTCAAAATTCGCAAAGTGATTCTGATACACAGCCAAGGTTGAGGACCACTGGTCACAAGAGTCCTCCGAGCCTTGTAGTGGACATCCTCTCACTGGCAGAAGGAGGCATAGTCAGGAGGACAGGAGACAACAGGATTGTGTGTGAGGACTGTTCTGAATTTGGGAAGAGTCCCTGCCCACTAATGACAGGATTTGTTCCCAGTAGCTTCTGGGAAACTCTAAGAAGAACCTGGAAATTATTGCTGAGCTCCTTTTGCCAGATGAAGGACTGAATTTCCATAGAACTTTTGGACTCTGAGGAAGATGTATGATTTGTTCCCATTTTACAGAGTTCCAGCCTTTTAGCTGAGGGATAACATAAGACTCAAACATTTAGGAAGAAAAAAAATATGATCGGCCATCATCAGAGAAGGTTCCTCTTACAGTAGATGGAAACAAAACAGAAACCCACAACTGGACAGTGTGCAGAGAGTGAGGGATCTTGGAACACTCCATCTTAAAGAGAACTCAAATCCTTCCCCTCAGAGCTCAGGGAACCCTGTGGAAGAAAAGATAGATTGCAAAAGTCAGTGGGGATGGAGGACACAAGTGCCATGGAAACAGTGCCTTCCAGACACAACAGGACTGATTCACACATTAACTCACTAAGAACCCGGAGTACACACTGGGTCCGCACAGGCCTGAACCAGATGGGGTCACAGGAGAGGAGGAAGAGGACATGATCTCCCATCCCTAAACAAGAAGCTTTCTCTAGTTGATAACCACTTGCAAAGGAAAAATTAGTCTTCTCCAATGAAGTCTCACTGGGTGAAGGAAACCACACTGAAGGGCAGGCCCCATGCCCAGCTATAGACGGCCAACACAAAATGATCTCACTGGTATTATAGGAGAATTGTCTTGTAATGCTTTACTTGGGCATTTTTTTCTTAACCTTACTGGTCTTTTGCTTGTATACCATTGCTTCTGACTTTGTGGGTTTTTTATGAAAGTGTGTGTGTGTGTGTGTGTGTGTGTGTGTGTGTGTGTCTGGGTGGTTGTATCTGAGTGTGGGTCTGTGCCAGCATCTGCTTTTCAAGCTTTGTCTTTGGGTTGTTTCATTTGTTGTTTTTTTCCCTCTGTGTTGTTGTTTTATTCTGTTTTGTTTTGTTAACCTGTTTTCTAACAAGAGAAAGTAAATCAAACTTTTTCTCAGAATAAAGTGGTATAGACATTTTTTTTTTTTATTCCAAGCAAGTTTTAATCTTGGAGCCTCCATTTTACCACCTACTTGTGGGGAGAAAAAAGCAAAAAACAAACAAGCAGTGCAAGAGCTGGGCATGGTAGCCTGCCTCTGCAGTCTCGGTATTCAGAAGGAGGAAGATCAAGTGTTCAGATGTTCAGTGTTATCCTTGGCTACACAGTGAGTTTGAAAACAGCCTGGGGCTGCAGGAGACTTGTCTCAAAAATAAAAGCAAAGGAACAAAGATGCTAGACGACTCGTTTGAACAACCCAATCCCTTTGTTCTTCAAGGATAAGAAGAGCCATTCCTCCATGTAAATCTTGTGTGTGTTTGTGTGTGTGTGTCTGTCTCTCTGTGTGTAACAGTGTATCTATTTGTGTGTCTGTGTGTGTCTATCTATGTGTAACTCTGTGTGTGTCTGTCTGTGTGCCTGTGTGTGTGTCTATCTGTCTGTGTATGTGTGTATATACATGTATGAGCATATACAAGGGAAGGCAGAGGTCAACATTAGATGTCTTCTTAATTGCTCTCTGCCTTGTTTTTTGAGACAGGGTTTCTAGCTGAACCCAGAGTGCACTAATTTGGCTGAGGTGCTCCAAGGATCCTTTGACTCTGTGCCCCCAGCACTGGAATCACAGACGTGTGCTACCATGACCATCTCTTTCAGGGATATGGAGAACCTGAACTCACGTCCTCATTCTTGCTCCATGAGCACTTCAACTGAGCTGTCTTCCCAGGCCTTCCTCATGTTAAGTGTTTTTATAAAGATGTGTGTGTGTGTGTGTGTGTGTGTGTGTGTGTGCGCGCGCGCACGTGCGCGCGCGCATGCGTACTCACTTGCAGGTGTCCACAGAGCCAAAAAGGATCCCTTGGAGTTGGTGTTACAAGCAGTTGAGTCATCCAACTTAGGTATTGGGGATCAAACTCAGGTCTTCTTCAAAAATAGCTCTTAACTGCTGAGCCATCCAACCTACCCCTTGTGTTAATAATCTTAAAGACTGCATTGCTTCTCCTAACAGGCAGCTAATCATAAAGTAAAATGGGAATAATTATATCCCTTAGTAGCACTTATTGTTGATCATATTCTTACTTGGGCACAGCCCTCAAATATGCCAACACCAAGTGAAGCTGCCATGGGCAGCTGAGAAGAGCTGGCCAGAGTGATGCCTGCTGAGAAATAGCTTCTTCTTTCAGCTCCCCAGCTATGGAGAAGTAGGGTCTCATGGGAGACTCCAAGAAATGTCAAGAGCAGGAAGGAATGCCAGGCTGAAAGTCACTGACCAACTTGGGGCAGGTTGAGCTAGTCACCCCACCTCGCCCAATCTTATTTTCTTCTTTTATAAAGTCTACATTTGAATCTCATGATTTTCAAACCTCAATTCGAGTTTTGTGCACCTCTTGGAAGAAAGTGTTCTTCACACAGCCATTACCCTGAATAGATCCAGAAGGGACAAAATACTGACTGTGACCTTGAGAAACCAGCCAACAGTGTACCGGAATACAGCGGAGGGTAGAGAGTTTGGCAAGTAGCCCAGGCTTGCCCCATTCAAGGCAGCATGCCCTATGTAAAGGAGGAGGCTGCTTTTCAGCTCCCCACATTTGTTGCCAGGAGGACAGAACTTGCAATTTTTAAAGAAAGAAAAATTACATCTATGTGTTTTATATATGTCTGCTCATTGTTTGCCTTGGCAATAATTTTTTCTTAAAATATTCTATGTTGGATGTGCTGGCAAACGCTTATAATCCCAGCACTTAGGAAGCAGAAGTAGGCAGAGGGCTTCAAGTTTGAATCCAGCCTGGTCTATGAAGAGAATTCCAAACCAGCCATGGCTATAAAGTCAATTCCTATCTCAAAACAAAATAAAATAAAAATTGGTGTACCAAATAAAATAAATCTGTGGTCAGACTTAAGAGTTTATAGACCCAGATACAAAGGCAACTGTTATCAAAGTTTATTCTTATAATTCTGCATCTTAGACTTGTCATTGATTGCCTCGTCAATTTAAGACATTGTGTAAACAGAGATCTGCAACTGGACTAAGTTTAGAGGCTGACTTTGGAGCACTCAGTCCTAAGTGGGATGCATCCATCAAAGCCCTCCCCTCAGGGCTCAGGGAACTCTGCAGAAGAGAAGGAAGAAAGGTTGGAAGAGCCGGGGGGGGGGGGGGGGGGTGGACACCAGGGAAACCGTGTCTTTCAGACACAACAGGGCAAATGACCATATGAACTGACTGGTGGCTTACACAAGGCCTGTGTAGGTTCAAAGAAGATGGGTCCCAGCACTGAGAAAGGAGTGGACATGGGCTCCCACTCCTAACCAAGAAGCTATCTACAGTTAATATCCTCTGGCTAAGAAAAAGTCAGTTTTTTCCAATGAAGTGTCAGTAGGTATATTAACCACACTCCAGGGCAGGCCCCATGCCTAGGAGTAGGGCCAACACATAACAACTCAGTGGTAATTTTGGTAGATCTCTTGTCTCATTTTGCTTTGCTTGGATATTTTTTTGTCTTATGGATCTTTCTCTTGTTTATTTTGATTTCCATTTTATGTGGGTATTTCTAGCTTGTTTGTTTTATAAAGAGAGATTTTTAAAAAGTAAGTTGAATAGGTAGGGAGGATCTGGGAGAAACTTGGAGAAGGAAAAATATGATCAAAGTACATAAAAATTTTTTCAATAAAAGTTTTTGTTTTAAAGATACAGTATGAAATATACGTAACAGATATACAGCTTGGTCTCCAGGTGGATCCCTCAACCACTGGAGTGGAGGCTGTCCCTAAAGCCATAGCCTGACTGTGTGCAGCTCTGTCTCCATGTGGGTCCCCTAACAACGGGAGCAGAGGCTGTCCCTAAAGTTGTAGTTTGACTCTGGTATCTGGTCCCCAACAGGGCCTCCCTGTATGGCTTCAATGAGAGAGGATGTGTTAATCTGACAGAGACTCGATAGGACAGGGTGGGGAGGGACTCTGAGGGGAGGACCGAAGGCAGCATTCGGGATGTAAATAAATAAATAAATTTAAATAATAATAAAGATACAGTATGAAGATGTTTATGGAAATTTCTGGCAAAACTGTTAAAGTAGCTTAGGTTCATTGACCTGTTGACTCACCCTAAAGAGCTGTGTTTCCCCTTCAGCCCAAGACAAATACCACCCATAGGCCCTTCCTGGGGTCTTTCCACAGTTCCTCAGAAGGATACTAGAGCTCAAAAAGTAAGAGCTATTCCACACCTCCTGCATCATCCCTCCCCACTGTAAAAGTGACAGGTAGCACCCAAGATAAGGCTGGCCCAGCACAAAGCATGTAAGATAAGAAGGAACCATTGGGACAATTACAGCAGCTCAGCTTACTGCCTCTGGACCCAAGCCCCAGCAGTCAGGCTGCAGGACCTGAGGTCACTAGTGAGTCTGAGACAAGTGAATGTGTGCAGGCTGATCCGCTTCCTGGTCCAAGCCAGCTTCCTTGGTCGTAGCTAGGCAAAACAGGAGAGCTTTAGTCACTACATTTCTGATTTGACCAGTTATGGTTTGAGGAAAGAAAACATTCTCCGGTTTTCTACCAAGCACATTTATTCTTAAAATGAGAGGCTCATAGGGACAATGTAGATATTTACAGCAGAGAACTTATGGATGCTAGCCAAACCTCAAATGCCATCAACAGGGGAGATATCCCAAGTGTTTTTCCAGCGTGGCAGATCACATATGTTACAATTCACTGCACTCTCCCAATACACCTCAGAGGACATGCACACTGACAACGGCAGTCATCCCAGGACACCTGTCCTCAAGATCACACAAAGTGGACTTATTCGCACACAAAAACAGTTCACATTCAAAATCATTCATATCTACGCTTTTAAAAAGCATTTTCACTAGAAATTAAAACAGTAAGACAAAAGTAGGCATGAGATAGACCAATACTTTCATGTGCAAGGTCCTGGATTCTTGCATTGAGACTCTGGTGTCAGTCCCCACTTCAAACATCACATCGAAAAAGTGTGGCAGAAAGATGAGTCACCTTCAATATGAAGGATGTGAGTTGTGTACACTGACGGCACTCCTGATGATTTCAGGAGAACACCAGCGAATAGACCTTCAAATAAGGCCCCAAAATTCATGAATTATTAGATGGCCATTCAGGTAACCGGTTTAAATAGCTACAGTGTTCTGGTTTAATTGAGGCACTGAAAGAGCCCTCTCTGACACGCTGTGGAGTCCCTACATGCTGCGAGTCATTAGTGACAACATGCCTGATGCTAGGCAGCATTCTGTAGCAAGAACCCAAGAATGATGTCTTCATCACAAAGCCACTTATCTGATTAAGAATGCAAAGCTGGATTTGCTTCAACACTTTCCAAAACATGGTTTCTGGTAGACCATGTTTAAACCGAAAGGATTCACTTGAGATCTTTTGATATCATCGTTTCCTTGAGACAGGGACTTGGATAGCCCAAGCTAGCCTCCAACTTTCTGTGTGCCAAGGATGACCTTGGGTTTCTGATCTTCCTGCCTCCGCCTCCACTATAACATACTGGGATCAGAGGCATGTGCTGCCACCCCCAGCTGTACGGTGCTAGGCCTGGAACCCAGATCTTCATGTATGCTAGGCAAGCACACTATCAACTGAGCTACATCTCTAGCCCTCAAGATCTTGATTCTTCTGAACTATAGTTCATCTTCCCCCAGTACCATCCAACACCCTTTTATTTTTCTATGCAAGGATACATAGAATGGATTTCTTTCCCATCTTTGAGCTGCTTCTCAGGAGAAGCCCATAGAACCCATTCTGAAACACAAGATAACTTTGTTTTCCCGCCGATGGTTAACTCTCCATTTAACCATTGCTCCTCCCCTGACCTGAGTCTCAGAGGCCTCAGCACATACATTTCACATTCCTCACACCTTACCACAGCGTTCCATCACCGTCAACTGTCCTCAAATCTTTCCTTGTTTAAAGTGAAAGCAAGTGAACTGAGAGGGAAGTAATGCACCCCCAAAAACAGGTGTCTCTTGTATAAAACTGGTTCCCAGGCTGTCCTTGATCCTTCAGAACAAAGCAGGTGGCATCAACCTCATAGACACCAACACTAAATTCTCAAGTGGCTGTAGTTTCTATAGCCAGGGTCCAACAGCTCATACCTAAATCTACTGATAGAAAGTAACTAAGACTTCCTAATATTGAGCAATACAGACCTAGAATTGCATGAGGATTATGATCAGACAAAGCCAGTCTATAGATTGCCTAACTCATCGATAGGAGGCCAAGTTCTCCACTCTCCCCCAGCTCTGCCACTCTGGGAAGAGGCCACTAGCAAGCCTTGGACTGCCAAAGACTGTGGATTCTATCTCAGTCTTAGAGGGCACCTGTTGGAATGCACAGTCTTTGGGTGCCACCTGAGTCTGCACTCCATCAGGTTTCCACTGGACATGAACAATTCTATAATTCTGAGCCTCGTTGTTGTCCCAGAAGACCCTCCCATTAGCATGGTAAGAGATGCAGAACTCAATTTTCTCCTCAGTTGGAATGACACGGGGCAAGTCGATGGCAAAGGAGAAGGTGTCACTGTCTGAGCCACCGTAAACATTCTTCATGTACACACAGTCCACATCTGTGTAGGTTTTCCAGGAGTCAAAGGTGATCCGGACCTGAACCTTCTTCTCAAAGCTCATGTTCTTCACTTTGACTGTCCCGGTCACTGTCCGATCTTGCAAAGAGCAGTTCTCGAGGCAGACAAAGTTCTTCTGAAAGCGGTCCCGGAAACTTAAGTAATCGGTTGAAGGCTGGGGGAAATCGAAAACCAAATTTTTCTCCTCATGAAGTTTTAAGCTGGAGGAGATATCGTTAAGGTCCAAGAGATCAAACTGCAGGTCCCACGCAGGTTCTTCCGGAAGATCAGAGAAGACATGGATAGCAGTGAGTGACAGCCCTTTGGAGTCTGCAAACACTACCCGCTTCTTGGCTTGGTTGTGTGGGCTCTTCCATTCGTTCTGTGATTTGGCTTCCTGCTTGATACTGAGACAGGGTTTCAAAGGTTTCAATTTATTCACAAAATTTTTTCGTTGAAAACCATTGTAAGGACCCAGGAAACTCTTCAGAGGTGGTGAATGAGCCAAGCAAATCCTCATGGCCATGTCCACTGGCATGACAGAACTTGTCAAAGGTCGTGGGTCTAGCACATGGATCATTCTGGAATGGAAAAGAAACAGTAGTAATCACCGAGGTCTGGAGCCGGCTTCCCCTGGTCCCAAATGCACATATGCTAGTTACTCCAATGCAGCGAGGTGCTATCATATGGAGAAAGGGAGAGAACTCAGGGTGATTAGATCTGCAGCCTAGCTCTGTGCTTGGCAGGCTGCTGGGCCCATGTGTAAACTGCCTGAAACACAGAGAGGGTTTGGTTTCCCCATCTGAGAAGCCAGAGGGCTTGATCTGATAATGTCTGACATAGCTCTTGGGATTATGTATTCTGTTCTGGGCCAGTGGCTCTTAAACCTGTAAGGTCAACAAGACCTGAGGAGTTTCTTTCCTTTAGAAAAAAATTCAGACTCCTAGGACTTAGAACCACTACAGTGGAGCTTCATGGCATGGAGCCAGCTTCCCCCAAAGAGTCTATAGGCCAGACAGCTTCTTCGATAATCACAGTCTCAAATAGAGCATATCTCTCCCTCTGGCTACTATTTATTTTGGCTCTTGAATTGGTTTTATGTCTTAGGAGAAGTAATTCACTTGGAAAGAGATAAATGAAGCAAATTTTAAAATGTCATATTGTCCTTAGAGTGACAGGAGGTGACGCTTGTTAAAAGAAAGAATGACTTTTGCATTTTATTACAGTAATCCTCAGTTTTCACAAATGACCAACTGCGACACCAACTAACATCTCACCGACTAAAGGAAAAACTTCAAACAACCTATATTTCATATAGAAAGATGCCCATGACAGGTCCAACTGTAAATGGAATAGCTGGCTGCTGGGCTAACAGACTTGTTCATTCTATCCAATAATCACTTTACTATAGCTCTGTCTTGTAGCCTGTGGTGTACATTATATATACAAAATAAAGCATTGTTTTTAAAACTGGTAACCTGAAATTGAACTGTTTTAAAATACACTGTAGATACATGAATTTAAAAATACTGAAAACCTACAGGGATAAACACTAAGATGTTCATTCTCTTTGCCTGATGGAATTGCAAAATCTACTGGTTTGGGCTTCTATGGTGTTTCCTATTGCTGGGCAGCTGGTATATACAAGTATACAGACAATAACAATAGTTCACGTCAAACCAAGGATCATCCACCAAGACTTTTTCTGGCTTTTCTTTCTCTTGAACCACACTCTGTTTCCACACTTATGGAATTAGGATTTTCCTCTCCAATTTCAGCCTTATAGGTCAAAGAAACATGAAATACAGTAGGTGCCATTTTGGAGTCTGGCTTTATTATTTATTCTTTAACTGTTCATAGATGTACATGACATATTTTGTTCATATATATAGTCTGGCTTGAAGAATTCTCTTCACACTAGTGCTAAGCACAGCACCCTGTAAATGGTCATCATCACAAAGTGGCTGGTAAAGAATGTATACAGAATTCACTTAAAAGCTCTAGGGTTTTTCTGAGAGGATTACAAACTTCCAGCAACAAAACCTCAAGGTCTATTTGTCTCACAACCGTTAACCAGCAGGATTTGGGAAGGGAAAATTCTCGGACTAAGTCATGACTGGAGAAACATTTCATGAGATGGTCTTGGTTGGCCTGGTTGAGTTGTCCGTTTTTATTGGTTGAGCTGTTTTCTTTTTTCTTTTTTACTTCTGCATTTATAGAAAGTTTTAGTATTGGGCTATTTCCCTGGAATTCTAAGTCCCGGCTAAGAGTTAAAAATAAGTTTGCTCAAACTCTAAGATTGAATTTTCTATGACAAACCAGGATAGGGGGAAGTGGGGGAAAGAAATGCAAAATCCTCATGTAACTTTTGTCACGGGCTAAATACCTCACCAAAGTAAGGGTGCAAACTAAGCAGCCCGCAAGTGCTTGGGTCTGTGAGCTCAAAGGCAACAGAGTCACTTCAGCAAGAGAATCCCAGTTAACACCAACTCTCTAAAGCAGATTCTGCTTTGAGATGTAGATTCCCAAATCAGGCGCTAAGAAATACAACTTAAATTCCATCCCTTCAAGGCCTCCGAGAAGATTCAACTCAGCCATCAACCTGGGAGTCTCCCATCTGCAGAGAAGACAAAACCACAGAAGCCCCCCAAGTCCCCGCAGCTGCAGATCCCCCTCCATTAGGGCGCAGAGTTGCATTGAACCTACCTGGTGCAGCTCATTGGGCCTAGAGGCAGCGGCGACCAGGACAACCGCACCCTGAGCAACTTCGCACCCAGTGCTTAGAGGATGCAGTGCCACGGTCCAGCCCTCCGACTGACCGCGGGCAATCGGGGAGGCAGCTTATCAGAGCCCGATCACGTGAGCCGGTCCCTCGGACCAATCAAAAGCCCGATGCCCTGGCCAACCACTGTGCAACTGGGGCACGAGCCCCTGTCCCTGGAACGTGATCACCGCAGGGCTGGATGTGACCAGAGCGTGCTGGAAGGCGGCCGCGGTGTCCGGGAGCCCTGGGCCAGCGGGACCCAGCGGTGTTCCCGGAACCTGGCGTGCAGCACGTAGCTCACGGCTCGCAGCTGGCCTTCTGCAGCTTGTGAGAGCCTGGCGGGGTCTTCTATGGAAACGCGTAGGTCTGTGCAGGGTTGAGTCTGGCTCGGAAAGTTGTGGCTCCACCCGGTGTCTGTGTTATTTGAAATACTCGTGGTGCTCCTTGCTTTGTGTGTTCAAGCAACTTAGCCCAAGAAAAAAGAAGTTGGCTGGCTCTTCTTCTTCCACAAATAAAGCCACACAACCACTCAAATGTTAAGAAAACAAGTGAGCCCATGAAACGAAGTGGCCCAGTGCTCTCTTCCCTCTGAAGAGGCAGAGAGCCAGTCTGTACAGCCTAGCCAGACTCTGCCTCTGAATAAGCAAGTGGACATGCTGTATGCAGACCTATTCAGTTTTCTCCTTGGAAGAGGTAACTATGGGCCAACATGAGGTTACTGTCCTTGCTCATTGTCAGACGTAGCGGACAGCCCAAATCCCTAGACTGAGTTCTGACATCCTTAGGCAGAGGTAAAAATCACAGTTCATTCATGCCCTTCCCACCCAGCGGCTTTTGCTGAGATTTCCTTATTTTTCTTTTGGAGCTTGAGGGACGGTATCAGTTGTACTATTAAAAACTAAAGTTTGACCAAGTGTGGTGGTGCATGCTTTTAATCCCAGCACTCTGGAGGCAGAGTCTGGAGGATCTCTGTGAGTTCGAAGCCAGCCTGGTCTACAGAGTGAGTTCTAGTAGTTACGCAGAGAAACCCTCAGGGTGGGGTAGGGGCGGGGCGGGGTAGACTATAAAATTAAATTTGTTAGTCCAATACAAATTATTTTCTTCTTTTGTCTTCTGTTTTTCCCCCTTTCCCTTTCTCCCTCCAAATGTTACTACGCACATTCCTTGTTCTCTTTCAAATTCATGGCTTTTTTTCCTAATTGTTATTATATGTGTTGTGTGTACAAATTATTTTTACAAAACCCATGACCTAGCTCTGCTTGGTTATCTAGAAGTCAATTAGAATGTGCCAAAAATGTCTCTGTCATTTAACTGCCAACACTAGAATTGTTCCAATGGAGTAAAGAACAAGAAACCCATGTTATGAGGCTGGAGATGCCTCTCAGAGGTTAGAGATGCCTTGCTGCTCTTTCCACGGACCAGAGTTCAGTTCCTAGCTCCCAGTTCAGGAGGTTCATACATGCCCTGTAACTCCAGCTTCAGGGGTTCTACCACCCTGCTCGGGCTTCTGCAGGACCTGCACACATGTACACATACAAACACAAAGACACACACACAAGTAAAACTAAAATAAATATATTTTTTAAAGAAATGTCTACTGAACATCACTGAGAAAAATACTTGATAATTGGATTTTTTAAAGATTTATTTTTATTTTATACATATGAGTGTTTTTGCCCCTGTGTATGTGTGCATACCACATACATGTAGTCCCCTAAGAGGTCAGAGGTGGGCATCACCTGTCATTGGATGTAAACCCTGGTCCTCTACCAAGGGTAACAAGTGCTCTTAACCACTGGACCATCTCTCTAGCCCTTGGGCTTCTGAAATAAAGTACCTGACTAATGGCAGGACTAATGCCCTTCTCAAGAGGGCCAAGACCACATGAAAGGCCAATGCATGGGGTTTGATCCTCACCTGAACCCAAGCAAGTTCTAGCCTCAATTCCTGTTGTCCAATATGGAGATGATAAATTTGCTTTGAGGAATAAATAAACTCATGTATATAAGCAGTGTTCAGCGCGCTGGACCCGTGTTAGAGCTCAGTTGAATACTTGATCCTTCCTTCTGTGCTTGTTTCTACTCTCACCTCAGCAAAGTCAGTACCCGAGCAAACTAGCAGTCACGGCCATGGCTCATCGAGTCTTATCATGTGCATCGTGTCATCTGTTTAATACAGCATGCCATGTGGAATTGCCTGTCATAAATACCATCTGAGATAAAGGAAAAACTTTAGGAGATCAATAAACCTGACCAGGACCTTCCAAGTAGTGCTGTGGCTTTCTGGGATGAGAACCTGCCTGATCCAAGATTGACAACTGCCATTAGCCCCATTCTGTCTTCCTTTCATTAATGGTCAGCTACAAGGATAAAGACAGGAGGAGCTTGTGTATTGCTGGTGTCAGATGCCTTGTATTTCACAGTTGAGAAATCTAAACCCTGAAGAAGCTGAGCTGGTTGCCAAGGGCTGGTTAGGTCAGAGCCAGAACTAGAACCTTGAACAGGTCTTTCCTCTACACCAACCGTCTATGTTGAGGTAAAGGGTGAATATTCCCCTCCAAACCTATGGAACAGCCCACTGTAAGAATGCATTATGACTCTTCTTAGGAGGGACAGATGTGCAGAAACAGGATCTAGAATATCCTCCACCAAAATGTTAGTGCATATTTAGGGCTGGTGACAGTACATGTGGTAAAATGTTTTTGTTTTGCTTCTCTGTGTCTTTGGGGGGCTTGTTTTTGTTGTTGTTGGTTTGGTTTTAGGGTTTGGTTTTGTTTTTATCCCCACAATGAACACAGAAGGCTTCTGTAGCTAACAAATAAATTTGAAAAGGTTTTCAAACTTTCAAATTCAAGTCATTCAGAGAGCTTCCGTGCTGGGTGCCAAGAACCACGTTGGAAGCATTTTAAATGTTCTTAGGCTCCCCCCACCACCACCACCACCAGAAGCACCATCCTTGAGAAGCTGTATTGACTCTGCTCTCTCTCCTGCCCCCTGGTGTTGATTAATGCTGCCAAAGCAGCTTTCTGTTTCAACTTCAAAAGACTTTTTTAGGGAAAACATTACTCTTTCCTAAGAGAAGTCAAGGTAACCTGCAAGCTTGATGGTCTGGGCCTCTCTTCGGGCTCCTAGCTGGTTTTTACTGCCTTTCATTACAGGATTAGAGGAACTGGAAAGGAGCCAGTGTTTTTTAGTTGGGTATTGCGTCAATGAAGATGGATTAAACCAGAAGTTATGAAGAATTTTATTATTTGTGGGCTTTCTCCAAGTGTGGTTTGGCAGCATTCAAACATTGCTTTGTCTTGCTCATCTTCCCATGATAAATCTATCAACCAGGGCTCTTTAATTGGTGCAGTGTGTCCAGCATCATGCTTGGGGTTACCAGGAGTCATAAGCCATAGTCCTTTAACCTTGAGACTATTCTAGATATTTCTTTTATTTTAGGCTCAAAAAGTACCCCATGGATGAGGGGCTGCTAAGTGGGACTGTCCAAGGATCTGCTCAATATATCCTCAAAAGGCTGAACTCCCTTTGTGGGAGTTCCCCAGTTACCAACTCATTTTCTTTTTCTTCTTTCTATGTGTGTGTCTGTGTGTGCGTGTGATATGTGTGTGTATGTATTCATGTTTGAGCACATGCGTGTAAAATCGTACATGTATATGTAAATATTGAATTCTTCCTCAGTCCCCACCAATCCCCAGAGACATAGTGAATTTTAGCCTCAAACTCCAGCATTCAATCAGTCCCCCACCTCAGTTTCCCAAGTAGCCAAGACTAAAAGTATACACTACCAACAAAATAAAATGTTTTTGTTTTTTGGGGGTTGGGGGGGGGTTGTTTTTGGTTTTTCGAGACAGGGTTTCTCTGTGTAGCCCTGTCTGTCCTGAAACTCATCTGTAGACCAGGCTGGCCTCGAACTCAGAAATCTGCCTGCCTCTGCCTCCCGAGTGCTAGGATTAAAGGCTTGCGCCACCACTGCCCAGCAATAAAATTTTTTTTTTTTTAAGTCTCCTGGATTATCTTGAACAAAATTAGACATCTGAGTGCTACAAAATGAGATGGACGATCAATGGATAAAATACAATCTGCCCCTAGGAAGGTGTATCAGTCAGGGTTCTCTAGTGTCACAGAACTTATGGAATGTCTCTTTATATTGAGGGAATTTATTGTGATGACTTACAGTCTGTAGTCCAACTAACCCAACAATGGGCAGCTGTGAAGGGGAAGTCCAAGAATCTAGTACTTACTAAGTCCCACGAGGCTGGTTGTTTCAGCTAGTCATCTGTAGAAGTAGGTCCAACAGAGGTGCTGGCAAGTAAAAGCAAACAGGTGAAAAAGAGTGAATCTTCCTTTTTCCAATGTCCTTATGGAGGCCTCCAGCAGAAGGTGTGGCCCAGACTAAAGGTGTGCACCACCATGCCTGGATCAGGGACTTGCTTTGTCCCAGCCTGACCTTGAACTCAGAGATCTCCTTTCCTCAGTCTCCTGTAATTAAAGGCCAGGAGACTGGACTACCTTGTCCAGACCTAAGCTTTTCATGGCCACTATGCCTCAAGATCTCCATGCCAAGATCCAGAAACTTGGGTCTTCCAGCCTCAAGATCTGGATCACAGGTGAGCCTTCCAATTCTGGATTGTAGTTCATTCCAGATATAGTCAAGTTGACAACCAGGAATAACCATTACAGAAGGGATCATTCACTCCTCTTGATGGTGGCATCAAATACTGTGATGTCTCTGTAGTCACTGAAGGGTGAAGGTGAAGTGTTGAGTTACAGAGGGCCTGAAAAGTAACAACTGAATGATGAAGGACATTTAAATGTCACTATGAGTGAGTGAGTACGTGTGTGTGTGTGTATGTGCATGTGTGTGTGTGTGTGCATGTGTGTTGAGTATGTATGCCTGTGTGTAAGACTGTGTGTGTATGAGACTCTGTGTGTGTGAATGTGTGTAACTCTGGGTGTGATTCTGGGTGTGTATGTGACTGTGTGTGAGAGAGTGTATGTGTGACTCTGTGTGTGTGTGTGTGTGTGTGTGTGTGTGTGTGTACACCCTGACACATGAGTAGAGGTCAGAGGATATCTGCAGGAATTGGTTCTCTCTTTCTGCTATGTGGGTTCCAAGGATCAAACTCAGGTCCTCAGGCCTGGCAGCAAGTGCTTTTACCCACTGAGCCATCTTGCCGGCCCTTTAAAGGCTTTAATGTGACCATCTGGAAGATGAAAGAGGGAAAGAGTCCTTCAGGGAAATAAGCAAAAATGTAACTGAATTCACAGGAAACATCCAAGTGATTTTCTGAAATATTCAAAATAATATTCTAAAAAAAAGAATAAGAAGGTATTTTAGCTCTATCAGTTTAAATTGTGCTATAGAGTTTTTAAAAATGAATGTTGGTACCCAAATACAGAATTAGCAGCGAGAGGAGAGAATACACAAATGTGTATACTTACTTATCAGAATTCCCTATATGCTTCAAGAGGACGTTTCCAGTAAGGAGATGGGGGAGTGGGTTGTTCAACAAATGGGCAGCTGACTAGCCTTGGAACGGGGATTAGGAAGAGGTATACAACAAATCGTTTTCGTTCTCTGTGGAGAGGAGCCAAAATCATTTGATGGCATAAAAACATGTATAAATAAGACATGTCAGTAGGAAAGTCTTAGTCTGTTCTGTGTTACTATAACAAACTGCCAGATATATAATATATTCATAATAAATACATTTGTAATATATAAAACAATTTACTTGATTCTTAATTCTGGCCAGAAAGCTCAAATAGAATGGCACAGGACTCTGGCAAAGGCCAACTTTAAACTGTGTTACAACACAGCAGAGGGTGTCCTGTGGAGGAGCATAGTTGAAACCAGACAGCAGGAGCACGCAGAGGCAACAGATCACACAGCAAGGGAGGACAAGGGACAGAGGGGAGGGCGGAAAGATAAGCTCCTCTCTTAAAGAACGGCTCCACTCTAAAACACCTACCCTGCTTCTAGAGATCAGCTTAGCATTGGCCTCTTCAGACCTTTAACCCTTTAAAGGGTCTGACATATTGAATAGATAGGGAGAGAGCAGCCTTGTCTAGTCCCTGATTTTAGTGGGATTGCTTCGAGTTTCTCTCCATTTAGTTTGATGTTGGCCACTGGTTTGCTGTATATTGCTTTTACTATGTTTAGGTGTGTTCCTTGAATTCCTGATGTTTCCAAGACTTTTATCATGAAGGGATGTTGAACTTTGTCAAATGCTTTTTCAGCATCTAACGAAATGACCATGTGGTTTTTTTCTTTGAGTTTGTTTATGTAGTGGATTACATTGATGGATTTCCGGGTATTGAACCATCCCTGCATCCCTGGGATGAAGACTACTTGATCATGGTGAATGATCATTGTGATGTGTTCTTGGATTCAGTTTGCAAGAATTTTATTGAGTATTTTTGCATCGATATTCATAAGGGAAATTGGTCTGAAGTTTTCTTTTATTGTTGGGTCTTTGTGGGGCTTTGGATTTGAGCCTTAAGTTTTTCTGGTATATATATCAGACAGAGTCATCTTTACATAGCCATGCGTCTACTGTGAAAAGACTACTTACTTAGTAGAAGTTGGTTAGCAGCTATACAAGACTTGGTACCATAAACCAAGATACTAACTGACCTTCCAAGAGTGCAAAAATTATGGGATGGTAGAATTAGTTTTTCCTTATACACCTTGACATGAAGAAACCTCACTGTGTCAGTGGACAAGACCATTTCAGATGGTCTGTTTTACAAAAGGAACAAATAGTTTGCAACTGAAAAGAAAAAAATTGAAAATAGGGCATACGTGTGTCAGACAGAGGAAAGGATTCATTTCCTCTTAGACTTCCTGGACCGATTCTATCACTGAGGTAAGTCATGACAATATCTCAAGCAGGAATCCTGAAGCAGAAGCTGTGGAAGAACTCTGGTTTCTAGATCACTCTCTGGCTTGCCCTTAGCTGCCTTTCTTATAAAATCCTGGATATCTGTTGATTTCGCCTTTCCTTTTGAGACAAATTCTCTCAATGAAACTGGAGCTCACTATTTTGACTAGACTAGCTGGTGACAAATGCCAATATCTACCTGCCTCACCCCCTCACCACACTCTGGTATCATCAGCATGCTCCATCACAACTGTCTTTTACATAGACATTGGGGATCTGACCTCATTTCATGCTTACACATTGAACACTTTACCCTCTGATCCCCAGTTCTCTGTTATTGTATTCTGTACCACACAGCAGTAGTATTCCAGAACAATAGAACAGTAATAGTAATAAAATCCAAGGAAGAATACCCATCGAATACTTTCTCAATTATTTAAACAAGGCTAAAAACACCAATAAAAAGATTTTTCTTAAAAAAAAATAAAAAAAAAAAAAAACAAAAAATAAAGGGTCTGACATATTTCAATATGAGTTCGACACAGTTATCCTGGCTCTACCCACCCCAGGCACCGCAATGTTGGTGATTTAAGGAATTTCTAATTTAGTTCATAATTTTGGAATGGGGGGGAAAAGGTTGAATGGGAGTGGGATTTATTTTCTTCAATGATGTAGCCACCATTAAGTTGTTCATGGTCTAGAAATAACCCTCCACCTGTATTCATTCAAACAACCCCAACTCAATTCAGACTTTCTCACACACACACACACACACACACACACACACACACACACGTCTAGGGATTCTAATTATTTTTCAAATTATGTTTTATTTAAATCTGTAATTAAAATTTTTGATTTCCATCTTTAAAAAAAAAAAAGTTCCAACCATGTGTGATGGCACACACCTTAATCCCAGCACTCAGGAGGCAGAGGCAGGCAGATCTCTGTGAGTTCGAGGTCAGCCTGGTCTACATAGTGAGTTCCAGAACAGCTAGGGCTACATAGTGAGATGCTGTCTCTTCTTCTTCTTTTTTTTTTTTTTTTTAAGATTTATTTATTTTATATATATGAGTACACTGTGGATGTCTTCAGACACACCAGAAGAGGGCATCAGATCCTACTACAGATGGTTGTGTGCCACCATGTGGTTGCTGGGAATTGAACTCAGGACCTCTGGAAGAGCAGTCAGTGCTCTAACCACTGAGCAATCTCTCCAGCCCCGAAATGCTGTCTCAAAAAAAAAAAAAAAAAACAGAAAAGAAGAAATGAAATTCCTAAGTGAATGCCTCACTCAGTACCCATCAGAGAAATTTCCCCCTGCAGCAGATGAGAAGTAACACAGAGCCGGGCAGTGGACAGAGAGTAAGAGCCTTTAGAACACTCACTCTTAAATGGGATGTCTTCATCAACCATCTCCTGGCAGGGCTCAGGGATCTAGAAAGACTTTCAGAGCCAGGGGGGTTGTATGGCACCAAGGAGATAGTCTCTTCCAGACTTAACAGGACTGACACACGTAAGAACTCACTGTGGCAGCATGCACAGGGCCTGCACAGGTTCAAGCCAGATGAGGCCCCAGCATTGAGAGAGGGAAATGGGCATGGGGTGGCACACTGCCTTAGTCACTGTCCTACTGCTGTGAGGAGATACCATGAACTAGGCAACTTATAAAAGAAAGCATTTAACTGGGGGCTGGCTTACAGTTTAGAGGGCCAGTCCATGATCATCACGGCAGGGAACATGGCGGCAGGCAGGCATGGTGCTGGAGCAGTAGCTGAGAGCTCACATCTAATCTGCAAGTTGCAGATAGAATGTACAAGACAAAGCCTTTTGAAACTTCCAACTCCTCTCCTAGTGACACACCTACGCCAAAAGGCCAGCCACGCCCATTAATGCCTCCTAAAGTGTCCGCCACCAACTAGGAACCAGACTTTCAAATACACAAGCCTATTCTGATTCTCACTCAAATCACCACACATACCCTAACCAAGAAGCTATTTCCAATCAATACCCACAGCAAAAGGAAACTTAGTTTTCTCCACTAGAGTGTCACTGAGTATATCAGCCACACTCCAGAGAAGAACTCATGTCTAGGAGTAGGTGGCCAACACAGAAGGAAATCAATTTTTGTAGGCATTTATTTATTTATGTATTTATTTATTATTCATTTATTTATTTTTGCATTTAGACTTTTTTGTTTTATTGGTCTTTCATTTGTTTTGATTTTTTTTATTCTGCATTTTCACATGGTATTTTGTTTTGTTTCTTGGTGTTATGGAATAGAGAGAGAGCATACAGTTGGGTAAGGAGATAGGGAGGACTTGGTAAGCGTTGAGAGAGGTTAAACATGATCAAAATATAATGAACCAAAATATTTTTAATTAAAAACAAGTTCTTTCTGAGGATAGGTAGGAAGAAGAGAGTAAGAGAGTTAATAAGATCAAGTGTGTGATATATTTGAATAAAAACATATTTATAAAACCCATAACCATATTTTTTAAAGGTTAAAAAACATATTAGAACAAAGACTGACTCTGTCTGGTACAGGAGGAGCCTCAGTGAATCTCCGTTTCCTCCCCTCCGAGTCAGACAAAGACCTTCATGGTTGTGCTGCGTGGGCTGAAGCTGTCTACACTGCCTTTACCATGTCTAGGCAGCTAGTCACACTAATGGTTTGGTCACATGTTTCATTAAGTCTTTATCTCCTGTGACATCAAATTCTACTGCTCTTCTTTAAATATGAATAACCCATGAGATGTGACAGCTGTCTTTGTAACCAGGCCCCTTTCTTTACCAGGCTCATATTGTCCAGGACTTGGGCTTTCTATTTTACAGCCGACATCTGGACTCAGCTCTGAACTTTGGCTACAGGGAGGGCTTCAAAGCACCTTCAGCAGAAGCAAGCCCACCCACTCGTAAGCTATGGCAGCTCCTTTAATATGACAAAACTCACCTCCCCTAACCAGCTGCCCCTTCATACTCAGAAACAACACACCACCCTACCCCCTTTGTAACTAGAATTAGGAGTTGTCTCCATAAACCTTGGGGAGAAAAGTGGATCTAGTTTAGGCCAGAGCCCGTGTCAGAACTATTTCTGCTTGGCGGCTGCACACCAAGGATGTGGTAGAAAATTCCAGCTCAGAAGCCTGGCAAAGGCAAGCAACTTTCCAGATCCCACAGAGTCAACTGTTGGCAGTAAGGCTCTAATATTTGCTTAAAGTGTAGTAACTCATCTAGAATGTCACCCTGAACTTTAAAAACTCCCCAAAGCCAACTTTCTTCAAGTGTTGTGCTCTGTTAGCTAAGTATTGGATTTTTTTTTTTTTTTTGTAAATGAAGAACATTTTGGGGGGGGGAGTCATTTGGTTATTTGTTTCTCAGAAAATTAACTAATTTTCTGAGACAAAGTCTCTCTATCTGGCTGTCCTTGAACTCATTATGTAGACCAGGCTCGAATTCACTGAAATCCACCTGCCTCTGCGTCCCAAGTGCTGTGATTAATGGCCTGTGCCACCACACCCAGCTGCAACTCCTATACTTTTAAATCACTTAGTAAAGTTAGGAGTGATTTGAGAGTCACCAATAGGAAGATAAGTGCTTACAATTGTCACTTCCCCAGTCAGAGCAAGTCTGTCACCTCCTGGAGTCACAAGTGAGGTTGCGGTACAAAGGAGCATCTGGTCTGGCTTTTCTGGGTGTGTTGCTGAGCTTTCAGAGCTCAGACAATTGGTAGTTGAAAAGATTTTCATTATGAAAAAGAACGGAAGGAAGAAAAGTCACTCTACTAAGACAAATTATGTATCCAGCATGTTGGATCTTTGTACACATCTAATGATATCCCTGCTAGCTATAATATAATATGATTATAATATTATGTTCATTTTTAATCTGCCTTATTTGTTTGTTTAGATTTCTGAGGCAAGGTCTCAAGTATCCCAGATTGGCCCAGAATTTGCCATAGAGCTGAAGATGACCTTGAACTCCTGATCCTCCTGTCTCTTCCTCATTAGTGCTGGGATCACAGGCATGCACCATCCTGCCTGGCTATAGTGTTCATTTCAAACTAAATGGTATTACTCTTGGGAATTTACCTAAAAACGATATATGGTTTGAATATGCTTGGCCTAAGGAGTGGCATTACTAGGAAGTCTGGCCTTGTTGGAGGAGGTGTGGCCTTGTTGGGGAAAATGTGTCATTGTGGGGGTGGGCTTTGAAACCTTCCTCCTCCCTGAGAAGTTAGTCTTCTCCTGTCTGCCTTTGAATCGAGAACATCTGCCTGGACACTGCCATGCTCCTGCCTTGATGATAATGGACTGAACCTCTAAACTGGTAAGCCAGCTCCAATTAAATGTCCTCCATAAGAGTTGCTTTGGTCATGGTGCCTCCTCCAGCAATGGAAACCCTTACTCAGACAATCAGCATATCACAGAGACATTTGAACATTCATGTTTGTAGTTGTAGTACTCACAATACCAGGTATCTCAGGGCTTCTACTGCTGTGATAAAACACCATGACCAAGAAGCAAGTTAGGAAGGAAAGGCTTTATTTAGCTTACACTTCCATGCTGCTATTCATTACAAAAGGAAGTCAGGGAAGGAACTCTAGCAAGGCAGGACCCTGGAGGCAGGTGCTGAAGCAGAGACCTCTTAGGGGTACTGCTTACTAGCTTGCTTCTCCTAGCTTACTCAGCCTGCTTTCTTGTAAAACCCAGGATCACCAGCCCAAGGATGGCGCTACCTACATACAATAAGCAGGTTGAGAAAATGCCTTACGGCTGGATCTCATGGAGGCATTTCCTCAACTGAGGCTCCTTCCTCTCTGATGTATCTAGCTTCTGTCAAGTTCTGTCTAGCTTCTGTCACAAAACAGGCCAGTATACCCAAGAAATGAAATTAGCTAGATGTCATTAGCAGACGACTGAGTGAAAAAAAGCCAGCACATATGCACAGTAGAATTTTATGTAGCCACAAGGGAAAATGAAATCATGACATCTCCAGGAAAACGAATGGAATCAGAGATCATTATGTTAATTAAAATAAGCTAGACTCAGAAAGACAGACACTGCCTATTTCTCCTCATATGTTGAATCTAAATTTTAAATTATATATGTGTGTCTATATGCATGTATTTATGTGTATCCACATGCATGTACATTTACGGGTCATGAGACTAAAAGGAGATTCTTGGAAGTAGGGAGCAGACCTTAAGGGAGGAAATTAAGAGAGGGCAATGGGATTCATGTAACAGGAAAGCAGGAGAAAATAAAAATGGCTGGGGGTGGGTGATGTGAGAGAAGCAGACTTGGAGAAAGTAAATTAAAACATACTGGCACTTATGTATGAAGATGTAATGATTGTGAGAAACAATGACCCTCACTTCAGAATAAGAATACCAGAGACTCAGAATGATAAAACTGAAGCAGTTAATTTTATAATCTTGCAAATCAGGGGGTCAGCCCAATGTGGCAGGCACAGCTGATTGAGTACAGAGAACAGATTTTAAATCCCACACAAGCAAGATCCTTCCTCTTTTCTCATTGCTACATAGTTAGAAAAGTACATCTTACACCATATCTTCCCTTCTTACATTTTATCTTTTTTCTAAACAAAAACCATGGGTGGATCATCTCTGTCAAAGACGTGACTTTGCAGGGAAGCTTAGCCGTTAGGGGCATTAGTGTCCTTCTACTCTCAATTTCAAGTTTGTGGGTAGGCTTTTGGGTTGGGATGACAGCTACACTAGCAGGAGTTAGCAGGGGTCTGGTGTTTTCTGTTCATTTGTAGCTAGGCCTAAGCTGTCTCAAGGTACCTTTGAAAAACGAATTAACAGATTTTATTTCTGACAATAACGAAACCCATTATTTTGCGTGATAACTAAAGATAGTTTAAAAGACAAGTCAGACTGAGAAAAATAAAATAATCAAATAAATAGCATTAAGCTAACCAGAGCAAGAGGCGATTGCTTGATGAAGAAAGGAAGAGAACTCTATCACTTTTTCTAGTTTTGCTTCCACCACGCCATGCCCCAAACTCAAAGTTTGAGTATTATTTACTGAACAAATCTTTTCCATAGTTGATATTGGAAGAGGTTATCATTTTGCAAAATCCAAACAGAAAAGCAAGGTTCGATTAGTAGGAACCAGGGTCAACACTTGAGCAATGACATTTTATGTGTGATTGGCCCTATCAGTATGACAGATGTCCTTACAACCTTTATTCTGCTTAGTCCTCATTAAAACCCCGTGAAACCACTCATGATTCCATTCTGCCAATGGGGAAAATGAGTCTCAGTCAAACTGAATCACTGTGAACAGTCTCAGGAATTACATGGACAGAATCAACTTTTGAAGTCACGACCCAACCTCACATGTATATTAGCTGAGTAGGTCACAAATATTGTGCTAGGACAGAGTGTGAGCAATCTGCTGGCCACTTGTCTCTCCGATTTCACTCTGTCTCTAAGTCTGCCTGGTTTTACTGCCTTGCTCTTCCCCATCTCTCTTGAACTGAATGATCACAGCCAACCAAATAGCTCTGACCACAAAATCTGATAGTAGTGACCCCAAACTAAACCTACCAAAACTAGACAAGGAATCACATAATATCTGAGCTCAAATACTGTCCCTCACCTGGAGAGTCCTCTCTCCATTCACTTTTCTGAGGTCCATCTTAGAAGTCATTTCTTCAGGAAGTCCTCTATGCCCTCCCCAACCCCAGTGACCTTCTCTGTGTTTTCCATAAGATCTTTCAGAATTTCTTGTCACGTCATGTAGCATCAACTTTGATAAAAATCTGCTTTGTGTTTGTCTTCCCTGCAAGACTGTATGCTCCTTGGGAGCAAGAGCAATGACTTATTCATCTGAATATGTCCAACACCTGACACCACGTCTATCTAGTACACAAGCCCACTGGGTGAACTAGATGCATTAAATATTACTGTAGGTGCTGGCTTCCCGATCCTTCATAGGTAACTGAGAAGATGATGTTGAACTGAGATGAATGCTGTGCATTGGCAGGTGGAAAGAACATGAGTTTCCCAAAGATGCTTTGAGAAAGTCTAGAAAGGAATAGAGAATCCCCCCCCCAAAAAAAATTGTCCTAAATAAAGATAGTGTACCATTAGTTTGGCAGGCAAGAGGAAAGGTTATTTCAAAAGTACCACAAAACAGTGCCAATCGAACCACCCAATGAACCAGACTTGGAAGCCCCAGCAAAAGTACAAGCTGTCCTAGGACATGGCAGATTTGTTTTCAGGTCACAAGCCAGTCCCCAGCACTAGGACCAGTGGAGACTTGGGTTTCTCTAAGCAATAACTTATTGGGAACTTTAGTGTATTTAAAAGCATCCTCTGATGGTTCTTTGCTGCTTCTGTCTCCAACTTCTCATTTTCTTCATTGGCTTCCAAATTTCTTTCCTCCTCTTTCTTCCAGCACCTTCATCTCGCTGTTTGTGCAAGATCACCACTAACTTTCGAGCCCACACAATGTACAGCTCTAATTGTAGAAAGTACATAGGTCAAATGAGTGCTTGCCTTGATGTGCTATGGTCTCTTGTTTTTTCTGCCGTTCCCTCTCCTGGGAAGTCCTTTACCTTATCCATCTTTCAAGGACCAACTCAAATGTCCACTGCTAAATGTCCCTTAGTTCCTAGTAACAGAGACAGAATGCCCTGTTCTGTTTGTACTTTAGAGATGAATTTGTTTAGTCAACTAGAACAGCTTTTGTAGCACTCAGTGATTTTATTTTATTTACTTAACTGCCTCCTCTATTAAACTATGAACTCTTGAGGACAGGTACTAAATATCACCCATTTCTACATTCCTTACACTTCACAATGCCTCAACATCGAGACACTCGGAAGAGATTTGTGTATGTATCCTGTATTCTAAGCCAAGCACAGAGGCCCATGCTTGTAATCCCAGCACTTGGAAGGCTTAGGCCTTCCCTAGTTAGTTCTTGGCCAATCAGTAAGACCCTGTCTCAGGACAAAATTAGTAGAAGGAAGTAGGAGAAGAGAAAAGGACTAAGAAATACCTCAGCTGGTAAATTTCTTTTCCTTATAAGCATGAAGACCTGAGTTTGATCACTGGGAAGACCAGGCCTGGCAGCATGGAGCATGCCAGAACTATGGGGACACTGTCAGGTACATCCCTGGAGCTCATTGGCCAAACAGCCTTCACGGAAAGTTCACCTGGAGAATGATATCCAGTATTTCCCTTTGGTTTCGACATGAATGTGCACACATATGGGTATATGCATCCTCTATTCTTATTGTTTACTGTTCTCTCTAAAAGAGAAACTATTTTTAGTCTTAATATAAGACTATCATTAAGCAAATAGTTATACTGTTAATTAATATAAAATTTCCATATATGAGTCAAAAGACAATTACAGGGTGTCCTAAGGAACATGACCCCAATGGAGGAAAATCAGGGAAGGCTCCTTACATGAGTACTTGATGCTCAGGCTGAAAATGGATGAAAAGAGAGCATCAGCCAGGTAAAAGGGCAAAGATGCAAGACCAAAGGAAATACTGCTCTAGAAATGCAAGGTGGCTTGGAAGAGCCATGCAAGGGCTTGTCCTACACTTTCAAGTGGCACTCCAAATGCTCTGTTTTTACAATGTACCTCCTGGCTAGGGGGCCTCACTTACAGACTTTGTCTATAGGTGTCTCAAACCTTTGGTTTCTGGTTGAGGTTGGTCAATGGCCTGAAAGCAGAGGGTGAGAAGGAAAGTAAAATTGAAGAATTTATTCCCCAGCTTCCGTGTTGACAGGTGGCTGGGGTTCACTTCTCCCTTCCATCCAAGGATCTTCACCATGGACCAGCTCCACAGCCTCTGCAATAGCTCCTCTGGACCCAGTCCTTGATACTTTGTGGACTTTTCTTTCTTCCATCCTTCCCCACCACTTTTCTTCCATCCTTTCAATCCATGAACACTAGATAAGAAAGAAAAGGATAGAGAGGAAAGGAAAGAAGTTCCTGAATAAAGTCAGAGGTTGGAAAGGGGGTGACACTGTTGTTAGTCTACCTCCTGCTGGTTCGGGGCAGCAAGTTCCTTGGAGCAAGTTTGATCTTCACTGTCAGGATATCTAATTTCTTCTTTTTCTTGCTTCTTCTTTGTACACTACTTAAAAACAGCCAGCAACAACCAGTAACCCACTCTGCTTCTCAGGGCCCCAGCATTTATATACCCTCTGAAAAGTCCCCAGAATTCCAAACATCACGCTATCATAGAAACTAGCTGCAGCTAGCTAAGTCACGCCTCAGCTAGAGCACAAGACAAATCATAGTTAGCTGTTATAGACAATCTGAAGCATCCCTATTCCCACACCTGGGATTAAAACAAAAACACATTCTTTTAATATTTCTGTATTTTTTAAAGAAACCAAAACGTCAAAATTATCACATTTACCCTTTAGTTTTAAATCATTAGTTGTGCTGTGTATAAAAGGAAACTATAAACAGAGAAGTTTATGATAAAACAAGCACTTTTTAAAAAAATTATTCCAAAATATTTTACTCTTTACAATATTAGAATACAGGAATCATCTTAATTTCTTTTTCAAATAGGCCAAATACAACTGATCTTTTAAAGATTTTTATACCCAACACCTTTATTGAATACACTTAAATTTCTAAGAGAATATGTATTTAGTTAGTCGGTTAGTTTGTGTAGTTATTTTACCAAAGCAAGATCATGCCATCGGCAAACACAAGCAATTTTATTTTTCTTCTATCATGTGTCTCTCCAGTGAGGTACGTGGGGTGGCCATATTGTGTACATTATTGGAAGACAAATGGGGTTTTTGTTTGTTGGTTGATTGGTTGGTTGGTTTGGTTTGGTTGTTTTTTGTTTTTATTTTTGTTTTCCTTTGTTTTTTATAAAAGAAAAGAAACCTGGACAATTTCAAATGTGTCTTCCACTGAATTACTTCTGACCAATTGGATATGTTGTTGATGTTTCGCACTGAGGGTTCCACTGAGTCACTGTGGTATCCACCTCCAGGGTCCGTGCTTCGGTCCTTCCTATTACCTCTCTGCTATTAAGGATTTGCAGTTCTGTGAATGCTGCGTTTCCCTTGATTTTTTTTTTTTTTTTTAGTTCTTCATGCATGTTCTCCTGTGGTCCACTGAGTTCTGGGTATACAGTTATAAAAATAAGTGCTTTTTGAGTCAGTAGCCAAGGTGTTCAGGACACCTCTCCTGCTCAGTTCTAATTTTTATCAGTTTTTGTGGATTACAAAACTTTTCATTTCCTGTGGAGATTTAAACAAATCCACATCCCCAACACAAAACTTCTGCAGGCCTCCATTCTAATGTCACCACACCCTATAGTATATACGCTGATTTAATTCTA
>JADRCH010000267.1:2772794-2848488 GCA_019843965.1 Rhynchomys soricoides
TAATTCTAATGTCACCACACCCTATAGTATATACGCTGATTTAATTCCACAGTTTTATCTATAACCTAGGCTCTCTCTGCTGCTGCTGTGCCTTTCTCATTATCATTCAGAAAATTTAAAGTTAACAAACCACTCTTCAGTCTATCCCTGTGGGGTCTTTATTCTTCCTTTTTGTTTTATAAGCATTTCTTTTAAGGTGGAATTAGATCTTTCTACAAGCACTTGCCCTGTAAGATTGTGTGGTGTACCTGTAATGTGCTTTATATTATAATATGCAAAGAATTGCTTCATCTTACTAGAGACATATGCAGGGCCATTGTCAATCTTAATTTGTACAGAATCCCCATAGTAGCCATTACTTCCATAAATGCGTAATTGCAGAATCAGCCTTCTGAGAACTCAAAGCAGTTGTCCACTGAAACCCTGAGTATATATCAATGGTATGATGCACAAACCTCAGTTTGCCAATTTCTACAAAATGAAGTACAACCGTCTGCCAGGTCTTACTTTTTTCGATACCTTAAGGGTTGTTTCCAGCAGTTAGTGGAGTTTGAACAAGTTGGACATATAATTTCCTTGGCTTGTTTCCAGGTGTTAATTTTTTTATTTAAGCCTTTACTGTTAACATGGTGTTTTTCATGAAATTTTGAGGATTATAACATATTTCCTATTAATATTTTCTAATAACTGGTCAATTTCTTCATTTCCTTGTGGTAATGGACCTGGAAATCCTGCATGAGGCCAAATATACGTAATATATAATGGATAGTTTCTATTTCTGATGGCCTGTTGCAGTTGTATAAATAACGAGGTTAATTCTGAATTATCAGGATTAAATTCAGCAGTATCTCTATGCAAAACAACTCTTTCTGCATATTGAGAGTCAGTAATTATATTAAGAAGTTCAGGAAAATCTAATACCACCATAAGAATTGCATACATCTCTGATTTTTAAACTGAGGTATATGGGCTATGAATTACTTTGCTTCTTTTGTCTGACTTTTTACCAGCCATCCCCTACTTATTTGCACCAGTATAGAATGTAGGTATTTCAGGAATAGGCCTTCCTTTCATAACACATAGGATAACCCAATTAGTTCTTTTTGTAAACTGAAGATGCTTGCTTTTAGAATGTTTGATGATAATTTCTTCCAAATATTTGCTACAAGCTCTTTGCCAATGTTCATTACCCATAATGACATAATCTCAGCATTAGTATAAGGTACTACGATATATGCTGGGTCCATTCTAGATAATTGATGTAATTTTATTCTACCTTTTATGATTAAATCAGAAACTTTTTTTCTACATAAGTCTTTATTTTTTTACTTTGTGTGCTAAGAAAATCCATTCTATTAGCCTTTGTATAATGAGCCCAACAGGAGAATGAGTTGAAGACAAAATAACCAAAATACGATCAAATTTGGCATCTATGCGATGATCCACATATGCATCTTGCAGTCTCTGTTCTACCAGAGTTAACTCTTTCTCTTTCTCTTTCTCTTTCTCTTTCTCTCTCTTCTCTCTTCTTCTCTCCTCCCACCCCCTCTATCTGTCTCAGCTGTTAACCATCTTGGACTGTTTAAGCCTGAATATCCTTGTAACATTTGGAACAAATTACTTAACTCTTGAGTAGTTAATCCAGTGGTGCTATAATCATTAAGAGTTTGCAACTGATCTCTTCCTTTTTGTGGTTGAATTTTTTGTTGATGTATTTTAAAACCCAAATAGTTAGTAGAATCTCCTCTCTGTAGTTTTTCAGGAGCAATCTGTATCCTCCAGCATGGCAGAATTCTTCCTGTTCCCTTAAATGTTTTCTCTAAAGTATTTGTGTCAGAATCAGCCAGCAAAATATCATCCATATAATGATAAATGACAGACTGAGGAAATTGTGTATGAATTATTTGTAGTGGTTGTTGCACAGCATATTACCTAACTATTTAATATTCCCAGTGGAAGAACTTTCCACTGATATCTCTTTGCTGGTCCACCATTATAATAAGTGAGAAATAACTTATTATAACATAACTGAAAAAGTAAACCTTTCCCTATCCTGCTCATGCAAGGGGATCGTGAAAAAGCTATGGAGCACTCACAAAAAGGGGCCTATTGTGACTGCCCTCCAAAAGAACCAACAAGCAGCTGAAAGAGTCAGATGCAGATATTTGCACCCAACCAATGAACAGAAGTTGGTAATCCCTGTGGTTGAATTAGGGAAAAGCTGAAAGAAGCTGAGGAGGAGGGCGACACTGTACCAGTCTTAATTAAACTGGACCCTAGAGATCTCTCAGACACTGGACAACCAACAAAGCAGCATATACCAGCTGATATGAGGCCCCCAACACATATACAGCAGAAGACTGCCAGGTCTGGCCTCAGTGAGAGAAGATGCACCTAACCTTCAAGAAATTGGAGGCCCCAGGGAGTTTATAGGTCTGGTAAGGTGAGGGTTGGGGGAGTGGGGACATCTTCGTGGAGACAGTGGGGTAGGGAGGAATATGGGATGGGGAACAGTCAAAGAGTGGACTGGAAGGGGGATAAAATCTGGAGTGTAAAAAAAAAGAAGATTAAATAAAATTTAAAAAAATAACAGTACCTTGGCAAAAAGAAAAAAAAGAAAAAGAAAGAAAGAAAGAAAAAGAAAAAGCAATCTCTTAAATCAATTACTATCATAGGCCATGACTTAGGTAATAAAGAGGGTAAAGGAATTCCAGGCTGTAACTGAACCATTAAGTGAACTACTCTGTTCACTGCTCTCAAATCTGTTAACATTCTCCATTTTCCTGATTTCGTTTTTATAACAAATACAGAGGAATTCCATGAGTTGGCAGACTTCCATATGGTGAGCCTCCAGCTGCTCATGTGCCTGTAATTTTTCCTTAGTGAAAGGCCACGTCTCTATCCATACAGGCTTGTCAGTCAACCATTTTAAGAGTAGGGTTGTTGGTAATTCAGCAGTGGTCCTGCTTATAAATTTGGAAACTCAATTGCTGTTATGCCCTGGGTTTGGACAATTGGCACAGCCTGGAGTTGTTGTTGATGACCTATATTAATACCTTTCTCCAGGAGCATCTACCATCTCACCCTATTTCATAGTGGGTTGTGTCTGGGATTTCAGGAATATTAATCTGAGCACCCTACTATTGTAAACAAGTTCCCTTCCCCATATATTTATGGGTATGTCAGCCACATAAAGTATTAACTAACTTTCCTATTTGACCTTCCAGTCCCACACATTTAGCCCACCGCACACTTTGTTTTATCTGAGATAACTTTCCAATTTCTAGACACTGGGTATAAACCTTTTAAAGTGACCATTCAAATTCTAAGATTTTTGTGAAATGATAATTACATCAGTTACTGTATCCACCCAACCTTCTATTTCAATATCATTTACTTATCAGCTCATATAATCTACCTATTTAAACAGAGTTATCATCCACTCTGTTGGTGCAAAATTAAAAGTGGCAATTTTTTCACTAACCCATCTAGCTCCCAAACAATTGAGACAAAGACTATTAAATTTATTTAACAAGCTTTAAGTCACAATAGCTGAGCAGATGTTCGCCTATTGTAATCTTTTAAGCTAATCTGGCTACTTCCCAGCCAAAATCCCTGAGGTACTTGCATTTTAGTATTTATCTGACTCTCTCTGCTCCACATGTGTTCTCATGGTGGCTCTTGGTCCTTCCTCTCATGGTGAATGCTCTCTTCTTCTCCTCTCTACCTCTCCCTTGGCTGAGATCAGAAGTCCAGCTCTATTATCTCCTCTGCCCAGTCATTGTCTAATCAGCTTTTTATTTACCAATCAGAGATAATTGGAGAGCAATGTTTATGCAATACTGAGACCAGAGATTCTTAGAATAAGCATTACAATGCTATGTCCAGATTGCAACCAAATATGGGGGCAGAGAAATCAGCATTTGAGTAATGCAAGAATAATGTTTGCACAATGCACAATAACATTATACCAACACCATTCCATTGTACAGTTGATGATCTAAAGCTCAGAGAAATTAAATTATTATAATTACACCAGGTTAGATTCAAACCCAGGCCTAGATGACTTCAGAATGCTGAAACAGACCCTGATCTAATGCGGCTTCTCTGATAATAAATACTTAACTTCAGTAATAACTCACTGAATTACAGGCATTGTACTAAACTCCCTTGAATTTCCTTATTTAATTTTCATAAAACTTTTTATATGAGAAAGATGAATTGAAATACCATCTTTAGAGATAAATTTACTAGATTTCCTACATTTTTTAAAAAGAATTCCTCCCTCCACTTAAAGGGCATTGAAGGGCATTTTCAGCCATCACTGCCTTCTGCTTCATATCAGCACTGGGTAGCTTGTATCTTCATTTTATAACAGACAAGGAGGCCAACCTGTTCTAATGTAGTATCCATTCAACCAAATCACCTGCCTGCTCTTCCGGCCCAGCCATTCCATACAGTTATTTGCTGCAAGTAATCACTTGCCATGTCTCAGTGAATGAGCACCAGGAGTTTACAACATGCCATCAAGGAAGTCACTGAGCAATGAAGAGTGACAGGGTGTCATTTGGCATTTGTTCTGACCACACTGCCGGGCCCTCCAGCCAGGGCAGAGTGCTCTCTCAGCCACTGGCCTTTCTGCATTCAATTCTAACCTAGGGACTGTATTTAAAGGATCAGATTTATTACAGTAAAGTTGTTAAATGATGTGAGTGCAATCATGGGATGGAGAGTAGTCAGCTTTAGAAAAGTCGCCACGCACACTTTCTATACAGCTGTATATAAATCCTTGAGCCCATCAATGTCTTAAATAAGCTATTGATTTCTCATCTAGAAAATAAAAGAAGTAAGAACTACCCACATTGGTTGTTTAGAGCATGAAGTGAGATATTTGAAAAGCAACAGTAGAAAGATGCCTGGATGTAAACATCTTTGTAACTAGAGGTGAGCACGATACACTCTGCTCCTATGTCTTAGGAAGGTCATTAACAAACAGAAAATCCAAAAAGAGTCCAAAAGGGTTGTTACACACACTGTCAAAGGAGGTAGAGAAGCTTTGCCTATGAAAACTCTATGTATATGTTCCCAAATATGTAGAGTTCAGGTATAGATGAGAGAGAGAGAGGAAACTTCTCCTTGGCTCCAGAGCCAAAAGAGAACCAGTGAGAAAAGTAATAAAGATAATTTTTATGTTTATTTATGTTTGTTTGTTTGTTTGTTTAATGTGTGTGTGCATATGTGTGTGGGCATGTGCTCACCTGTGTACATGTACACGCACATGCCATATCATGTGTGTAGAGGTCAGAGGTGTAGGAATCATTTTTCTCCTTCCACCATGTGGGTTCCAGGTATTGAACTCAGGCTGAGAAGCTTGACAGCAAGGACCTTTCCTCACCAACCCAAGTCAAAAATTTTGATTCAACATAAGAGAAGACTAGCTGAAAGAAGTGGGTCAACAAGGGTGGGCCTCTGAAGACCCCTTGGTCTCTAGTCCCAAGCCTTCTCTGCTTTCTATACTCTCACACTGTGAACAGCACACACACACACACACACACACACACACACACACACACAGTGATAGAGCCCTCTGCTCTGCCATCCCCATTTTAATGTATGGAAACTCTCTGAAATGCTGATATCAAAGTAAAGTTTTCCTCTTATCTCAGTCAGGTAATTTAATCAGAGTAATGCAGAAGTAATTAATACAGACTTGCTCAGGCAAAGCCTGTGATCTGAGGCAGAGATGAAAAGGCTTCATGAGAAGCCAGCCTCAAAGACAAAAAAAGTCTCATGCAAGGTAAAAACTCTGTCCAGAACCCAATCACACATTGGAAAGTTGGATAACAAAAGATTCAAGGATTCTGAACACCAGGTCATTAATTCTAGAATGCAAACTAATCTATCAGCTGCAGTGACTCAGTTCCACCTACATTCCAGTAGACACCCATCCCTAAAACTCTACATAGAGGATTCAGAGCTGCCATCTTGGCATCTCTCCAGATAATGAGCTCATGGTTTTCAAAAGTTGGGTGAGAGCCAGAGGTGTTCTAATTGAATACCTTTAATTAGGAGAGCAATTTCACACTCCTCAATAAGTACACAAAAGAATATAATTCTATACAGTGTGGATAAGTGACCCCTAGAAGCCCCTAAACTTCACCAAATAAAAACTCTCAGTTTTGATCCATTCATTCATAAAATATGCTGTGTAACACAAAATGCTAGGATGACTTAATATTCAAGGTGAAATAGCCTCAGGCCTGTCCTTTAGAACATACAGAGATGGTATGTAAATTGGTAAAATAAAATTTAAAAGTAGGGTTTCTATAAAGTCCAGATAGAGTGATCCAAACACGCAAAGAGGAATTGTTTTCCTTCCAGACAGTAGAAAAGCCCCTCCAAATGTGTGCACCAAGGGACAGGTAGGACTGGGCAGATGGGAAAGTAGAATCTTCAGTAGGGGGTCAGAGTGAGTCAAGGCACAAAAGTGGAGCAATGTAAATCATTCACATTAAGTCACTCAATTAAGATAAGAAGCGAGGAGAGTGGGGTGAAGCCAGAGCACCAAGGATCTTTAAAAAGTTACACATGAAATTTGAAGTATCTACTTTGGACAACAGCAGCCTTTGAAGGCTATGAACAGGGAGCACTGAACATGTACATTAGCTCACTTCATCTTTCCCATAACCCTCTGGGCACACACTATCATAACCCTGTTCTACAATCAGAGCACATGCTCCTGATCCCCATGCCAAGAAACCTTGTGGTGACACGGTGATATAGAGACAACAGCAAATACAAGAAGCCAAATCCCAAAGTAAACATTAGAACTATTTTATAGAGAATAATTTCTTGGCCATTTCTTTGAGATCTAGGAAGGTGAAAGGTGTACTATTTCACTCAATAAGTAATAAGATTTGCATTTATTAAATTTATTTGCATTTATTAAAGGAGGCCGTAGTCTCTGGGTGGCTTTCTTTGGGATGTCATTTCTCTTCAACATCAACCAGTGTTTCCACATCCTCATTCAAGACTGGCTAGGAGAGAGCATCAAGGGATCAGCATTACCATCCAATGACCTCCTTACCTAAGGAAATAGGTGTATCAAAAGGTAGTTTGGAATGAGAACCAGTCATAACTGGTTTTCACAACCACACTCTTTAAAGAAACCCAGGGTAATGGATAGCATTTCACACTCTGATTTTCCATTTTTGAAGGTTTCTAATTTCAAATGAGCAATAAGAAACATGTTAACTAATTTTTCACACTTCTTATTTTGTGATTTATCTCCATAAATTCTAAACAGGTTCCACTCTCCCAAGTTGTTGAAAACTAGTATGTGTACTGTAGTATGTATAGACTACATCATAGTGCATCCCACAGTGTATGCTCGGTTAGCTCAGTAACTAAATCAGAAGGTTCTACAAAGTTAGACAAAAACAGGAAGTATGGGATGCTTCCTCACAGTTTCTTCTTCAATGAAAGTCAGCAGGGCCTTCATAAAAATGGCACCCAACAGTGGGAACGAGAAGCACCCTGGTAAACATGTAGATGATAGGTATGGTGGTGAATACCATGAGTGTGAGAGCCCCAAGATAACCCACCAACGGGAAAGTGAGGAACTGTGGGTAAAATCCACCATAAGAAAAGAAGTTGGACTTCGTAAGGTCTATTGGCAACAGGGAAGAGTGAAAGAAAGTTTCTGTGGGTTTTTTTTTTTTGAAGAATTATTTATCCTGTGTGTGTGTGTGAGTGTGTGTGTTTGTGTTCTGTCTTCGTGCACACCAGAAGAAAGAATCAAATCCCATTACAGATGGTTGTAAGCCAGTATGTGGTTGCTGAGAATTGAACTTAGGACCTCTGGAAGATCAGCCAGTGCTCTCCACCCTTGAGCCATTTCTCCAGCCCCTGGGAAACAGTTTCAATGGCAGCAAGGAAGCTGCTGTTTGAATCCATGCCTCTGTAGCACTGTACCCTAGATGAAGTGTGTAACTGTGAAAGAGATGTGACACCAAGCTGCCTTTCCAAGAGACCCTTGAAAAACGCCAAAGTCCAGGCAAGTTATGTCCCAGTCCATTCACCTTTGAATGAAATGGCAAGCAGCTGCCCTCAGTCAGATGGCAGAGAGGGAAAGAGTGAGCAGAGCGGGGTAGCAGGGAGCAGACAAGAGAGACAACAAGGATCCAGGAGGGCATGGATCAGGCCAGGGGCAGGTAAGATCAGGTGCAAGCCACAGCTGAAGGTAGGGTTTATGAACCTCATCATACTCTGAGCCAAGGAGATGTCCCTGTAAATGCCTAAGATACCCGGGTCTCCCTGCCTTCATTGTCTACATTTCTATAACACAATCCCTAAGACTGAGTAGATGTTTACTTCCCCACAGTTCTAGAAGTGAAAAGACCAAGGTCTATGCACCAGTAAGACTGTCTGCCTCTATAGCACTTCCCCGCAGCATCTCCTCGAGGGGAGGAGTAGGTGAATCTCCACATGACACAAAATGTTTCACCAAGCCTCTTTACAACGGGCCTAATTCCTTTCCTGAAGCTCCCTTCTTAGACTTAAAGGTCTTACAGCTCACCCATCACATTGACTATTAACTGTTAACACGTGGAAGCCACATGTGAACACATGGAAGGTGCCAGAAAGAGAGGGAAGGGCAAAAGCATAGAAAACCAAAAAGCAGGTCTTTATTTGTCTGCACAGAAACAAAAGCAGGCAGGAATAGTCGTCCCTACACATCCCTGGGCACATTTGCTGAGTTTTGTAGACTCCATGTTCTTATCAGACATCTGCTTTGTCTGATACTAATATACCCATTGAACAATTTTTATTTTATCATATTTTATTTTTTACCTATTGTTTTGGGGTACTGGGGATTGAAACTGAGTCCTCATGAGAACTAAGCACACATTCCATCACTGAGCCACCTCCGGTCCCATGCAAGCTATTTGAGTTTGGTTTCCCCGTGATCTATTTTCCCTGCTTTTTTATATGTAGAGAGTGGGTGCTTGAGTGTTTGTTTTTATTTTTGGCTTGGTTTGGTTTGCATCCCATCTAATGGCCTCTTCCTCTAACTGGAGTACTTAGATCATTTTCATTAATGCTGTTACTGGACTTGTTGGATTTAAGCCTTCCTGCTTATTTTCTATTTGTCTGGGTTTAGTGGACGAGGGGTTGTTAGCTTGTTTTGATGTCATTGTTTGCCTTTTCTTCTTTCTTCCTTCAGCATTTAACCAGTGAACTCCATTTAATTTTTTCTTGTTTTGGAATCTATTTATTGTAGCTTGGGTCAACTATCTATTGAAACCTGCTGTGATTAGTAGTGGGCACACAACTGCGTTGGCTTGAATAAAAACAGCCTCCTAGAGACTTACATTTCAATAGTTGGTTTTCCAGTTGGGGGGTATTTGGGGAGGATTAGGAGGAATGAATTTGCTGGGAGAAAAAAGAAAAAAACTACGTCACTCGGGGTTAAATTTGAGTGAACTCTATTTAGTGAGTTTTTCCATTTCAGACAAACTCATTGACTCCAGTACATTGACATCAATACGATGACCACTGCAGAGAGTTTCATCACAGGCTTATTTACCATATTTTAGACGTCGCCCTAGGGTTTGTAGCGTGCATCTTTCCCTGGCTATAATATAGTTTTAAGTGACATTAGCCACGTCACACATAAGAATGCTCCAAAAGGTATCTCTGCTTCTCTCTCCCATTCTTCACAGTATCATTGTCTGCTACTCAGGTAATTTTCACTTCAGCCTACGTCATAAAGTCTACAATGCATCACCGTCTTTCCTTCTTCAGTGTTTAGCAAGTGAACACCCTTTAGTGACATTTTTCATTTCAAGTATCAATTTTTTATATCTAGAAATGCCATTTGGTTTGGGGCTTGTTTAGTATTTTTTTTTCTCTTTCCAAACATTTTATGGGTTTTTGCTTTGTTTTGTGTTGTTGATGTTGTTTGAAATACTTAACAAATAACAATAACAGTTCAGCTTTGCCTGATAGGTGCTTCCCAAGGAGAAAACTGCCCTTTTGTTGCTCTTACTAGTAACAAAGAACTTGTGAAAACTTTTCTTGTTAGCTGCACCCTTTTTTTTTTTTTTACTGCAGATCTATTGGCCAATAAGCATTAACTATCTGGCCAGGTCTGGAAACCCTGCCATCTCTTGTTTATGAGAGGTGTGTTAGTAGCTTTTAGTTGCAAGCTAGAAGTGGCTGACTGGCAGCGAATAGTTGAGACCGTCTCCCAGGTAGAGGAGAGTTGTCTGAACCACACACTCCACCGTCTTTAGTGGTGACGTCTAAAGCCACCTCACACACCCAAAATCACAGAATTCTTGGTTTGAATGATATAAAGATGTGGTATTTCCTGATCCATTCATTCTGCCAATATTTAAAGACTATCTGTTACATTTGGCTACCTTTCTAGGTGCTGGAGATAGGATGGGGACTTCCGGGTATGGAGTCTTTGTCCTCCGTGGGGCAGAGGGAAGATACATGTGACTGTTGGTTCTGTTATCACATTCTGGGGAAGGCGAAGACTGCTTAACAAGCTGTAAGGACTTTAGAAGAAAGTTTCTCTTCGCCAGTTTTACGAGGAGCTAGTGAAGATCCCTCTAAGGACATGATGTTTAGAAAGCACTGAAATAAATGAAGAGTAAGCCTTGGAAATATGTGGGCTTACGCAACCTAAAAGCTATGTAGGTGGTTGGGGTTTTTGCCTTCTTTAGGGAGTGGTAACAAGGAGGAAGGTCTCAACACATTGGGTGTAGATGAACATTAAGGATTTTCATGAGGCTGGTTACATCTGTACACAAAAGGCTGGCAGAGTTAGTAAAACACGGTGTCCCTCAATCAGTGTTTCCAAATGTACACACACATGCGTTACCTCAGAATCTCATCAAAGGCAGATTCTGCATCAGGCTGCCTGAGGTCTGTTTTTCTAACCATAACAGGACCCCAGACGTTAGCACAACTGACTCCATGATAGACATACTATCCAAGCTGTAGATAAGACCACCTGTCACTACTAAAACAAAGGCGTAATCCATCAAAGTCCAAAGTTCTAGGAAAGTCTTAAATATCCTATGGTTTTTTTGGCTTCTGTAGTTCCACATCATGCTAACTGTCCTTGTCAACTAAAGTATATTGACCCAGAACATCATTTTTGTGCTTAAAAGTTCAGGGCTTTTCTTGATAGCAAAAGGACATGAACTGAACTTTTTCTTTTTTGCTTTAGATCTATTAACCGATAAGCATTAAATATTTGGTCAGTTTTGAAAACCCTGTTCTGTCTCTTGTTTATGAGGTGTGCTTTAATAGCTTTTAATTGCAGCTAGAAGTGGCTCAGGGTTACATTGGGATCTCGAACACCCAGTGTAGTCATGGGCCAGCTTCCTGTTGGTGTAAGCCCATGTCCGAACAGTCTTCTCTGGTGGATACCCCACAACACTAACAAGCTCCCCGGTGCAGCTGATACTGACTGAGTCCTCAAGTCTTCTGACACCTGTAGCTCTTGACAGAGACCATCTGAGAAGTGATATACTAACTGATATCTATTTTTGGAAGAGTTGTGGCATGCAAAAAGTGGTACTTGCAGAAGGGAAGAAATGGCTGCCTAGAGAATGAAACTTGAATCTAAGCTCTCCCTATCCAGGTCAGCGTTTCTCTCTTTGAAATTTAATAAGAGTTGTTATACAGAAATCCAGAACTCCCATAGAAAATTGTACATAAAAAATAAAGGGCCAGAAACATAGCTGCATGGTAAAGTAATTGCCTGGAATACTCAAGTGCCCGGGCTCAATCCCTAACAACACACACACACACACACACACACACACACACACACACACACACACCAAAATAAATTAGCTAATTAACTAAATAAAAATCCTAGTGGTCAAAGTTCTTGCACTGACTGACCCCCTATTTAAAAGTTCACCCAAAGCACTCATTAAAAAGAAATGAACCTCAAATAATATTGCACCATATTTTTTAAAACCTAAAAGAAAGAATTTTGAATGCCCTCACACATCTTCCCTCTGATGCAGAAGTTCCCAAGCATCAGCCACTTGGAAGAATCTCCAGAGTCCTTGCCTCCATCCCTAGAGTCTGGCAGAACCCAATAGAATAGTAGGAGAGAAACCCAAGTGTCTGTAGTTCTCAGTAGGAAAGGCTTGAAAATTCCCACCTAACTTGGCTCATATCTTTTCTTACAGTGGAGAGGAGCTGTACATAAGAAACGAGTTCCATCAGAGAACCCAAGAGCAATCAGCTACGCTACCCATATAACTTTGACCAACTTATTCTATCCAAACTGTGTTCTCTCATTTACAGAACAAGAATAGTAAAAGGTTCTACAAAAGTAATGAATTGAAGTGCTACTTGTAAAGAAAATACAAATGTGAAGTTGAATCTTCGCTGAATAAAGCCACCTATCTGTCCTCTTAGGCTGTACTGTTATGAGACTATATCCATTTAGCAATAGAGACTTGGTAAAGTACAGGTAAAGTTAACATAAGCCCAGAGAAGTCCCACTTTGCCCTTCATTCTTTTAGCAGCCTATGGGAAGATGGCCATCTCGCAGATCTGTTATTTTATCAGTAAAACTTTGTTAAGGAGAACTCCTTTCTCAGACTGGCCGAGGAGCTTTGTAATGATGAAATCTGACGGTGTTTTATAAACTATATATGATGCTGTACACATCGGTGCCAAATCATGCAAGAGATGGATGGGGCAGGCATCAGTTTTCAGATCTACTAATATATCATCCCATACCCCACCCTAATCCCTGCCCCAAAAGATGAAAGGGCCTGCTGACAGGAGAGGAGAATGGGAGCCATCACTTTCCATCAGTGGTTAAGAAACTTGAGGGGAATGGTGCAACACTGGACCAAGGGATAAAACAGATTCAGTAAGGAGAGCTGTCATCTCAGCAGATTCAAGTGTGTGATTTAACACCGACTTGAACTAGGTCAATTTAGCCATCACATAGTATATAAATATTTCAAAACATCATGCTGTATGGGATAAACATTAACTGTGCAGTTTTTACTTCTCAATTTAAAACAGTTCAAAGAAATAATAAGGAAAAGGTATCAGAATGCCAGTTCCCAAGTGTGCACAGAGCAGAGGCTGTGAGACTTGGCAAGAAGACAGCAATCTTATCTGGAAGACTGGAAGAAAGGACTCACCCAAATCCAGCACCCAGTGGCAAATGAACCGTGGAACTTCCAGATGCCAGAACTGCAAGAAAATTGATTTCTACTGTTTTATCCAGAAGGGGGAAAAAAAAAAACCTCAAAGATTAACTCAGAGCTCTGCAGTTCCCAATGTGGAGTTGAGGAATGTTGGCTAACAAGCAAGGAACCTGACCCACTATTGGCATGCCTGGCATCTTCCAAGGGTTCCAAGCCCACATTTAGTGATGGACAGAGTCAAACATTTCTCTACTGCTGTTGATTGACTGTGTTACCATGCATGAATCTCAGCAGTGGGACTGTGGAGTCTGTGTCTGGAGAGAAGAAATTGAGTGGATATCTGTAATGTAGAGTGTATATTTGAATGATTAGGGGTGTGGAGAGGCCTTAGCATGAACGTGCTCACATAGACTCAAGCTAGGGCAATGAGAACACCTGTCTGGGTCAGTAATAACGCATGCCACTCAGATCTAAGGGGAGAGGGTGGGGAGCAGAAGCTGCCTGTGCCCAGCAGGAAGGCCAGACAATCACCAGAGTCAACAAGGGCAATGTGGGAAGATTGGCTGATTCCAGCAAAGCTGCTTCCAAAAGGATTTCAGAAAGCCAAGAGATGGACCTCAGCAGCCAATGAGTCATGAAAACTAGATCAGGAGGTTGATGTTCGCCAAGCATGCATGAAGCTCTGGGTTTGATCTCCAGTATTGTATAAATCAGACACCTGGCTGTAATCCTAGCATTATGGAGATAAAGCAGAAAGACCCAAAGTTCAAGGTTACCCTTTACTACTTAGTGAGTTCTAGGTCAGTTTCAGATACACTGGATCCTATTGATCCTCCTCCTCCTCCAAAGAACAGAGTCCAACCCCTCACATCTTAATATTACTCCAAAACTTCCCTCCTCTTACTGTTACTCACTTAAAAGTGAGACTGGAGAGATGGCACAGGTGAAGAACGCTTGCTGCTCTTGCAGCTGCTCTTTAACTTCAGCTCGGCGCCCGCACTGGGTGACTTGCCATCCCCTGTAACTCCAGTCAAGAGTTCTCCTGGATGCCTGTATTCACATGGTACATATACATACACTCAAGCACGCACACACACATACACATAAATCTTTTTTAAAAACTAGTAAGAAATGTAGTATCACACTCAGTTACAACGTAAAGGTAACAGTTTTTCATACTTCCCCTTTATGGTATATAACATTAAATATGAAGGTCATTAGTTTCATTAAAAAGAAAGAAAACTACTGAAAACACCCTATGGGAATGAAAAAATCTACTTGGCAAGAGAATTATAGTGTAAACTCAGTTCTCAAACATTCATTTACAGCAGTATGTTCTAGAAACCATCAAAACCACCCAGTGCACTTCCACATGCTTAGATCTGAAGAGTCTGTATCATACAAGCTCACGTGGATGCTAGATCCAGAGGCTGTACCCTGGGGATCATTGCTCTAGACGGGGATCCTGAGCAGGATGAGAAATAAGAATGCACAGACCCCAGGAACAAATGAATTTCCGTATCACGAAGGTTGCAGTATTTTAAGTGGGTGTTCAAGCATGTCACTCCTCCAAGGCTTAGCTTCCTAGTCATTTCTCACTGTTTGGAAATACTTATAGAAACACTAAGGGCCACCTTAAATGGAATAGGTGGTTCATTGAACAAAGGTCATGTCAGGAAGAGTGGTTCACACATGCTCTTGGAAAGTGTTGTCTTTCCAGACTTACTAACTGATGTCTAGCATAAGATTTCTTATGGGGGGTGGGGAGGGAATAAAGTTCCTTTGTTTAAAAACTATTGTTTGGGAATCATGTTTTCTTTTCTTTTCTTTTCTTTTTTGTATAACACCAATGATTCTGCTGTAACGGTTCTAACTAATAATTCCCAGGAGGTAATTTTTATTTGAAAAGGTATAAAAACCAAAAACAATAATAAAGTGGCAGTGTAGCCCTTTTCTGCTTCAGCCAGTGTGTGTGTGTGTGTGTGTGTGTGTGTGCGCGCGCGCGCGCGCGCCCCCTGCTTGATTTTTTTTTTCTTTCTTTCTTTTCTCTCTGGCTCATAAAGGGTTAACAAACTCCAAGCCTCTTTCCTGTTTGAGCCACTCACCTAGTCAGCAAGAGGCCCCTGAGTTAAACAGTAAAGGGCCCAAATAACTTTCTTTTCTTAATCCCCTGTTGCTATCAGCAGGAGTCAATTTCCATAAGCCATCATTGGTCTCTGAATAGCAAAAGAGAAGTAAATTGCCAGAAGCCGTCAGCTTTTGCCTTCATGGACTCTGTGCCCCACCTCAGGACCTGGGTGTCAAGCCTGGACCTTGACAGAGTAGAAGTCCTTGATAAAGGGTCATTTATGGGCTGGAGAGATAACTCAATGATTAGGAGCACTGGCTGCTCTTCTAGAGGACTGGGATTCAATTCCCTACACCCACATGGTAACTCACAACTACCCCTAATTCCAGGTCCAGGGGATCTGAGAGCAGTTTCTGGCCAACGTTGGTATCAGGCACACACATAGTGCACACATATACAGGCTGATGAAACACCTATACACAAAAATTTAAAATTTTAAAGATAGCAAGAAAGCTTATCTGGTAAAGGCACCTGCTATCAACCTGAGTTAGATCCCCAGGACCCTCAAGAAAGAAGGGTAGAATTGACTCCTACAAAGTTTTCCTCTGACCTCCAATAGTTCCATGGCATGTGTGTTCACTCATGTATACAAATACACACAGACACACTAAATAGACAGAAAGATGATTGATAGATAGATAGATATGCAATAATAATTTAATTAAGCCTTTCCAAAAATTCATAATAAAAATATTAAACATTCTCTCTCTCTCTCTCTCTCTCTCTCTCTCTCTCTCTCTCTCGGGTGAATCCCTTTCATCCCTCTGTTCATCCTTTCTTTCCCATCTAATAGAAAGTCAGGTTCATTGTCTAGTCTAAGACACAAGAAATCCAGGTATGATGAGACAGACTAGTAATCCTAGCACTCTGAATCACCACAAGCTAAGGCTAACCTGATCTACATAGTTGTTCCAGGATAGGGAGGGCCCCCATTGTGAAACCTTGTCTTAGAAAGTCAAACACTAAAACAAGACACTGATTCAAGAGGTAACTCAGCATGGTACTTGCCAAGTAAGCAGAGGACCTATTCTGATCCCCAGAAACCAAGTGAAAACTCAGGCATGGTGGCATAGCCTTGTAATCCCAGCACTTGGGAGGCAGGCTCAGCTGAATTCCCAGGGTTCACTGGTGTTTCAAAAAAAAAAAAAAGCTAAACAACAAGGTGAATGGCTGCTGAGCTACAATATCCAAGGTTGTCCTTTAGCCTTCACATGGACACATGTATATGCATGCACTCCCATTCCCTCACCCCCCAATGTGCACACACACACACACACACACACACACACACACACACACACACAAGAAAACTAGATACATAGAGTACTCAAACAAGCAACTAGCATGGGTAATTTCTTCCTACAGGAAGAGAAACTGGAAAAACAATTGCCCTAGAAATAACTCTATCAGTGGGCATCCTATGCCCAACCCCACCAGGTATAAATAGCGTGCTTCTTAACACTCAATGATGCACACTGGTGCCCCTAGAATGCCTTGGTAAAGGTCTCCTCATGGTCATCGTAATGATTTGATGTTTTGCTAAAAACAAGCCTCCTCCTCCCATTTGCACATCATGCCTCTAAGCCACGCAAGGTTCTGGGTGCTGCTTCCCCTGCTGCTAGGTGAAGACAGGCAGAGACTTTGCAGTCATGCTGCAAAGCAGCACAAGCCCAGAAGCACAGGACGGTCTCCACACCTATATGTTGTGCCTGCCACCTCACCACTGATAGGCAAGAGACAATTAGTGGTCCTAAAATATGGACAAGATTGGGTAGGATACAAAATGGGTTTTTAATATCAAGACATAATAGGCAAGGCCCCCACAAAGCTTCCTGTGACCTCAAAGCAGGACATCCTGCCTGCCTGCACCCTGGCTCCTATCTGCCCAGCATCCAAGGCACTTTTAGGCCATTGATCCTAAACTCCAAGGTCTTGCTAAGGCAGCAGCAAGAAGGTATTAGATGACAGGTGAAGCTGGGAAGGTATGCAGGTGGTAAGCACACATCATCCACAGGTAGGGTGGTGACAGTCACAACTATATTTAGGGAGCGAGATTAGCACAATCCTCCATGGGTACAGTGAGTACTGGCACATAGATTTATTTCATTGTGCCAGGGAGAAGGAGACTATTAGCAACATGTGCCGTGCCAACTGGAAACACAGTCACATAAGGAAACAGAATCCGAGTTTTAAAGAGAAAAGGAGAGCTAACCTTGGTGAGCCAAATGGCTTGTTGATTAGAAATAGCATCCTGTGTGTCTGAAACTCCTGCACACAGTCACTCAGTTGTCAGCATGGAAGCTGGGGCACCAAACTAGTTCTGAAGCTGAGTGTGGGACATTGGGTGCTAGGAAGGGCCTCTCCTGTGGGCAGAAGGTTTTCAGTGGAGACATACTGTCTCACAAAGACTGCCAAGGCACCGTCTGGTCTGGGCATGAGTTGGCAGGTCCTTTAGTTTAGAATTTTTAATTACCTGCAGAAGAAGCCTTGTATATAGCTGACACAGGTAAGACATATGACATTCAAGATAAAAACTTAGATAAACCCCTCACTATTAACAGAGGAGCACTTGGAGCCCACTGAAAAGAGCCAGAGGTGAGAGAGTAGTGGGTTTTGCATGGTGCACAGTGCTTGTCTTAGTTAGGATTTCACTGCTGTGAACAGATACCACTACCAAGGCAAGACTTATAAAGGACAACATTTAAGTAGGGCTGGCTTACAGGTTCGGAGGTTCAATCTATTATCTTCAAGACAGGAACATGGCAGCATCCAGGCCGGTGTGGTGCAAGAGAAGCTGAGAGTTCTACATCTTCATCTGAAGACTGCTAGGAGAATATTGGCTTCCAGGCAGCTAGGATGAGGGTCTTAAAGCCTACACCCACAGTACCACGCCTACTCCAAAAAGGCCACGCCCACTCCAACACGACCACACCTTCTATTAATGCCACTCTCTGGGCCGAGCATATACAAAACATCACAATGCTCTAAGAATCAAAGCACTTTCCTGAGATATATTTAATCTCACAAAACCTAATGAGGAAGTACCATAATATCCATTCTATTGATTAGAAACCGGGTCACAGAAGCATGTTTAGCCATTAAAGATCACACAGCTGACTAAGCCTAGACCAGGATTTGAACCCAAGTGTCTGGGCCCAGACTTAGCTACATGCTATGCAGTAATTGTTTTTGGAAAAAAATAAATAAATAAAAACCCAAACAAATTGCAATTTTACAAGCTAAAACAGGATCAAAACCTTTCTCTTTTTTTAATGACTTATTTATTTTTATTTTACATGCCTTGGTGTTTTGCCTGCATGTATGTCTACACAAGGGTGTCAGATCTCCTGGAACTGGTATTACAGACAGTCGAAAGCTACCATATGGGTGCTGAGAATTAAACCCAGGTCCTCTGGAAAAGTAGCTAGCGCTCTTAACCACTGAGCCATCTCTCCAGCCCAAAGCCTTTCCTTAATAATGTCAGAATCTGTAAAAGGCCTTGGAGTAAACTAGGACCTGCCTTTCTTTCTCACAAGAACTGCTGGTCTAGGGAAGGATGGCGCCTCCGGATGAGGATTTTAGAACGTTGTGAGACTACTCTGGACTGTGGAAATGCTCCTCACCAACCATGTCTGGCCTGCATCTCAGGTTGCTCAAGTTAAGGAGCAAGTGAGCTTCCTAACAATGGAGACTGGAAGGCCTGCCAATGGAGAGGTGGCACAAGGCAGTGCCAGACACCTGCCAAGGCACTGGAGACATTGCCCGATGTCAGCACTAACTGACCTATAAAATGAAAAGGAGGCTCTTAAGAGCTGGCCATCAGATGGGAAAAGCTATTAGAAATAAGATCCCAAGTAAGCCAGAGAGGAATATTGTGTACAGCTGGTGTTAGATATATGGACAGATTTTTTTGCTCAAAACATACCTACTATGGTATATTATGCATTAATGTACATTTGTCTAGCCACTATGAAAATCAGTGTGGAGATTCCTCAAAAAACTAAAACTGTAATTACTATATAGTCCAGCTGGGTATATATCCAACAGAATTAAAGGCAGCATTCACACATGTTCTGTGACTCATTGGCCAGCCATGGAATCAGCTTAAGACAGATAAAGAACATATAGTATGTAACACTGTGAGTATAATTCACCTATATAGTGAAATGAAACTGTGGGATTTACAGGAAAATACATGGAACTAGAGATCACCATATTAAGCAAAACGAAACACAACTGCATGTATTCTTTCACATGGAGAACCTAGTTGGTTTGGGTTTTGTTTCTGTTTTTGTTTAAAGATTTTTTTTTAATTATTTATTATACACTATAGCTGTCTTCAGACACTTTTTCTTCTCCCTCCGGCCCCGCTCGCTCTGGCCCTGCTCACTCCAGCCCCTCTCACTCGCTGTAGCTGTCTTCAGACACCCCAGAAGAGGGCGTCAGATCTCACTGCAGATGGTTGTGAGCCATCATGTGGTTGCTGGGATTTGAACTCACAACCTTCAGAAGAGCAGCCGGTGCTCTTAGCCGCTGAGCCATCTCTCCAGCCCTGTTTTTGTTTTTTTAAGTCATGAAAAAAAAAAAAAAAAAAAAGATAGTAAGCTATCTGGGGAAGAGGAAGAGACCAAAAAGAAACAGTGTGAGAGGAGAGAAAATAGAGGGTAATTGGAGGGTGGGTGCACTCAAACTAGGTAATACACGTGTGGAAACGTTGACGAGAACCATTAATACTGATAAAAATATAAAACCATACTTTCTAACCTTCCTGGGGAAGGCATCATGGTAGGCACTGTGGAAAAGGAGGTAAATCAGATACACTGGAGCCCAGCATGGGAGCAACCAATACCCACCATTCCACCCTGAAGTACAGTGTGGCTGGTAAAGCAGACCACACCGTGGACTGGTGCCGTGGGAGCCTCGGGACAAGTTGTTACTTTACACAGGGAGTTTGAGGAGTTACTGCCTACAGTCAGCCAGTAAGAACAGAGCTATGTTGACGTAGTGAAGCCAAGAGAGCTGGGCAAAGGACAAGCCAGCTGCAGGAGCACAGGAGTAAAGGCAGGCTGTGGATGTCAGCCAACCTACCAGCATCCTCCTTTCAACAAAGGCAACCACTGTTCAGCACTACAGTTCCAAAGCCTACGTTTAACGATGCTTCTTAACCGCTTTCACCTCCCTTCTAGCCCACCATCCACCAGAGGTAGTGGAAAGTGGACCTGTCTAGAAATGATTCTTTGGAGCAAAGCTCATCCGAATTGTCAGGAAATTAGCAGTTCAGATCACAGGTCAGCAGCGGCAGCTCGAGCCATTGGAAAACACTTCACAGATACACCAGCAGTCCAGTTCGGTAGTGTCGGGATAGCAACAGCAGTGGCATGACCTAGCAGGAACGGCCAGGCCACAGCCAAAGGGATTAGGACCAGCAGGGATGCCAGGAGTTCTTTGCTTTGCCTCTCTCAGTGAAGACCAAGAAGCATTGCACAGCTAGCAAGTCCCTCTCTTAGTCCGTTGTGTCCTATTTAACCTCCCTTGTCCTCCATGGGTCTTGCCTCTGCACATGAGTCTGTCTTAGCAAAACCCTATGTAAATCTGCCTCAGTTGACATCACTCTGCCAGTCTGCCTGAGCCCACAGAAGTAGCAAGGAGCCGCAGCGTGCCACAGCACACCACCAGAAGTTTTTTGGTGCGTTTCTTTCTATGGAGTCCCAACAAATGGGGCTCAACAATCCAATGTAAGGCGGACCGATACATGCATGTCGTTAGCGAAGAATCCTTTGTCACGTGTCCTCTCACGTGCTTGCTTTAGCAAAACATCCTCTCTCCTGTGTCTGCTTCAGGAAAACACTCCTTCCCGTGCTTGCCCCAGCAAAACACCATCCGACACAACTGACTTTCCAAAGAAAGTTTCCACTTCAGGGTTCTCTAGAGTCACAGAACTTATGGGATGAATGAGAGAGGGGTGAAGCTGCAGTCCAACTAATCCAGCCACAAATGGAAAATAAACTCTCTTGTCCTGAAGTTGCTTTTGTCAAGTATTTTGTTGTAGCTACAAGAAAAGCAACTAATATATCTATGACACAGATTCTACAGATAAGGCTGACATGCCTTAGCAGTCAGGAGCAGAGGACTCAGATTCAGTTTCTAGCACCTACACCTCAGCTCACAACCATCTATAACTCTAATTCTTTGGAATCCAACACTTTCTTCTGGCCTTGGCAAGTGATGGACAAGCATATGTTCAAACAAAAAATCCATACACATAAAATAAAAATGAGAAGAAGAAGAAAATTAAGATTCTACAGACACTCAAACTGGTTGACTAATAGAACTGCCAGACTATGGAGAGTTGGAATGTTACAGATCCAGAGCCAGTATTACTTTGGTGTATCTTTAGTCCCCTTCAGCACCATTTATCATCTACCCTAGTAACTGCTTTAATATCCACTTGACTATTAGCTATAAATATGTTGCAGTAAGAAGGACACCCAATGGGATTTCTAGATTCTTATGTCCCTGAACAAATGTAAGGACAGACACACAGATGGCAACATGGGCATGAGATGGCAAAGAGAGTTTATTGAAATTTTTTGTAAAAAGCAAAAGGCAAATCCCAGAGAGGGAGCAGGGCCATTAAAGTCAAGAAGATGCTTGGTTTTATCTTATGAGCCATTTGCTCAAAGATCTATGTCTAGTTAGGTAGGCAGGCATCTCACTATCTCAATAAGCAGTAAATAGAACACTACATGTCTTCCTTGACACTAACCATTTAGCCAGGGTACCTCAAGCCCTTAGTAGCCATGCTCCAGGTGCTTGTATACAAGAAGTCATGACCTCGCTGTTAAAGTATGGAAATTTTGTTTTCATTTTTGATCTTCTGTTTCTACACAAACATGTCGCTAGTCAAGACAAGTCATGTGACCAAAGCCAGCATCAATGGAGCAGGAATACACCATCTTTCACAATGTCAGCAAGGCCACATGTCAGAGCATTGGAGACATAACTGGGAGCCAATCAGGACACCGGGGGGGAAACCAGAACTAACCCAGCTGACCAAATATAGTGCATCACAGCTTGAGTACCTCATTCAAACCTGTTGATTCTGCTCACAGGACATGTTGGAATCCCAGACACTGCGTAAGTCTAATTTTTACTAATCCAAGACCATGGCTCCACTTCCTCAAAATGGGCAGATCATTTTTTTGTCTCAAAAGGTCTAGAAATACATAGAGACCAAAACCTCTGTTTTATCTGACCTCTTGCTCAGAAGCAGGGTACCTTTACTCTACTCATTCCTGTTGCCTTCCTTAGAAAAACAATTGCTACTGGTTATCGAGACAAATGTTTTAAAAACTGAATTGCGTTCATCTGTAGTAGGTTTAAGATTCAGCTAATGAGTTTGGAGTCTCACTTGAACTTTGGCCAAGCCTAAGGCTGTTTAAGTATTTGAAGGTCACCTGAATAATAGACTGCCTAACATAAAGAGCTGTGTTTGGGTTTAAAGGTAATTCTAGTTCATCTGCTGATTTATGGGCTGTGATCAAATCTGGCTGAAAGTGTCTACAAGGACAGTGAAGGGCAGAAAACCAAAGACCTTGCCCTATATCTCCATAGCCAAGGCAAGCAGATTCCTACCGTAGGATTTAGGATAGGGCTTGTGTCTGTTGAAAATAAGAATGTGTGTTTATGGAATGCTGGGGACACAATCTAAAGCAAAGAGTTTTGTGACCTGTTTCCTGATGGGTACATACGCACAGACTTAAGAACTTTGAACTTTTGTTTATCATGTGCTTGGGCTGTAAACCAAGAGCTAGATTAAGTCTCTGTGTTTTTAAAACCATCTTTTTGCAGAGTTGCTGAGTAGATTAGTACAAGCTCCAGCTGTTATAGGACCACAGTGTCACCCTTCTTTTACAAAATTGTACAGAGCTGCGAAATTTCTCAACAGTCCGGTCCTTCCATTCGTAATAAGACTTACCTTTGCCTGATCCAAAGGCTGACAAAAAGTCTAAACCAAGCGATCAGAAGGGCTCTCACAGGGATTCCAGGGAGAAAGAAAAAAAATCACCAACCCCACCTCACCTTCTATACACTCACACACATGTTCTATTGCTAAGGATTACATCACACTATAGATCTTCTCCAGGATGGGACAATGACCTTCTAAAGGTCATTGTGTCCCTTTTCTGATTTTCTGAGTCCTTAGCACATAGCACTCTTCTATCCAGTGAACTTCTTTTCCCACCTGCTCTTAGAAATCAACCAAGAAATCACCCTATATCCTTACAGTCTGCCACCACGGGCCTTCCTGGACGTCCATCCCTTTTCTGATCTCTCCCATGCTTCAGATGAAGATGAAGCAACCCATTCTTTAGGACATAACAGGGTGTGTGATTTATGTATTGATTTATCTTCTTCCTTTCCTTTACTGCACTCTCCAGTTCTTCTCAGCCATGTGACCCTGCATCTCGTCCCTTTATTCTGATAGACATACCATAAATGTCAGTGCACAATAATCATGCATGCAATTAATGGATAAATATATACGCCAAATGATCTATTGTTGTATTTTACAATATTTTCATCTCTCCACGGGGGGGGGGAACCCCAGCAAATGACAAGAATATAAAAGATGAACTCCCTTTTATCGTTCCCAAGAAGAAATGAGTAATGAGTGACAAAGCGTAACTGCCCTATTTATCAGCACCTTGGAGCATCTGGGTGTTTAATAGAAGGATGGTTAGCTTGTGTATCCAGGTTTTACCATGAGTAATTACAGTAATCATGGAAACTCCAAAGTCCTTCAAATCTTTCAGGCCTCTTTTTTTCCCTGTCTTTCTAGCATTCCTCATACGACCTGATCAATCAACTGACTCAACAGTTAGAGGAACGGGCTAGCCTACTAGCCAAGTCCAACTTAATTTCTCCACTTCTATTCTGTCCTTATTCCTCAGAATTTCTTCATTATCTTTGCTCACCCTTCCTAGCAGTTCCACAGAGTTTAAGATTAAATTGAAAACAAAGAGCTTAAAAATGTCATGTAACTCTCCAGAATAAAGTGATTACATAAAAACTGTGTGTACAAAGCCATCATAGCGAGCTGCCATTAACCACTGTTTTCAATATAATATTTGGTTAAGAAGGTTGTAGTTTATGAATGGCTCTGGTCTCTATCCCTTATTCAAGTGACATACCATTGGGCTATCCCAATCTAAACGACTAACCATTACATATGATTGGGCTATCCCAACCTAAGGACAAACCATAGATCACTACAGCTTTTCAATTTTCCCTTGGCATTATTTTCACTTTTTTTCTTTGTGTGGACAAAGATTTCAACCATTCTTTGTTCTTTGTGTGCAAGTAGCTAAGATGACATATCTGGTGTCTGCCATTCATGGTAGTTCGTGGACATAGAGGTGGAGCTCCTTGAAATAGCTCAAGAACGATTCAGACATAGCCCCGTTCTGACTTTCTGAGGACTTTCAGACAGAGCAAATACATCTCTGCAATGTCAGATGTTTAAGGCGAAAGCGAAAACTAAGTCTGAGCTTTTACTTAGACTTTACCCGTCAGCCTATCAACGTGCCGTCTTCCCAGGCTTATTTTCCACCTCTCGGTCTTAACCAGATCACACCAGGTTCTGTTCCTGCTGCTCTCCCGAATCTTCATCCCTGAAGTCTCAATGCGCCTGTCACCTCTTTTGTGAAACTGCTGCACCACCCTGTTTGGAAGGAATCTGAGCTCACTGGGCTCTCTTACTGTCTTACGGGACTTTTCTTCTGCTCCTGTGATGCTTCAGGTGTGAGACATTACCCACTCGAAGAAGGCTTGGCCCACGGTTGAGGGTGCTATTGAAAGGTGGTTGAGTCCTGGGTGTGTTAACCTCATCTGGCTTTTAAATGAGACCCGTGGGTGGCTGGGAGCATCGATTTGGAAGATATCCTTTTTTTTTTTTTTTTTTGACTTTCTATTGCTTCTTTGTGAGTTTCACATCATGCAGCCCAGCTCTGCTCGGATCCCCGTCCCTTCATATCCATCCTTTGCCCTTGCAACCTCCCCGCCAAAATAAAAAATGCACAAACAAATAAACAACAAACAAGGGGAAAACGCAAAGCATAGAAAACATCTAGTCATGGAAGTTAGAGAGTGTCCCAAAGTATGTATCCCTCTGTCCACTGCAGTGAGTGTTTGTTCCAGTTCGAGATCTCTGACTTCTGTGACACCATCCATATTGGATCCTCACCGGAACTCCTCCGGGTTATCCTGTTGTTACCCTATATCATGGAGATCTGGCAGCTTTGCATCAGCAGCCCTGGCCCTTTCATGTGTCCCAGCCATCCTCAGATAATAGATTTGGGGGTGAGTCAACTCAGAGCTCCGGCTCTGGGCCTGAGTGATAGCTGAGCTGGTCAGAGAGCCAGCGCTCCCTTATCAGCACCAGCAGGGCAGGCTCTCTAGCACTAGCCCAGCTCTACTACCCAGTACCATGCAGGGTCGGCTCTCCTGCTCTCATGCCAGCTCGCCTGAACCGATGCCTCCAGAGTCAGCGTCAGCTTCACTGTGCTACCCAGTCAAGGTGTGAGACCCTCTCTCTCAAGTGCTTCTGCCAGTGAGGGAAAGAGCCAACTCACCCACCCTCATGATCCTAGGGCCAGCTTTCCCTACTGCCTCAGGTGGTGAAGGGTGAGGGACGGGGAGCATCACTCACCAACCCACACCACCTCACGGCAGACGAATGGCAGGGCCAGCTCTTCTTCACTCTCGCCCAGCTCGCCTGTGCCACATTCACTAGGGCGAGCTCTACTGCGCAGCCGCATAAGCGAGGTGTAGGGTCAGCTCACTCACTCTCAATACCCCAGGGCCAATTCTCCAGACTGTTAGGGTCAGCTGACCCACACTCATGGGGGCGGGGCGGGGCATCTGACCCACACCTCCATCACCAGGGCCAGCTCCACTGTGCTGTCTGGGTGAGGTGCAGGGCTCGTGCAGCCTGTGAATGATGGGGCCAACTCTCCAAAGCACTACAGCCAGTGAGGAGCAGGGCCAGTTCTGCACAGCCCCTGAACATCCACCGGGTCCACAGTTAGCTGACACAACTAGGAATGCCCCCATGTTCTCTAGAGGTAATATGAGCCACAAATATCAGCACCAACTTCTGCTGCTGTGTAGCCCCAGACCCAGACATGGTCCTCAGTGGCAACTCAGGCTGGGGCCTCACCATGACCCCAGGTGGTAGGGCTGGCCACTCACAGCAGGCTCCTCCTCTCCACCCTCAATTCTCCACTTCTCTTTCTCTTCCATCTGCCCACCACATACTGCACATTGTGGTGGCTCCTGCTTCAGGCTGACCATGAAGCTGACTCATTGTAGTGAGCCCCTGGGTGACATCCTTTGGCAAGTAGGGGCGTCTACAGCTCTCCTGTGCCATGTGCTGGAGGGTGGATCTGTGGGCGGCATGGCAGTCAGCAGGTTTCTCTGTTTGTCTTCTTCCTCCTATGCTCTACTGCCTGGATGTGACTTGATTTTTTTAATATGTCCTAGGCATAAAACAGCTTTGGCCACCATCCCAGAAATCAACCTCGTATGAACAAAAGACTGCCATCTGCTCTGCCCCTAACTGATATAAGAACATTACCAACAAGGTGTCTCTTGCCCATTGCCAGGGTGCTGGAAAGTATCTTGTTTTGAGACTTTTCCTCTTTCTCTACTTCCTGGTTACCAGGACATAAGCAACTCCACTGGACCAGGTCCTTCTACCACCATGGTGCTCTGCCTCACTCCAGTCACACCACAATGGAGCAAACCTTCAATAAACAAAAACCCCAAGTCATGGGCCCAAATGCATCTCTCTTCCCTGCAGGCATCTATCTCAGATGCTCTCAGGAGTGATGCAAAGTGACTAACTCACTGCCTTATCCTGCAGGTTCACACAAAACTCCCTGTCTCCTGAACCAACAATGAGTTATCTGTCGTAAGACCCATCTCCCTGCATCCTCAACTTCTCATCACATTATTTGGCTGGTTAAATAAACAGATTTTCGAGCTTGTGAGCTACCTGTTACACATTTAAAACTCAACACATGCTGTGAATAAAAAATATTATCTCTTTTGGATGCCAAGGCTATGGGATAAATAGAAAAATAATCAATAAACAAGATCAAGACATAAGAAGTTTGGTTTTGTTGCTAGTTTGGTTTGTTTTATATACATTGGAGAGCCCAGCATTTATCTCAGATTTATGACAGTGAAAAACTAAGTAGAATGATAAACTAAGGCAACAATAGCATCAGCACCTCCTACTGGAAGAAACTAGCAATGCAGGCACTAGCCGGGCAGTGGTGGCGCACGCCTTTAATCCCAGCACTTGGGAGGCAGAGGCAGGCGGATTTCTGAGTTCGAGGTCAGCCTGGTCTACAGAGTGAGTTCCAGGACAGCCAGGGCTACACAGAGAAACCCTGTCTCAAAAAAACAAAAACAAACAAAAAAAAGAAATGCAGGCACTCACTGAGACATCAATTCCAAAAGGTCTGAGCCACAACTTCCACTTTGTACTGGTTCAGGTGACTATTGATGTATACTTGTGAGTTAAAAGCACAGTGACTGAGCGTCCACATAACAAAATACACTCGGAGGACTTCAATCTCTGGTTAAGCCTGGAAAAAGCACTACCCAAGATAATTCATGAATGTACAACCAAACGAGAGCTACAAACACACTCAGGTAAGTATTCTGCCCTGGGATTAGAAGAGCCAGGAACATTCAGGGAACTGGGGTCTGAGACAATAGGAAATGAGCAGCAGAATGGTGATCTTGGGAGTCATAAGCAAGCAGAGCAAGGTATGGGTCAGTCAGAAAATTCTGGAAAGATAAGTGCTTAAAGAAAGTGAGATCCTCACTCAGGATAATATTCTCAAGTCCCATCCACTTGCCTGTAAAATTCATGATGTCTTTGTTTTTTATAGCTGACTAGTATTCCATTATGTAGATATACCACATTTTCTTTATCCATTCTTCAGTTGAGGAACATCTAGGTTGTTTCTAGTTTCTGGCTATCACGAATAAAGCTGCTATGAACATAGTGGCACATGTGCTCTTGGGGTATGTTGCAGCATCCTTTGGGTATTTGCCCAGGAGTGGTACAGCTTGAAGTAGAACAATTTCCAACCACCAGATGGATTTCCAAAGCAGTTATACAAGTTTGCACTCCCACCAGCAATGAAGGAATGTTACCCTTGCTCCACATCCTCCCCAGTATGGTGTAAGGTGGAATCTCAGAGTTGTGTTGATTTGCATTTCCCTGATGACTAAGGACTTTGAACATTTCTTTAAGTGCTTCTCAGCCATGTGAAATTCCTCTGTTGAGAATTCTCTGTTTAGCTCTGTACCCTATTTTTAATCGGGTTATTTGTGTTGTTGGTGTCTAATTTATTGAGTTCTTTATAAATTTTGGATATTAGCCCTTTGTCAGATGTAGGGTTGGTGAAGATACAGGATATCCATGCTATACTCCACAGACCCAAAGAAGCTAAACACAAAGGAAGGCCCAAGCAAGGATGCTTGAATCTTATTTAGAAGGGTGAATAAAATGGTCATAAAAGGCAGGTGGAGGGAGGGAACTGGGAAGGAGAGCAGATGGGGAGGGAAGTGGGGTAGTCAGGATCAGGTGTAGAGAGGGACAGGAGGGATGGCCAGATAGCCATGTAAATGAATGGAAATCTGCAATTGGCAGGGGGTGAGGATGGGGGTGGGCATCTCCAGGACAAGACAGAGACCTGGGATAAGGGAGGCAGCCAAGAATCAATGGGGATGTCCTTAGCTGTGACTCACAGCACTGGGGATATGGAACCTAAAGAGGCCACTGTAGCTGGGCAAGAATCCCAATGGACCAATAGGGACACCAACCCACCCACAAAACTTTCAACCCAAAATTTACCCTGTCTACAAGAAATACAGGGGTGGAGTAGAGACTGTGGGAATGGCCAACCTATATAACCATCCCAACTTAAGACCCACCCCATGGGCACGCACCAATCCCTGACACTATTAATGATACTCTGTTATGCTTGCAGACAGGAGTCTAGCATGGCTGTGCTCTGAGAGGCTCCACCCAGCAGCTGACACAGACAGATACAGACACCCACAGTCAAACCGTGGATGGAGCTTGGGAACTCTTACAGAAGAATAACAGGAGGGATTGAGGCCCCAAAGGGGATAGGAACTCCACAGGAAGACCAACAGAGCCAACTAACCTGGACCCTTGGGGCTCTCAAAGTCTGAACCACCAATCAAAAAATATAACACGGGCTGGACCTAGGCCTCCCCCTACATATGTAGCAGATGTGCAGCTTGGCCTTCATGTGGGTCCTGAACAACTGGAATGAGGGCTATCTCAAAAGCTGCTGCCTGTAGATGGGTTATGTTCTAATAGCTGGGCTGCCTTGTCTGGCCTCAGTGAGAAAGGAAACACCTAGCCTTCTCTTAAAAAGAAAGTGAGACGAGACGCAGCGCAGGATCTCATTCTCCAAGCAGTTTTTTGTAGTCAATGAAACATTTGTCTCCAACTCCATTTAGAAATTCAGGAAGCCAAATTGTTGCTTCATTATCTTGTGCACAAATTTTGTAAATAAAAACTGACATGCAAAATAGCTGATGTTTGAAACGTGCACTATTCCTGGTTACAATAGAGATGCCAGTTCCTTTCCTATTTGCAATCAAAACTAATTTTATTCTTGACAACTATATTTAAGACAGACGCAGAAGAATACACAGGCAAAATAAGCTTCAAACCATTTAAAGTGGGCACCAGAGATGACTCAGCAGTTAAGCACACTAGCTGCTCATTTAAACATCCTGGGTTTTTGTTCTCAGAACCCATAAGATGGCTCCCAACTGTCTGTAACTCTCATCTCAGGGGAACTGATACTATCTTCCGGACTCTGTAGCTCAATCAAACGGTCAAAATATGTCATTAGATATGTTACATACACCAATATTTATTTGAACATATAAAAAAGAAATTATGACAAGCAAATAGAAAGAAATGTTTATTTAAGTACATGACAGGGAGTTGGAAAGATGGATCAGCAGTTAAAAACATTTGCTGCTGTCCCGGAGGACCTGGGTTTGGTTCCAAGCACCCATGGTGGACGGTTCATAATCATTCCAACGTCAGGCGATCTGATACTCTCTTCTGAAATTACAGTCTTCTGCACTCACAAGGTCACAGACTCACACATGACACACACAGATACACATAATTTAAATCAAAGATAAATCTAAAAATAACTAATATATACATGACAATCAAAAAGCTATTGGGTAAAAGTTGACTTAGAATCTTAATTCATGAACAGTAATCTATTATGTGCTTCAGAATAACACTGAAAGCAACTTAATGTGGATAAAATGTTATATTGCTAGATGGAAGATGGTTTATGTAATTTATATAACTATAGCAATAAATAGAAATATAAAAAAAGACGTATCACTTACATTTCTGTACTTAATAATCACATCATTAAAAGAGCTAAGAAACAAACTGGAAAAATATTTGCAAGAATATTCTTAATATACAAAAGCCTAAAAGAAAAGTGCAAATGATATAAATTTACAAGTCAATATAGAAAGATACAAGTTATGAACAAACGTGAGAAATGTTTAACCCCACTAATAACAAGATGTGAATCAAAATATTTACTAACAGTAAAACCATAACATTGTTGCAACAGGCATGAGGTCCTCAGCTCACAGATAAGCGCTAGGGAAACCAGGAACCTTAAACACGAAGCCTTGACTCTTCAAAGGAAGAGATGTATACCTGTCTCTGCCCAGAAAGCTGGGAATGGTGTTGTTTACAGCCTGGTAATCTGTGCTATCTGCAGGGCCAGGGAAAACCCAAATACCCCAGACTATTATGTTTATCCCAGACTCTTCTTCCCAACACCCTTATCTTGAGCACTGTTTCGAAGTCAATAAAGTTCATCCTTAGGGGAGATGTCACATGTCCAGATCCTCCCCAGGCACTTAAGCTACAGAACCCATTCTTCAGGGAGAAACCACATGTACTTTGCCAAAGAGTTTTAATGTAGTTATGCCTTAAGCTTGATTGTGGTCATTGTCGCCAAGAACGTTTTTTCCAAGGTTGTGTTGTACTTAAAATGTCTTAAAATAAACTACCCCAGGCAGACTCTAGAAGTTTGAACCAACACCAGCTACTGAGTTGTATTGAGTCAGATTTCCTTCTTGCCTTTTGAGGATTATTAATCTACTGCCCCTGGTGTCTGCAGAGATCCCCACACATTGTGTCCCAGGAAAGTACTTAATAAGAGAGGTACTATCATATATCACTAGCAGGAAGATAGACCTGTTCTGCTAGGAAATCGGGCAGGATATAACAAGATGGCTAAAAATGTTCACACCCAGGGCTGGGGACACAGTTCAGTGGGTACAGTACTTCTCTGACATGCAAGAGGCCCTGGGCTTGACGTCCATCACCACCTGAAACAGGTCTAAAATCCTGGCATTCTAGAGGTGGAAGCAAATTTGAGCCTGGACTAATGTTCACATGCAGGCTGAGAACAGGTAGGTACCTTTGACATCTCAGATGTCACACTCTTGAATAGGTGAGGAATCCTTGTCAGCCTTGAGCTAGTCCAGCACTGAAGGAAGACGGTCAAAGGTTCCTACAGCTACAGCCCAGCTCACAGCCTGACAGTCCATCGCAGCATGCTCTGCAGTATCCAGAGGGAAACGCTATATGCCAGGAGCCCAGTCCAATCTTGTGGTGGTTGGAATAGGAATAGACTCCACAGACTGTTTGAATGCTTGGCCCATAGGGAGTGGCAGGCACCATTAGGGGATGTGGCCTTCTTGAAGTAGGTGTGGTCTTGTTGGAGGAAGTGTGTCTCTGTGCGGGCAGACTTTGAGGTCTTCAATGATCAAGCTACATCAGTGACACAGTCTCTTTCTTCATTCGAATCAAAATGTAGACTTCTTGGCTCCTCCAGAACATGTCTGCCTGCACACGGCCATGTTTCCCACCATGATGATAATGGGTTAACCCTCTGAAACTGTAAGCCAGTTAAAGGTTTTTCTTTCTAAGAGTTGCCGTGGTCATGGTGTCTCTTCACAGCAATGAAACCCCAACTAAGACAGTCGTTGTGTACAAGATAGCCCAAACAATTGACCTAATAAAGAGGGAGAAGAATGAGGGTCAGGGAGCAGAACCTGAGTGCAACTCGACCAGGACGTATGGTAACAGTGGTGAAAACCGGGAGATACCCTGGTTTCCCTGGACAGTTAATTAGCCACTCTGTGCCTCAGTTTTCTCTCCTTTAAAATGAAGCATCCTAGTGCCTAATGTAGAATGCGAAGTATAAGAAGCCCTGCTGCATAACAGAAGGAAGTGTTTGCTAAATGTTCTTTTTCTAGTTCTGGAGGTTATTTAGCCCCCACAGGCCATCACCATGTGGGCAGATAGAGAGGCCAAAGGCACAGCTGGGCTGCTGTCAGTGCTCTCTACAGGGGTCTCCTCCCACTCAGAGAATAAACTTACTGAAGCCTCAGGCCATAAAGTTTCCTAATGTCTCAGAAATAAATCCATATGAGTAACCTGGGACCCAAGCCAGGTCTGCAGACTGCTTAGGGCCAGAAAGCTCAGCATTTGAATGAGAGACCAGAAGAAAACAGCTGCCAACCTTGTTTCCCATCAGGGACTGCAGGACACATGCCAGCCCATCTCAGAAGGGTCTGTCAAGTGCTCCCAGAACTAAAACGGGAATGATTTTGCTCGAACCAAGTCATATGCTGTGAGTTATACTCAAGCACCCGGGTGCGATTCGGTTGGGCTGAGACCAACCCCAGCTACACTCAGTGTGGAAGACATACTGGCTGGCTGTCCCTCATAGCTTTCATCCCTGTGGGGTCCCTGCAGGAGAGGAACAATATCCAACTTCCTGACTCTATAGATGAGGATGCTAAGAATTCTACCCTCAGGTCAATGGTGGCCTGAAGGCCCACGGTGATTTCTGGCTCTCATGGGGACTCTTGTAGCAGCTGGGTTACAAGGGCAGCCTGACCCAGAACAAACGTCAGTTCTAGAAGCTTTCACTGCCTCAGTGAGTGGACTGTTCTGAGGCAGCTCTTTTCCTCAGGCAAAGGAACTCGGGCTGATTTGGGTTCTGTTCCTTTTCCCCCTCCTTGCTATTCCGATACCTTTGGGATCATAAATACTAAAGAGAATGCCCAGCTGGCTCCAACCCATTTGCTCCCCAAGGCCAGAGAGAAGACAAGACCTCCAACCCTGAGACTGGTGCTTGGTTCTTAGGGCTTATGGTATTTAACTAGGCATGAGACATACAATAACGTAAAAACAAGAGTCTCGGGAAGCAGGCCACCAACGTTATGGGCTGTGTGGTTATGGCTTGAACCCCAAACTTATGTTGAAAGTTTAACCTCAATGTAATATCTAGAAATGAGCCTTTGAGAGGCCATTGGGGTTAGATCAGTGATTCTCAACCTTCATCCTAATGTTGTGACCCTTTAGTACAGTTCCTCATGGCGTGATGACACCAACCATAATATTATTTTTATTGCTACTTCATAATTGTAATTTTGCTACTGTTATAAATCATAATCAGATATGATATGCAGGGTATCCGATATACAATCCCTGGGAGAAAGTCATTTGACACACACCCTACCAAAGAGTCACCACCCACTACTGAGAACTACTGGGCTAGAGGATTTCATGAAGGTGAGTACCCCATGATGAAATTAGTGCTCTCAGCAGAAAGAACACCAGAGGACTCATTTTCTCCCTCTATGTGAGGACTATTGGTCAAGAAGACCCACCTCCCATTACCTACTCTTAGGCAAATAGCATTCAACGTTCAATTAACATAGGTCCAGTATCTCGTAGAAACAATTTCCAGATGCTAGGGTCCAGCTATCAATGAAGCCAATTCATCTGTGTTCTCACACAGACTCCCACACAGCAGGGATTACAGTCACCACAGCATGGACTACAGATAACCCCAGATGGACATTACAGAAAGAGCCCTGCCAACAGAGAAAAAAAGGCTTCTCCCACTTCCCCACTTGGTTGTCTCATGAAAAGAGTATGAGTAGCAGCCAGACTTAGTCACTTTCTAGCCCATTCTTCTGAGGGAGTTGATTTTGGAACACCTCAGGATCTCTTTGTACTGCTCACTCCGTGATAGTGGTTTACTCCAAATGTCCTCAAAGCTGCTAAAAAAACTAATTTCAGGGCTGAAGAGAAAGCTACACTGGTAAATCACTTGTTTGGGAGTACAAGAACCTAATTTGTATCCCCAGAACCCATGTGAAGAAGCCAGGTGTGGATGTATTCTGTGACCCTCATACCAGAGAGGTAAACACAGGATCCCTCGGACTCCCTGGCCTGCCAGCCTAGACTACTTGGTGTGTTCCAAGACACTGAGAAACACTGTCTCCAAACAAAAACAAAAAAACAAACAAGCTGGTATCCTCTGGTCTCCACACGCATACACATACATGGGCACCAAGACCTGCTCACACAAATATATACATAAAATAATCCATTTCGGCTTTCCAGCCCACGAGTATCCACATCCTTAAATTTCACTTATTTTACATATTACTTCATTCTGCCTTGCTATCTTCCGAGCTCATTCACTAGTCTCCGCTGTCCTCTCACACAGAGCAGTCCCTCGTTGGTGTCTCTGTTCTCCGAACCTGTTCCCCTCCCTTCACCGATTAGTTCCCCTGGACTGCCTCCAGCCTCATTAGATCATTTTGAGGATATCTTTACCTGAATCTGCCCACCTCCTCCTCCTGTCCAAGAGCAACTCTTCCCTGCCTGCCGCTACAGGCCCAAGAAAGCCACATTGCCAGTGCTCGCCCCTGCAGGGCGGACCCTCCTCACCAACACATGCCTTGTGCTTAGACTTCATGGTTTTCAAAGCTCTTTTATAGATGTTTTCCTCATTTGATAGACTTTTGAGAGGTAGGCAAGGCAGATTCTAGCATCCCTCTGATACAGGAAACACAGATCCAGACTTAACTAAGGCAGTACGTTGATTGCACTGTGTCATGAACTGTTCACGACAAGAGTTAAACTCTGGTTCCTAAGTTATAGTAGTCTCACGGTTCCTCATCTAAAGCTCTGCACTCCATCTCCTACTAGCTGCCTCAGTGCAATAGCCACCTCCTTCTCTTAGGTTCAGAGTAAAAACCATGCCCTCCACAGTCTACGTGACGCGCAAGCCTAAGTGGTTGACCTTCTTCCCCAAGTTTCTCGATTCTCAGTGGTGAGTCATTTCTGCCCTTGCTGCTACTGCACAGAGTATTAACAGCTCTGCCTCAGACCAAGCTTCTGCCAACCACTAAGCCGTGCCTATGATAGTGTTCGATGCACTTTGAAAAACTGTTAAAGACAAAAACCTACTTGTTTTCTGTCTGGTCATTTACTGACTCACTGTCTTTCACTGCTCTGCTACTCACGTACCTTATACTTTTTATTACTGCAGCTGCTGCTCCTGCTAATACGTCACTAGCTTCCCCAGGCTGACTTCAAACTCCTGAGCTCATGCAATGTCCCCACTTGAGGTGCTTCCTTGAGGACCTGGGACTACATTTGCTTGCCACTAAACCCCACTAAGATACCCTTTAAGAGCCGATGTTAGGGCCGGGCAGTGATGGCGCACGCCTTTAATCCCAGCACTTGAGAGACAGAGACAGGTGGATTTCTGAGTTCGAGGCCAGCCTGGTCTACAGAGTGAGTTCCACGACAGCCAGGGCTACACAGAGAAACCCTGTCTCGAAAAAAAAAAAAAAAAAAAAAGAGCCAATGTTAGGGGCCAACAAGATGGGCTAGCATATAAAGTTGCTTGCCATCCAGTCAGATAACATGAGTTCAATCCCTTGAACCAAATCTCTTACGTCATCCTCTGATCTTCACCAACATAATGTGGTTCATGTACACTCATGAATAATAAATAAATAAATATGATTTTTAAGCATTTGAAACCAACTGGAAGGTAGACACACCTTTAATCACAGCACTCTGTAAGTGTGAGGCCAGCCTGCTTTACTTAGAAAGTTCTAAACCAGCCAGGGCAACATAGTGAGACTGTGTCTCAAAAATTTTTTATTTAAAAAAAAAAATGTTTAAGGTATGATTTTTTTAGGTCAAATTTCTTATAAACAATCTTAGCTGTTCCAATTCAGAGGCAAGGAGCCTGCTTCCTACCATTGTTTTCAACGGCTACGTTGTGTATACACAGAATACAGTTTCCCATTGTCCAAGAGTGTGATCTCATGTATTATGACAGCGCTAGACAGACCCAGTAGTACTTCACCCAAAAGAGACTGAGGGTGTGAGAAACATGGGTTAGGTAAGCCTTTTCAGAGAAAAGTGGCTGGGCCAGTCTTTAAAACTGGAAAGGTGGCTCAGCAGTAAGGAGCACTGGCTGTTTTCCCAGAGGACCTCGGTTCAATTTCCAGCAACCACATGGTGGTCCACAACTGTCTGTTACTCCAGTTCCAGGGGCACCTGTGGCCTCTCATGGCCTCCAAAGACATCAGGCATATGCATGGTACACAGACATACATGCAGCCAAAACACCCAAACATATAAACTAAACTGAGTCAGGCCAACCTAGAGGGTAAAGAAGGGAAGGCAGTTTATGCACAAAAAGTGCATGCTTACACTTAGTGCAAGGAGCTGAGGGGCTACGAGAAGCTCAGCGTGGCCCTAGGGCAGGTTGGGTGGGACAGCACTAGGAGACAAGCTTACAAGAGCCTGAACCAAAGGCGGAAGGACTTGAGTGGCTTGCAGAGGTGATGCCTGTGTACTCAAGAAGACAGCCATCCTTGAAGAGTTCTCACGCGATACGATCACATTTGTGAGAACATTCTAGATGCATAAAAGAACTCTTGGTGCTGAAAGGGAGCAAAACCAAGTTTTAGGACTTGGTTTATTTCTTCAGTATCAAAGTATGCATTAATGGGGCTGGCGAGATGACTCAGCGGTTAAGAGCATTGACTGCTTTTCCAGAGGTCCTGAGTTCAATTCCCAGCAACCACATGATGGCTCACAACCATCTGTAATGAGATCTGATGCCCCCTTCTGGGGTGTCTGAAGACAGTGACAGTGTACTCATATACATAAAATAAATAAATCTTTTTTAAAAAAGTATGCATTAATGAGGTTCATTAGAGAAAATGTAGCCTCTGTCCAATGGTCAAATGCATATGAGTTCATGTAGGGAACCAGTCTTAGTTGGGGAACTTTGGGTAAACACTGGATACTGAGGTACTAGATACTGGATACTGAGGGTGAACATGGTCTCAAGTTGCTAGCTATGACCACCTTAGTAAAAGCCAAAAGCCAGGGTATCAGAGTGGGGCTGGAAACTCAAGATACCACCTATAGCAGAGAAACGGGAGACAAAATATCAATCTCCCTCTTGAGCACCTGGGAAAGTTAGGTCTGGTTCTTCCTCCCAACCCCATGGTCCCAGAAATAAGACTCAGGCTCAAAATACATTTACAAATGCCTTGGTCATACAGCTTGGCTCTTCTCTGACTAGATCATAATTTAAAATAACCCATTTATTTTAATCTACATTCCGCCACATGCTGGTCGCTTGTGCCCAGGTACATCTGTCTCTTCACATCTTCCTGAGCCTGTGCCTGACTCCATCCCAGAATTCTTTTTGTCTCCCGGATGTCCCACCATCTATTCTACCCTTTCCTATAGGCCATAGGTTTTTTAATTGACGGTGATACATCCAGACAATACACAAGATATTCTCTCTACAGGCACCCCAGGGGTGAAATGAGACTAGAAGTCAGATGATGCCAAAGAAGTTTGGGAAAGATGTCTGAGGCAGTCCCCTTGATAGCTGAAGAGGAGGAGATGGGCATAGCGTCTCACAGCACTCAGAAAAACATATGACAAAGTGTCCCAGCAATGAGTAGAACTGTGCCTAAGAAAGAAAAGTCATTCTTTCTCTGCCCAGGGAAAGAACCTGGTACCTCAGTTCCTCTAACTATTCAAATGTTATGTCTTTAAACTCTAGTCTTTCCAAGAGCAGCTCCACCACACCAAGCCAGACCCACGTGCACTGGCATCTTAATCTGTTTACACTTCAGGCACTGGAATGGGCATTTCATCATCTCTGCCCAGGGAGACTGATCTAAACCAATCAGCTTTAAACCTTTCAAAACCTCTGGACTTCGTACCACATCCAGACTTCTAACCTTTGCTCGGTCCTGTGATCTGTCTGCATTTCCTGGTTCTAGCAACTCTTTCTTCACAAAATTGATAGACCCAGAAACAAAAGTCTCACCATAGCACATATATACTGCTAGCTAGTGCTGTGACTAAAACTCAAGTATAACAGACACTGGGAGGAATAAGTCAAGGAGGCACAGTGTGAGATAAATCCTTATCTGACTCAGGAGATTGACGGGTTCCATGTAAAGCAGATCAGTCAAGATGGAGCTACATGAGCCTCTGAATCGGAGACCTGAGGGAACCAGCAGAACTGAGCACAGAGATGACTGAGAGAGGGCGGTCACCTTGGGCAGTGGACTGCAGGAGGGTAGGGGAGAGTTCTTCTGTATTCTCTGGTGTTGCTTAAGCCACCAGAGATTCCTGTACCCAGATCTTGTCCTCTGCTGTTCTCTGTGCAGAATATGCTTTGCTCAGACACTCATTACCTCTGTCCCTCACTTCAGATCTTTCCCAAGTGTCACTTCTATAGAGCCTGCAGTGAGCACCCTACTTAAAACAGCAACTTCCACATCTTTTTCTTCCTCCTCTCCACCCATACCACTCCACGCTGTTAAGACTTAGATGCTAGCCGGGCAGTTGTGGCACATGCCTTTAATCCCAGCATTTGGGAGGCAGAGACAGCCTGGTCTACAGAGTGAGTTCCAGGACAGCCAGGGCTATACAGAGAAACCCTGTCTTGAAAAACCAAAAAAAAAAAAAAAAAGACTTAGATGCTTTTCTTATTCACATCAAGTTTTTTCTATCTGGACCAATTACAGTACAATCTGCATGGAATCTGGACCACCCACGAGGGCACAGCTGATGGACTCCATGAACAAATCGTGCATGTTACCAAAGGAAAAATACAGTTATTAACTGACAAATGATTTTGATAAGCTCATTCTTTTTTTTCCAGTTTGTTATTTTGTTACATTTCATGCTGAGGTAGCTCTTGTCTTGTTAACTAGGCCTGAAGTTTTCCAAGTAGATTATTTTGTATTCTTCTTCAGAGAGCCCCTTGAGTTCTACCAGGAGGGATGTAAGGATCACCAAGTGCAAGGAACTGATACCATTGGACAAAAGGAACGCAGTCTCCGGGACTATATCCCAGCCCCTGAGGGCAAAGTTGCTCATGGTGATACAAAAAAAAAAAAAATTCCAAAGTCAAGCTCCATTAGGGAATGACATTCCACATTGAGGATTTTAAGCATTCGAGTCTAAAGCACTGAAGACTTATAGCTTAGACAGTATTGCTGTCTATTAGATAAAGATAGCCTTTTTAGAGAGCTTAAATTGTAGTCATGCGCCTCCTTCAGTGTCTTTTGAAAAGGCAAGTGATTCCTTGTGAAGGAGTCTGTAAGCATTAACAGCCTCTCTCTCTGTCTCTCTCTGCTTCTCTCTCTCTCTCCAGTCTCAAAGGTCGGCACCTTCCCTTTAGTGAATCAGCACTAAGATTGAATAGGTGACTCCAGTCACGTGGGTAAAGCTCACCTTCAGAGGAAGGCACCCCACCTGGGCACATGGCTGTGCCAGTTGCTTTGATGTTCCAGCCTGAGTGGTCACAAGGCTCCCTTTTATCTACTTGATCACGGTAAACATACTTTAGACTCCTTCAGTTTGCTGATCTCGAATTTGTGGATTAATGATTCCTCATGTGCTCTGCTCACTCTCCCTCAAGAAGTATTGCCCACCCCCTCCCTTACTGGTGTGGGCATGGATGTGAGAGTAACTCTAGACTGTCACATGCCCTGTCCCAGAAGTATCACAAATAGTCAGACAGATGGATTTATTGGGGATACTTAGAGAAGCGCTTACAGACAGCTGTATCACTGGGAAGTCCTTTGGGCAACTTCCGGGTGACTATACCACCAAGTCCAAACCCCAGCCAGTCTTCTCCTTCTTCCACATTCTAGCACCCTGCAAAGCGTGCCTCATTGCCCTGATTGCCACGGACCTAGCTCCTGGTGTATTATCGTGTTTCACTGCCGTGACTATGGCTGAGGATCTTCTGTAAGCCACCACAGCTTCTCTGCCTCACCCAAAGGAACAGATAGACCATGATGTGGATGTGTTCCAATAAAACGTTATTTACAAAAGAGACCCAGCAATGAGATCCAGCCCCTGTATTGTGGTCTGCCAACATCTGGTGTAAATGGTCAGTACATAAATGTTCATTAGACAAGTCTTTTAGCATTTTTTGAAGCAGAGTTGAAATGTACTAAGACTCAAATTCTTTTAGCTTTTGTGTATACTTTTTTAAAGCCTTCATAATAAAATATTAAAAATAATCTTTATCATATAAATGTTAACCATTTATAAATTGCCAAGTGTGGTGATCCATACCTGTAATCCCAGCACTCAGAATTATGAAGAATTATGATCAACTCAATAAACAGTTAATAAAGAATTCAAGGCCAGTCTGAGTCAGGTTGTAAGACAATGTCTTAAAAACAAAAAGATACGTGTTATCTTCAAGTTCAGTTTCTGCTTTGGGTGTGCTCTTTGACATCAGCTTCCAGAGGATAAAATTTGTGTATCAATTTTTCTAACAAGCTCTTCAGATTGGGCATTCAAATTATCCAGGAGAGGGAAGATTAACCCAAATGTAGTCCTTGGCAACGGCAGGATGAATATTTCCTTCCTGCTTTTCCCAGCCAAAAATATACAGTGACTTTCCACTTGATTGTGACCTTTCTATTCCTGTTAAGAAAGGGGGTGTGGACTTTAAAGGACATAGATATATAATGTCCCCTTTTTCAGGAATTTTTAAATGCCGTTATTTAAGTTTACATGATCTAGAACTGACAGCTGTGACTTCCCAAACAATTTCTCTTTGAATAATTCTATTACCTGATGCTTAATATAATTTGCCACATTTTTGCTTCCTTCACAGTGTGGCTTTTTAAACTATGTCTTATGGAAGCTGTGACAAATTGCTTGAAATGTTAAAAAGGTTCTAAATTTATCGGATCTACGACTGTCTCAACGCTGAGCAGACCAAGACAATAGCTAGACCACCGGACACCCTTGGCCTTCCTGAATGAAGGGGGGCGTGGGGGATGGGGGTGAAGGCAGCAGGATGACCGGAGAGGCAAGGGTCTGTTTTAAATCATAATACAAAGTAGGCTAGAGGAGAAACTGGTAGTGTCATTGTCCCTCACAGATTTTTTTTTTCCTCCAGTCCCTCAGGGTCAAGAGTTCTTTATAGAAAATAAAAATGTGGGAGCAGAAAGAAAAAACATCTAGGCTGTGAGGCTGTTTTAGCCACCACAGTGACAAGGTGCCTCCATGGTGACACTTAGCTCCCCTCAATGCTAAATGCTGCCCTCATGAAGCATCCCTACTTAGCCACTGTCACTTGGCTCTTTTAAAAACACCTAGGAAACCTCCCTAGAGGACTTTGTCCCCTCCTTGGACCACAGTCACCTGAATTCAGCAACCAAGTCTTTGTGCTGAAGTATTAGTTGGGTGAAGAAACTAAGCAGGGTTAACTATGTAGCCTTCCCTCCTGCTTGGTGCATCCCACATCCCACTTTCCAACTCGGCCTACTTGCTGACAGGGGAGCTAGCTTGCAAATGACTTTGAGGGCAAATGGTGAGTCTACACTTTGTGCCACTGACAGCCACACCCTTTGGTCAAATTGCTGAGTATGGCTGAGGTACACTAGCAATGATTGAATTGCTGTGTCCAAGTCTGAGGCCCTGGAGCCTGGGATGGCTCCCTTACACAGCATTGGTTTTTAATGTGATTAAGGAAGGATCTTGAAGCACGGAAATGATCCTTATTTTCCACGTGGTTCTAAATGCCATCACCAATGACCTTAAAACAGTGGGTGAGTCGACACCACAAATATCAAGAGAAATGAGGGTGTATATAGTGGGCACCTAGAAGCTGCTTTGCCAAGAAGTAACGACACCCACAAGAGAATTTTTGTTGTTGTTTGTTTGTTTTGTTTTGTTTGTTTGTTTGGGGGTTTTTTTTGTTTTTTTGGTTTGGTTTGGTTTGGTTTTTCCAGACAGGGTTTCTCTGTGCAGCCCTGGTTGTCCTGGAACTCGCTCTGTAGACCAGGCTGGCCTCGAACTCAGAAATCTGCCTGCCTCTGCCTCCCAAGTGCTGGGATTAAAGACGTGCGCCTCCACTGCCCGGCCCCACAAGGGAATTGAAGGCAGGAAGAAAGTCTGGCACCTGCCGCCTTCTCACAGCTTCCTCCGGTTCTTTGGTCAGACCTCTGCTTGGCTTAATCACTCAGGGAGTGCCTGCCCAAGGCTGAAGGCAGAGACACGTCATAAATAGCTAAACTTCACAGAACAGACCACACTCCATCGTAGGATAAGGGTAATCATCCATGCTAGCCAGGCTGCACCCTGGCACCGAAGGGATGCTCTTATAGGAGCCACATGGGTCCCTCCAAACTGTAGCAGCAGTCGGGACTTCAGCCTGAACTGACCCAATGATCAAGCAAACTACACTTTGACCAGGATTGCTTAATTATGCAAAGCTCTAGTTTTGTCCCTTTAATTCTTTCTCTACTTGAACCTAAAGCTAATGCCAGTGACCCCAAACAGACTTGGGGTCACTGGACTCCCTTATCTGTTCTCCCCTGACCCCCACAATGAGGACTGAACCTGGGGCCTGACTCATGTTAGACAAGGCCTCATCGATCCTCTCGTTAATTGGTACATTGGGATGGATAGCCAAGCCTCGCCTGTGGGCACTGCCCCAGTCAAGACTTTTGCTGTACATGCTGGATACAGATAAAGACAGAGACTGGAGTAGGTCCACCACAAATTTAGAAATGCAATATCCTCCATGCTGGAAGAGGAGCTCCCAAAACCAATCAGCCCCTCCTGACAGCCTGATTTTGGCCTTCTGGTCTCTACAGCTGTGGTTGTGGTCATTTGTTAACAGCAGCCAAAGGGAAGCTCATATGTCTGCTAAGCTTAGCTTTTTTATCTGTTAAGCAGAGATGATATATACCTTCACCGGTTGTTATGCTAAAAAATCCCCCAAACACAAAATACTAGCTCAGTGTCCAGCACAGTAGACACACAACACACACCAAGAGCTATCCTGTTATTAGTATCTTCGTTGTTGTTAAATATGGAGGGAGAAACATAGGCCAAGTATAGGATCACACTAGAACTCAGTGGCATCATCTTTGTCTGGGGGAGAAAATGCCAAATGTATAATTTGCTCCAAAATTGTGCCTTTCATAAAGAAGCCATCTCTGCAACCTATTCTGCAGTGTCCCGCAGCTATCCCTGCCAATAAGTAGATAAGCCATGCTACAGCTTTCTATGTATTTAATTTCTATGTATTTAATTGTATGTTACTACAAATTATATGTTCAAAATGGAAAATAAACATTTCCAGCTGTTTTGAAGGCCCCAAATCTAATTTTGAACTGCTGACTTCTAGAAAAACTCCAGAGCTTTTAAGCATGCTGCAAGCAGTTTGAGCCACCAGCACCTCCTATTCACATGGAAGCTAAATATTCACCAGGGCCATTAGGGAAGCTGGGGATTCGTGTGGTCAGATTCACTCCTCAGATCCGGAGATGTAGTGTATAGGAGAATAATCAATTATACCTGGTTTTGAAAAATGGAGAAGATGGAGTTTCTATCGTGGAGGGACACACAGGGCTGTGAAGGAGATATAAGCAAATAGATTTCAACTTTGACTGTAATGGTGAATCATAGACATAGCAAGGATCTACTATTGTGTCCCAGAAACCGTAGGACATTATGTGTTATCTTTTTTAATCTTTACAGTGGGGTTTTTAGCAAGGGGAACTTGCCCAAGATAAAACAGTATAAGAACTGGAGCATAAAAAGTAAAAAAGCACCCGGGTAGTCTACAGAGTGAGTTTCAGGACAGACAAAGCTACACAAAGAAACCCTGTCTCAGAGGGAAAAAAGTTGAAAAGCCATTTGTGGTGCTACATACCTGTAACCCCAAGCATCACCGTGATTGAGGTAGACAGATAACATTTGAGGACAACTTAGGCTACATGGCGACTTCAAGGCCAGAATATGCTATGTTGAGCTTCAATCAATTTTTAAGATAGACTTACTTTTATTGTTTGGGTATGAGTGTTTTGCCTGCATGCATGTCTGAGCACTATATGCATGCAGTACCTGGAGCTGCCAGAAGAGGGCAGAAGATCCCCTGGATCTGGAGTTACACACTGTGGGTGGTCAGGTGGGTGCTGGGAATTGAACCCAGGTTCTCTGAAAGAGCAGCCAATGTTAACTGAGGAGCCATCTCTCCAGTCCTTCGGTAACTTTTTAAAAGGATTCCTTATTAAGTATATTAACAAAGAAACTCTTTTTGGTCTGCTCTCCCTTCCAATCCCGTTGCCATCTTGTAAAGTTCAGTAGATGGCACCTCCATCCAAGTTACACAAACCAGAAACCTGGAAATAAACACTGATGGACCCCACTTCCTGACTCCCAGATCTAACTTAGCCAATGTTTGCCAATTCTGCCTCCAAAACAAATCTCAAACTCATAATATTCTTTCCTCTGAGGTTGTGGCCCCGTCCAGAGCAGCTTCATTTCCTCTTCCAAACATCGGTCATAAATAGACCTCATCTGGGTCTAACCTCTACTCCCCATCCCTCCCAACCCATCCCTCAGGAGCTCAGAGAAATAGTCTTAAAAGGTAAATCTGATCACCACTGTCCAGTGATATCCCACTGAAACTGAAATAAAGTCAGGCATGGAAGTGCATGGATGTAATTCCAGCACTCAGGAAGCTGGAAACGGCAATTGCTGCAAACTCAAGTCCAGCCTGGGCTACAAAACCAAAAATAAAGCAAAAGTAAAACTAGAATAAAAACCCAGGATCTTTTCCGCTATGGTACAGGATCTAGCTTCTCACTCCCACTCAACCTCACCCCCCCGTCTCTCTCTCTCTCTCTCTCTCTCTCTCTCTCTCTCTCTCTCTCTCTCTCTGACTTCCCATTCCCCTCCAGCAAGTAGCTAGCCTTTAAAATCTTAAAAAATATCAAACCCCTCCTACTTCAAGGAGTTTGTATGTTTTTCTCTCTAGCAAGCCACTACGGTGGCAAACACAATTGGAAATTCTAAAATGACCATGTACTGGTTTTATGACCACACTGTGTACCTGAAGACACTAGTAATTTAATTCCTTCTCCCACCGAGGAGCCGAGAAATGTCTCCCAGCTTCCCACACAGCCTACTGGCTTTCTCTGAACGGCAGCTTCTTCAAGAACGTCCAGAAATCAATCGACTAGGCAATGCACACTGGGTAAGTATAAAGTTGGCAATGGGAAAGAAACCAGGAGAGGCTTTCATGGGTATTGTACAAATAGACAGAGATCAGAGTCCATCCAGTGGGAAAGACCTGACATGTGCGGGCAGAACTCACCCACCAGCGATATGGCAAGCACCACTGTTCCACAGTCAGCTAGTCTTTCTTGCCATGCTCTACAATAGATACAAAGAAGCTGAGTACCCCTCGCTCTTGCAGGTAGGAGTAGTTAAATGTGTAGTTGGGCTCAATAAGAAAACTTGGCAAGTATTTCCTGACAAAGCCAGTGTTGTAACTAGCAGCATCCTTCTGTCTTTCAGGCTGCACTGTGCATGTGATGGCTGGATCAGTAGTAGCCATCTTGTAGCCATGAGGCAACAAGCCAATGAGGAGGATGAACCCAGAAGACCTATATAGATAATGGCCTAACCTGCACTGCTGACTTAATCTTTCTGTTACATAAGAAAACTCAACCCTCCCTGAGCAGGCCACTATTCTTAGAGCAGAAATGTTTCTACTTCTACATTAACACTGTGTCTGGAGTGGGCATACTAAAATACTGTCCAAAGCCAGAAGCCTTGCCCTAGTATCTCTGGGAGCTGCTGGAGATGGGAGATGGGGATTGTTTTCATTCCCCCACCTGCAGCCCACGACTGCACAGGTTCTAGTCCCTGCCTTCCGACCTTTACTGTATGCTCATTTTCATTATTTCACCTCTTGGGTACTTCTCAAACCTTCTTGCTTTCCTGTATTTTGTTTCTTTAAGCTACTAGGACTCGGGAGAGATGTTTTATAAGTAGATGAAAATTCTGGTGGTGAAAATAGAGGGGTAGAGCCAGGCAGTGGTGGTGCACACCTTTAATCCCAGCACTTGGGAGGCAGAGTCAGGCAGATTTCTGAGTTCGAGACCAGCCTGGTCTACAGAGTGAGTTCCAGGACAGCCAGGGCTACACAGAGAAACCCTGTCTTGAAAAAAAAAAAAAGAGGGGTAGAAAGAAAATTGTGGGGCCAGAGAATTGTCTCAGCCTGGGAAGGCACCTGCCACCAAGCCTGATGACTTCAGTGGATTACTGAAGCCCCATAGTAGGAGAGACAAGTTATCCTTTGAGTTGCCCTCTGACCTCCACATGGGTACTGGTAGCACATACGTGGTCACGGGGAGGGAGGGAGGGAGAAGGAGGGAGGGGGAGGGAGAGGAAGAGGGAGGGGGAGAAAGAGAGAACAAATAAATGTAATTTAAAGAACTTTGTGAATAGCCGGGCAGTGGTGGTGCACATCTTTAATCCTAGCACTGGGGAGGCAGAGGCAGGCGGATTTCTGAGTTTGAGGACAGCCTGGTCTACAGAGTGAGTTCCAGGACAGCCAGAGAAACCCTGCCTCGGAAAAAAAAAACTTTGTGAACATTGGTATATATCAAGACTGCATTTAAAAATTTAAATGCACAAAAACAAATGCTTGATTTTTCTGTCCCAAACTGTTCCCAGTGTTAGTTTTAATGAATGGCATTCCATTCTCCTAATTGTTTGTCTTTCAAAAGTTATTCTTGACTCCTCCCACACACACACACCCGCCATGTTTGATCCATTAGCAAATACTGCTTGCCCCAGCCTCTTATTATATCCCAAACCCCATTATCTCTCTTCTGCCTTGGTCTCAGCCAGCGTTCTGAATGCCTAACCACTGCAATAGCTGCCTGTTTGCTCCATCTTTTCCTTCCTGTGGTCTAATATTCAAGGAACCGCTGGAATAATCCTTTTTAAAATGGGAAATTCATCATATCACTCTTGTCCTCCAATATTCCAACATTACTTGGTTTGGTTTGGTTTTGAGACTGGATCTTGCTATATAACCCAAGTCGGCCTGGCACTTTATATACAGCCCAGGCTAGCTTCAAACCCACAACCTTGCTGCCTCAGTGTCTTGAGTGCTGGGTTTGCAGGTATAAGTCACCACATGTGGTTCCCAATGTCTTTGATGAGGGTTGGGGCCTAGCGTTTTTTTTAAGATTTTATTTAATTTTTGTGTATGTGTGTTTTGCCTGTGTGTATGTATGTGTATCACATGCATGGCTGGTGACCAAGGAGCTCAGAAGAGGGCATTGGATCCTCTGGAATTGGAGTTACAGGTAGTTGTAAATGTCTGTGTGGATGCTGGGAACATAACCCTGGTTCTCTGTAAGAGGAGACTGTGTTATTAGCTACAGAGCCAGCTCTCCAGCCCCATTAATGGTTTTTATTGTAATTAAATACAAACCTTTAATGACTTCTGAAGCTGTGCGTGTTCTGGCCTCATCCACACTGGGGACATTGGGGTCTACCTCTTGTCTTTTACTCACCCTTTATCATTGCTGGCCTTTGGCAGTCACTCAAGCATGTCAGACACATCAACAACAGGGCCTCTCTCTGCCTGGATCACTCCTCCCTCAGACACATGTCCCTTACTTACTTGTATCTCTATTTGAATACCACCTTGCTGGAGATTACAGCTCCAGATACTTTGTATCTCTATGCAGATATCTCCCTGCTGGAGATCACTTGTTCTGGATACTTTCTATAAAATAGACGGGTACTTCCATGCACTGCCTCTCCAGCCCTCAGCTGCATACTTCATAATTAGACCTTACGTTAACTGTGCACTTGCTGAGTTATTTGTTGTTCTAACACAAACACCAGGAATACACGTAATTTTATTTATCTCTACTTCCTTCTTAAAATGCTTCACATGAAGTGTGGGCTTACTGATTGCATTTGCTGAATTAACGAGCTTCGTGTAGAGCTATCCTGAACTGAAGTTATTCTCTCTTGCCATTCTCCATCGCTTCCCCGACCTTTTCTAAGTTAATAATTGTGGTAAACTTCATCCCCTGCCTACCCAGGAGCCACTTATTTTTATAATAATAAAATCCTGAAGGATTGAAGGCTCTGAAGGGGATAGGAACCCCACAGGAAGACCAGCAGTCAACTAACCTGGACCCTTGGGGCTCTCAGAGACTGAGCCACCAGCCAAAGAGCATACACAGGCTATGCCTAGGCCCCTAGGACATATGTAGCAGATGTGCAGCTCTGCCCCACGTGGGTCCCCCAACAACTGGACCAGAGGCTCTCCCTAAAGCTGTGGAAAGCCACAGTATCTGTTTCCCAACAGGGCTGCCTTGTCTGACCTCAGGATTAGGATGTGCCTAATCCTGCAGAACCAGGATGAACCAGGGTGGGGAGATATCCAGGGGGGTCCCAACCTCCCAGAGGAGAAGAGTATGGGGACCAGGAGAGGGGGCAGCATTTGGGATGTTTAATAATTAATAATAATAGTAATAATAATAATAATAGTAATAATAATAATAGTAATAATAATAATAACGACAACTATATTGTTCTATTTTACCTTGCATTATCATGTAATAGGTATACGATTTCATTCTGTAGATGAGAAATAAGAGGCAGCTTAATAAGAGAGATCCGGCTCCAGACGCAGGGTCTGAAGAAAAGCCCACAGGTTTTCACCTGTGGCGGGAGACCCCTGCCTGGGCCACCAGGCCTCCATAGACAAACAGCACAGGGAGAAAGCAACCGGCCCACTTGTGTGGAGGAGCCAGCTGAAGGAGGGCTTCAGATGCAGGGTCTGAGGAAAAGCTCACAGGTTTCCACCTGTGGTGGGAGACCTCTGCCTAGGCCACCAGGCCTCCATAGACAAACAGCGCAGGGAGAAAGTGAGCTGCCCACTTATGTGGAAAAGCCAGCAACAGGAGGACTCCAGACACAGGGTCTGAAGAACAGCCTGGAGAGAGAACTGGTCTCCCAGGAATAATGACATCTGGACTTGAAGGAAAGACAAGCCACAGTCAGAGAGAGAAAGACCAGCTAACACCAGAGATAACCAGATGGCGAAAGGCAAGGGCAAGAACACAAGGAACAGAAACCAAGACTACCTGGCTTGATCAGAACCCAGCTCTCCCACCACAGCCAGCCCTGGATACTCCAACACACCAGAAAAACAAGACTCAGACTTAAAATCACTTATCAAGAGGATGATAGAAGATTTTAAGAAGGAAATAAATAACTCCCTTAAAGAAATACAAGAGAACACAGGTAAACAGCTGGAAGCCCTTAAAGAGGACACACAAAAATCCCTTGAAGAATTACAGGAAAACACAATCAAACGTGCAGAATTACAGGAAAAAAAAAATCAAACAAATGAACAAAACCATTCAGGAATTAAAAACAGAAATAGAAACAATAAAGAAATCACAAAGGGAGACAACCCTGGAGTTAGAGAACATAGGAAAGAAATCAGGAGTCATAGATGCAAGCATCACCAACAGAATACAAGAGATAGAAGAGAGAATCTCAGGTGCAGAAGATATAATAGAAAACATGGACACAGACAGACAAAGAAAACACAAAATGCAAAAAGCTCCTAACCAAAAACATCCAGGACATCCAGGACACAATGAGAAGACAGACCCTGAGGATAATAGGTATAGAAGAGAGTGAAGATTCCCAACTTAAAGGGCCAGTAAATATCTTCAACAAAATTATAGAAGAAAACTTCCCTAACCTAAAGAAAGAGATGAACATAAATATACAAGAAGCCTACAGAACACCAAATAGACTGGACCAGAAAAGAAATTCCTCCTGTCACATTATAGTCAAAACACCAAATACACAAAACAAGGAAAGAATATTAAAAACAGTAAGGGAAAAAGGGCAAGTAACATATAAAGGCAGACCTACGAGAATTACACCAGACTTCTCACCAGAGACTATGAAAGCTAGAAGATCCTGGGCAGATCTCATACAGACTCTAAAAGAACACAAATGCCAGCCCAGGCTGCTATACCCAGCAAAACTCTCAATAATCATAGATGGTGAAACCAAAATATTCTACGACAAATCCAAATTTGCACAGTATGTTTCCACAAACCCAGCCCTACAAAGAATAATACATGGGAAATGCCAACTCAAGGAGGGAAACTACACTCAAGAAAAAGGAAGAAAGAAATCTTTCAACAAACTCAAAAGAAGATAGCCACACAAACAATATAAACAACATCAAAAATAACAGGAAATAACAATCACTATTCTTTAATATCTCTTAACATCAATGGTCTCAACTCCCCAATAAAAAGACATAGACTGACAGACTGGATCCATAAACAGGACCCAGCATTTTGCTGCATCCAGGAACACACCTCCGTGTTAAAGACAAATACTACCTCAGAGTAAAGGGCTGGAAAACAATTTTCCAGGCAAATGGTCCCAAGAAACAGGCTGGAGTAGCCATTCTAATATCGGATAAAATCTACTTTCAACCAAAAGTCATCAAAAAGGATGAGGAAGGCCGGGCAGTGGTGGCGCACGCCTTTAATCCCAGCACTCGAGAGGCAGAGGTAGGTGGATTTCTGAGTTCAAGGCTAGCCTGGTCTACAGAGTTGAGTTCCAGGACAGCCAGGACTACACAGAGAAACCCTGTCTCGAAAAAAACAAAAAAAAAAGGATGAGGAAGGACACTTCATACTCATCAAAGGAAAAATCTACCAAGAACTCTCAGTTCTGAACATCTATGCTCCGAATGCAAGAGCTCCCACTTTCATAAAAGAAACTCTACTAAAGTTCAAAGCACACATTGCACCTCACACAAAAATAGTGGGAGACTTCAACACCCCACTATCAACAATGGACAGATCTTAAAAACATAAACTAAACAGAGACAAGGTGAAACTAACAGATGCTATGAACCAAATGGATTTAATGGATATCTATAGAACATTTCATCCTAAATCAAAAGAATATACCTTCTTCTCAGCACCTCATGGTATCTTCTCCAAAATTGATCATATAATTGGTCACAAAATAAACCTCAACAGATATAAGAAGATTGAAATAATCCCATGCCTCCTATCAGATCACCACGGATTAAGGTTGGTTTTCAATGGCAACAACAACAACACAAAGCCCACATACACATGGAAGCTGAACAATGCTCTGCTTAATGATAACTTGGTCAAGGTAGAAATAAAGAAAGAAATTAAAGACTTCCTAGAATTTAATGAAAATGAAAGTACAACATACCCAAACCTATGGGACACAATGAAAGCAGTGTTAAGAGGAAAACTCATAGCTCTGAATGCCTCCAAAAAGAAACTGGAGAGAGCATACACTAACAGCTTAACAGCACATCTGAAAGCTCTAGAACAAAAAGAAGCTAATACACCCAAGAGGAGTAGAAGGCAGGAAATAATCAAATCAAGGGCTGAAATCCACCAAATAGAAACTAAAAGAACTATACAAAGAATCAACAAAACCAGGAGCTGGTTCTTTGAGAAAATCAACAAGATAGATAAACCCTTAGCCAGACTAACCAGAGGGCACAGAGACAGTATCCAAATTAACAAAATTAGAAATGAAAACGGAGATATAACAACAGACGCTGAGGAAATTATAAAAATCATCAGATCCGACTACAAAAGCCTATATGCAACAAAACTGGAAAATCTGGAGGAAATGGACAAGTTTCTAGACAGATACCAATTACCAAAGTTAAATCAGGATCAGATAAACCACCTAAACAGTCCCATAACCAATAAAGAAATAGAAGCAGTCATTAAAAGTCTCCCAACCAAAAAAAGCCCAGGACCAGATGGGTTCAGTGCAGAATTCTATCAGACCTTCAAAGAAGACCTAATACCAATACTCTTCAAGCTATTCCATAAAATAGAAATGGAAGGAATACTACCCAATTCATTCTATGAGGCCACAGTTACACTGATACCAAAGCCCCACAAAGACCCAACAATAAAAGAAAACTTCAGACTAATTTCCTTTATGAATATCGATGTAAAATACTCAATAAAATTCTTGCAAACCGAATCCAAGAACACATCACAATGATCATTCACCATGATCAAGTAGGCTTCATCCCAGGGATGCAGGGATGGTTTAATACCCAGAAATCCATCAGTGTAATCCACTACATAAACAAACTCAAAGGAAAAAACCACATGGTCATTTCATTAGATGCTGAAAAAGCATTTGACAAAGTTCAACATCCTTTCATGATAAAAGTCTTGGAAAGATCAGGAATTCAAGGAGCATACTTAAACATAGTAAAAGCAATATACAGCAAACCAGTGGCCAACATCAAACTAAATGGAGAGAAACTCGAAGCAATCCCACTAAAATCAGGGACTAGACAAGGCTGCCCTCTCTCTCGCTATCTATTCAATATAGTACTTGAAGTTCTAGCTAGAACAATCAGACAACAAAAGGAGGTCAAAGGGATACAAATTGGAAAGGAAGAAATCAAAATATCACTATTTGCAGATGATATGATGGTATACGTAAGTGACCTGAAAAACTCCAGCAGAGATCTGTTACAGCTGATAAACAACTTCAGCAAAGTGGCTGGATACAAAATTAACTCAAGCAAATCAGTAGCCTTCCTATGCTCAAAGGATAAACAGGCTGAGGAAGAAATTAGGCAAATGACACCCTTCACAATTGTCACAAACAATATAAATTATCTTGGTGTGACTCTAACCAAACAAGTGAAAGATCTGTATGACAAGAACTTCAAGTCTCTGAAGAAAGAAATTGAAGAAGACCTCAGAAGATGGAAAGATCTCCCATGCTCATGGATTGGCAGGATTAACATAGTTAAAATGGCCATCCTGCCGAAAGCAATATACAGATTCAATACTATCCCCATCAAAATCCCAATTCAATTCTTCATAGACCTAGAAAGAGCAATTCTCAAATTCATATGGAATAACAAAAAACCCAGGATAGCAAAAACTATTCTCAACAATAAAAGGACTTCTGGGGAAATCAGCCTCCCTGACTTCAAGCTGTACTACAGAGCAGTAGTGATAAAAACTTCATGGTATTGGTACAATGACAGGCAGGTAGATCAATGGAATAGAATCGAAGACCCAGAAATGAACCCACACACTTATGGTCACTTGATCTTTGACAAAGGAGTTAAAACCATACAGTTGAAAAAAAGACAGCATCTTCAACAAATGGTGCTGGATCAACTGTTGGTCTACATGTAGAAGATTGCGAATTGTTCCATTCCTTTCTCCCTGTACAAAGCTCAAGTCCAAGTGGATCATGGACCTTCACATAAAACCAGATACACTGAATCTAATAGAAGAGAAAATGGGGAAGAGTCTCAAACACTTGGGCACAGGGGAAATGTTCTTGAACAGAACACCAATGGCTTGTGCTCTAAGATCAAGAATTGACAGATGGGACCTTATAAAATTACAAAGCTTCTGTAAGGCAAAGGACACTGTAAATAGGACAAAAGGGCAACCTATAAATTGGGAAAAGATCTTTACCAATCCTATATCCTATAGAGGGTTAATATCCAATGTATACAAAGAACTCAAGAAGCTAGACTCCAGAGATTCAAATAACCCTATCAAAAAATGGGGACCAGAGCTAAACAGAGAATTCTCAACTGAGGAAACTCGAATGGCCGAGAAGCACCTAAAGAAATGTTCAACATCCTTAGTCATCAGGGAAATGCAAATCAAAACAACCCTGAGATTTTACCTCACACCAATCAGAATGGCTAAGATCAAAAACTCAGGTGACAGCACATGTTGGCGAGGATGTGGAGAAAGAGGAACACTCAATCATTGCTGGTGGGAATACAAGTTGATACAACCTCTCTGGAAATCAGTTTGGCGGACCCTCAGAAAAATGAACATAACACTACCTGAGGACCCAGCTATTCCACTCCTGGGCATATACCCAGAAGATGCTCCAATATGTAATAAAGACACATGTTTCACTATGTTCATAGCAGCCATATTTATAATAGCCAGAAGCTGGAAACAACCCAGGTGTCCCTCCACAGAGGAATGGATACAGAAAATGTGGTACATTACACAATGGAATACTACTCAGCTATTAAAAACAATGAAATTCTTAGGCAAATGGATGGATCTTGAAAATATCATCCTGAGCAAGGTAACGCAGTCACAAAAGAATGAACATGGTATGTACTCACTGTTAAGTGGTTATTAGCCCAAAAGTTTGAAATACCCAAGAGTCACTTCACAGCAACAGTAGGGCTGAGTGTGAGGTCGCAGATGGAGGACTTGGAGAAAAGACTGAAGGAGCTGAGGGAGTGTGCAGCCCCAGGGAGGTAGCAACAGTGGCAACTGGCCTAACCCCCCCCCCCCCACTCCTGGAGACTGATCCACCAACCAAAGAATACACATGGAGGGACCCATGGTGCTGGCCACAAATGCGGCAGTGGGGGTCTTGTTATCCATCAGAGAGGCCCTTGGGCCTGAGGGTGTTAGATCCCCCAGCATAGGAGAATGACAAGGAGGGAAGACGAGAGTGGGTGAGTGGGTGAGTGGGTTGGGAAATATCCCCATAGTGGCAGGGGGAGGGCGGAGGGAATGGGGAGGTTCCAAAGGGGAGATCTGGAAAGGGGGAAACATTTGAAATGCAAATAAAATATGAAAATAAATAAATAAATAAATAAATAAATAAATAAATAAATAAATAAAGAGAGAGAGAGAGAAATCCATTCTCAAATAAAAAGATAAAGTCCTGGAAGATAACATGAGCTTCCCATCCCTCCTCTTGGATACAGATGTGAAGAACTGGATACACTTTTCTCTCTCTGCAGCCCTGACAGCTGGCTCCCTGTCTCAGTGACAAGAGTCCTTCCCGTTCAGTGCTGGTAAACTAGATACACTCTTCCTCCCTACCAAGAAGCCAGGGCCAGAGAGGCCAAGAGCAGCCTGCAGTATGCCAAAGGAAAGTGGTAGGAACTACGGCTCCCTGGTATATGACATAAGGGAAAACATATTTTTCTTCTAACATGGACAGTGACTGTTTCCTTTGTTTTTGTTGTTGTCGTGTGGTTTTTGTTTTGTTTTTTGTTTTGTTTTGTTTTTGTAGTTATTAGCTGATTTCCTTGGCCAAGGATGCATAGCATAACCTTTCTCAAAATAAATGGGTTTGTAGCCTTGGAGAAGCATTAACCAAAACGAAAGGTCAAAGTCCTCGCTATTTTTCAGGTTACCCACACACGCATCAAGACACCTCGCTGAGACACAATAAAGGACCAAGTTCTGCTCCTTCTGTCCCTGCCAGTAGCAAGTTACCCTCTATTTTTTCTCTCTTGTCTGTTCTCTTCCCCTTCTACTGAGTTAAAGGAACTATTTTATCCCCCACAACCACTGTTTTTCTCATTTGCATTTTCTTGTCTTCCCCCTAAATAAGCGACTTCTAAAAATGAATCTAAATTGTGGGTGATTTAAAATTGAATTTTAAGTTAAATACATAAAAATAACAGGAACAAAATGTGATTCATTTGGATAATTTATTTCTTACAAACCTGAATTCGCCTGTGCTGAACGTTCGTTGTAAAATGTAAGGAGAAATTTAATTTCTTCCATGAGAAACCTACCTTAGAAGTTGCTGCAATACATTCTGTCAATATTACACTTTAATAAGTAATAAAAAGGAACTGCTGTAAGCCCCTCTACCAGAATCAGTGGCAGGAGTTCCCTAGGGAACTCAGGCTTTCAGCTTCAACCGATCCCATGTCAGCCCTCAGTGCCTCTTCCATTTAATGAATAACCAACTGAAGAAAAAGATCCACGTTTGATTGCAGTGTGATAGCTACTGACCAGACCACCAGTTTTTCTACTTTTATCGAAGTTAAAAAATAACAGATATGATTTTTTTTAAGGCTGTAGAAAAGTACCACATAGCTGTGAGAATTAAAAAAAAAAAAAAAAAGAGGCCGGGCAGTGGTGGCGCACGCCTTTAATCCCAGCACTCGGGAGGCAGAGACAGATGGATTTCTGAGTTCGAGGCCAGCCTGGTCTACCGAGTGAGTTCCAGGATAGCCAGGGCTACACAGAGAAACCCTGTCTCGAAAAACAAAAAAAAAAAAAAAGAAATGCTCCAACTACAGGTTACCTACTTTCAGGTTCTGGGTTTGATTTTTTTCCCTTAATTGCTGCAGAGGACCCAGTGAAATTCTGAATTCCTGGCACTTGCATGGAAGGCTGGAGTGTTTAAGCCTTGGATGTCTGATATGAGGACCAGGTCAAGCAGAGTCAAGCGCACCCAAGGCATGAAGTATTTCATTCACTGCCTAAAATCTGCTGGATTTCTTCCACATTCATTTATGACTTGTTGTATTTAAACTTGTGTTCTTGCTGTTATACACATCAGGAGGGATACGTGTGAATAGTTTTTACTCATACATGGCCTTATGAAATATATTGTTTCAAAGACAGCAAAAGTGTCTCATTGGACTTCATATCCTGTTCTGTTTTGTTTTGTTTTTAGAGACATGGTATCATGTAGCCCAGGCTAGCCTCAAACTCAGTATATAATGAAGATGATCTTGAACTCTTGATCCTCCTGCCTTCATCTCCCGAGTGCTGTCCATGTTGTTGTTGATGGTGAGTGGTTGTTTTTTATCTGGGGCTTGCGATTTCTTCTTGTGGCTTGGAAAGACTATAAAGTCAGCTATAAGGCCTTCACAGCTCCTTAACAAGGCAAAATCAAAAGTGAGATTTTTGTAAGTCATGTAGGTATTCCCAAACTTGTTTGAAACTCCTTTATCTAAAGAGATTTGATATAAATGCCAAGCAAATCGTGATGAAAGAGGGCAGGAGCACGCTTGTGTGAGCCTTGGGGTTGGGGTGGAGTAGCGGGGAGGGCGGAGCTCCAAGCCTTGGGGGTGGGGGAGAAGCTCCAGGCCTTCGGGGGTGGGTCAATCATCATTACAACCTGTGCTAGGCCTCACCCATATTTTATTTATTCACCCTTTAAATCCCACTCCCCACTTCTTCCTCCGTCCTCCCCCATCCACCCTCCCACAGGCAACTGTGCCAAAGAGCAGAAGGAATACTTGCTTGTATGCGTTCATGTAAAATATATTATTTTTGCTAAAGATAATTTTTTCATCCCACACTATGCTTGTACATTCATTTATAGCCCATGTATATGAATCTACTTAGCTGCTTCTAATTCTTGCCTTGTTCCCATGGAAACCAACCTCCACATTTTACCTAGCCACTTTGCAAGAGAAGGACACCAGAGACACTATCCAAACAGTAACCACCATAAATAATGCAAAAAAAAAAAAAAGAAGAGAGAGTAATTCTTGTGTGAATTTCCATATGAACAACCGATTTCATGAGGAAGTGTGTTAGTACACAGCTCCTTCCACTGGGACTGCTGATTCTGCCTGCCATGAACAGTCCCAATCTGGGGATTGAACTCAGGTCTTTAGACTTGGCAGCAAGCACCTTTGCCTGCTATACAACATTGACATTTTTGTGAATATGTATGGCTTGTCTTGTCTGTATGTGCACCACGTGAATACAGCGACTGTTAAGGCCAGAAGAGAGTGGCAGATCCCCTGGAACTAAGTACAGGTAGTTGTAAACTGCCCAGCGTCAGTGCTGGGAGTGGAACTTGTGTCGCTTGCAAGAACAGCAGTGCTCTTAACCACTGAGCCATTTCTCTGGGCTCCAAGGTTCATGTATTTTACTGTATGTAAACTGTGTTTGTGTGTGCGCTGCTAGGGATTGAGCAGAGGCCTTGTACAAACCAGACAAGTGGAGTACCACTGAACCAGGTCCACAGCTCCATTTTAAGGCATATAAAGTACACATCAATAAAAAACAGAACAAAAAAACCTTAAGCATTCCAAACATATACAGCTACACGTGCACATACAAACATGTACACATATCCGTTCTTAGGAATACTTTTGTAAGGACTGGTATAAATTTTGAAAATCATTCTCAATTTTCCATTTAAAAGTATAAGTAACATTTGGGCTTCCAAGTTATTACCTGGGTTGTCTAATCTGTTTTCAGAAAAAATTAAAAAAACAAAAACAAAAACAAAAATAAAAATTGACTTGTTTTTAATTGTTCCCAAAACCTTTACATTTAGTGTCACAGCGTCTCAATCACAGTGTCTTGTCTTTCTGTCTTCAAAAATAGATGTCATTTATTTTCTACTTTTTTGAACTGAGTTTTTTGTTTTGTTTTTGTTTTTTAGAGAGTTTAGAGTTTTCCGGTGTAGCTGGGGCTGACCTGGAATCTCCCTGATTTATTTAGCCTCTCAAGTACTGGAGATAGGAGTAAGAGCCGCCATGACGCGGAAGAGCCGCCATGACGCACACTCCCTCTCCCCTCTCTCCCTCTCTCATACCTGGTTTTTGGTTTTTTGGTTTTTGGTTTTGTTTTTTTGTTTTTCGACACAGGGTTTCTCTGTGTAGCCCTGGCTGTCCTGGAACTCACTCTGTAGACCAAGCTGGCCTTTAACTCAGAAATCCGCCTGCCTCTGCCTCTGCCTCCCGAATGCTGGGATGGATTAAAGGCGTGCTCCACCACGCCCGGCATACCTGTTTGTTTTTTAAAGGTAAAGGAAATGAGTGAGATGCTACCTAAGAAGTCTCTACATTAAACAAATTATCTCTAAGTGAACAGATCCACACACACTGGTCCTCTAGACTGTTCTGTGATTGGAATATTTAAGCCAAATAAATGATTTCCTCACGTTGCTTTCAGTTACGATGTTTTACCACAATAGAAACCTAGGTAGGGCAACCCCCATCCACCAAGAGCTTTGGGAGCCAGCAGCTTAGCCTGGAACTCCCAGTCTTCCATTAAAATATCTATGGGGATGGCTTGAGAAGGTCACATACCCTGCCCCAGGTGGCGAACCGTGGTCGGGTAGGACCCAGAGCATGGAGGGCACTCGAGAGCAGAAGCCAGACGCTCAGTTCTTCATAGGCTATTAAGGAGCTCAGAATTGCCAGAGTCTATAGCGATTACTCTCAAACTCAAACCCAGGAATCCAGATGGAGTTCAGAGGAAAAAATAGTAAAAGGGTTTTGTTCACACACATTGAACAAGCGTAGCTAGCTACTGACATATTGCTGCAGTACGAGAAATAGGAAAAAGAACACTGAAGAATCAAGATGCATCTAATATATACATAAGCTTAGGATAAGAAGACATTTTCAAAAGGTTCAAAACAAGCTGGGCATAGTAAGTATGTCTGTGCTACCAGCTACTCGAAAGACTGAGGCAGGAGGATCTTCAGCCCAAAAGGCCAGCCTGCAAAGTGCAGCAAAAGTTATTCTAGATTCTGATAACTCTGGGAATGGCCATTTGAAAAACTTAAAGTGACTGCCTTAGCTGCTGCTCTGTAGCTAACACGGACTAGCTGGAGCATCTTATTTTAAAGTATTTATTGTATCTTATTTTCTATATTAATGTATTTTAAGTATTTGAGATATTTATTGTAATGACTTAAACGGTTAAGATTTCATAAGAAAAAAATTATTGTAGAAGTTAAATCCTGATTCTTCCTCCCAGCCCCATGCTCCCAGAAATAAGATTCAGACTCAAAATATATTTACAAATACTTTGGCTCCTCTGTGACTAGATCATAACTTAGATTAACCCATTTTTTTTAATCTGCATTCTGCCACACTCTGGTTACCTATGCTCAGGTACCATGCATCTGTCTCCTCACATCTTCCTGGACGAATCTCCTGGGCCTGGCTCTATCCCAGAATTCTTTCTGTCTCCCGGATGTCCCACCTTCTATTCTACCCTTTCCTATAGGTCATAGGTTGATTTTTTTAATTGACAGGTGATGCAAATGATAATAAAAAATTTCAAGAGACAAAATGTTTCATTCTGTCAAGAAAGAAATCCACCGTACATGAGGCCTATTTTAAAACTATGACCAGGGCCACGGAGATGCTTCCTTCAGTGGGGGACACGCTTGTCTTGTAGGCCTGTTTCCCTGAGTTCAGGCTCAGGGACCCTTGCAAAGGCAGAAGGCCTCTACAAAGTTATCCTCAGGTTCCACAAGTAGACCGAATTGCATATGCCAAAATGAACACATTATACGTGATCATAATAATAATGCTAATAAATTAAAAATACAACCAAACTCTGCAGCATAACATTAAAATTCTTTCTAAGAGCTACACATGGCCAGATGTTTGAAGTGTCAACATCTGCCCTGATAGAGCCAGATGTGCTGTTCAGGAGGAAATCTTTCCCAAATTTCTGGATTCACATTCAATCCAAAAGCCCCAAACTATCAAAGTTTGCCAAAACTTGTGCCCCTTTTGTTTTTAGTATTAGGAACAAAACTCAGGATTTTGTGCATTCTAGGTGAGGTTGCTACCACTGAAAGTCACAAACCCCCACCCCACCCCCAATTTCTAATGACTCATAATTGTGAATTAGTTCTAATTTAGAAGGAAAATTTAAAAACCTGCATATAAAATCTGACCTAGCTCAAGCACCCATAACCAAACTGTCATATTATTTACAATTTTAATAGCCTTTTTATTAAACTGCTAATAAAGTTTTAGGTCTAAAGTTGGAGAATTCATACATTCTAAAAACCCAGTGATTGACAAATGGTCCTCGGCAGTTAAATGTTAATGGTGGTTGGGGATGTACTTTGCCAGCAGAGAATCTGCCTAAAATGGCAGTTCTCAACCTGTGGGTCGAGACCACTTGGGAGTTGAATCATCCTTTCACAGAGGTCACCCGAGACCATCAGAAAACACCATATTTACATTATGATTCATAACAGTAGCAACATTACAGTTATGAAATAGCAACAAAAATATTATGGTTAGGGTCACTACAACACGAGGAACTGTCTTAAAGGGTCAGAGCATTAGAAAGGTTGAGAACTGCTAGCCTAGAGTGTGCAACAGCACGGGCTCAACCACTACCACTATAAATGATGTAAACAAGCTGCTCATAAAGACACACCACCACAGACCCATCTACCTCAATGCAGACTCAAAGCAATGCATGTAAGTTTACTGTTCTCTAAAGGATCTCTACTTCCGGAACCAAAAGCCAATGCCCATCCTGCCCCGCCCGCCCCGCCCCACCCCAACCTCTCCTCTCAGCACTTTTAGATCCAGACATAAGATAAGCAGTATCTGAATGTGAATTTTGTCTTTTTTTGGGGAGGGGGGGGAGGTTGTTTGTTTGTTTACTACTTTGGGGGTTGGGGCATATTATTTAGTACTAGAGACTGAACCAAAGGCCTCGCACATGCTAGGTAACCGCTTTTCTGCTGAGATACATCCCCAAGCCCTTCTTTTTATTGTTTTGTTTTGTTGAGACAAGGTATATAGCGGTCTGGCCTACCCTCACTATATAGGCCAGGCTGGCCCTGAACTCACAGAGACCTCCTTCCTCTGCCTCTCGAGTGCTGGGTAAAGTTTTAAAACATGCTACCATACCCAGCCCAGCCATATTCTTTAACAGCCTTAAATCAACATTGTAGTTTGCGGTTTACTAATTCTCTAAAGGATCTCTACTTCCGGAGCCTACACCCAATGCCCACCTCGTCCCATCCCGCCCAGCCCCGCCCCGTCCCGCCCCGTCCCACCCCGCCCCGCCCCGACCTCTCCTCTCGCCATTTTTAGATCCATTCATAAGATAAGCAGTATCTGAATGTGGATTTTTGTCTTGTTGTTTTGTTTTGGGGGGGGGGGGTTAAGAAAAATTTCAGGGGACAGGAAAGATGGTTTGATGTCAAACCGGAATTCACTCAAATTCTTTTTATTTGCTGATCCTCAAATATTTGTAGAACTCTTTCCTCTAGGTGGCTGTCTTCACCAAGAAGTGTCAGAGCTATGCTGGCCTCTGGTAACGTGAAACCATCCATTTTACATTTTATATACTCAGTCATTTAAGAGACTTTCTCATGCAAGTATCAACCTGTGCTTCTCTTTTATGCCTTCACACTGGGAGGGAAAGGCAATATGTTTAAATGTGCCCTCAAAATAGGAAAGAGAATTTTTGTTTGAGATTGAAAATATTTTTAAATGTACTTTTTTATTGATGTGTGTGTTTGTGTGTGTATATATGTGTGTATGTGTTGATGTATGTGTATATGTGTGTATGTATTGGTGTGTGTGTGTGTGTGTGTGTGTGTCTGTGTGTGCCTATAGGAGTTTACATGCTCCATGCACATGAGGGTGCCCTTGGAGACCATAAGAGGATGTCAGACCCCTGGAGCTTCCTGACATGGGGCTGAGAACTGAACCTGGGTCCTCAGCAAGAACATAATGTGCTCTTAACTGTTGAGCCCTTGATCCGTGACTGGAGACCTCTGCCTGGGCCACCAGGGCTCCATAGCAAATAGCGCCAGGAGAAAGCGAGCCTGCCAAGGGTGTGGACAAGCCAGTGAGTGGGGGTAAGATGAGCACCACTGCTCAGTGGGACCTGCTCGTAATCCTAGGGACACAGGGACTGAGGAACAGTTGGGGACAAGAGACTTCCAGCTTCTATCTGTGGCTGGAGATCTCTGCCTGGGCCACCAGGACTCCATAGCCAAATAGCACTGGGAGAAAGCTAGACACCCAGGAGTGTGGGCAAGCCTGTCTGCTCAAAGGGACCCACCTGGAATCCCCAGGACACAGGGACTGAGGAGTGGTCTTCTGGTTTCTTTCGGTGGCCAGGAGCTGATCCTGTGACACAGGGCTCCATACTCATATAGTGCCAGGAGAGAGCTGGTATCCCAGGAGTGCTGACACACCTTCAAGCACAGGCAAGACCACCACTTCTGTTCAAATTCACAGGATCAAGAGGGACTCTTACAGAGTCATCAGGACACAGGAACCAAGGGACAGCTGGGGACAAGATCCTTCTGTCTGCACCCCAGAGCTGACCCTGTACCACAGCTCTTCAAACCCAGATTCCTCTCAGACAGAGCTGGTCTTCAAGGAGTATTGACACCGAGGCTTGCAGGAGGGACAAGCCACAGTCAGAGAGAGTAAGACCAGCTAACCCCAGAGATAACCAGATGGCAAAGGCAAGGGCAAGAGCATAAGGAACAGAAACCAAGGCTGCTTGGCATCATCAGAAGCCAGTTTTCTCACCACAGTGAGCCCTGGATACCGCAACACACCAGAAAAGCAAGACTCGGATTTAAAATCACATCTAGGACGGGCAGTGGTGGCGTACACCTTTAATCCCAGCACTTGGGAGGCAGAGACAGGCAGATTTCTGAGTTTGAGACCAGCCTGGTCTACAGAGTGAGTTCCAGGACAGCCAGGGCTATACAGAGAAACCCTGTCTTGAAAAAAATAAATAAATAAATAAATAAAATCACATCTCATGATGATGATAGAAGACTTTAAGAAGGAAATAAATAACTCCCTTAAAGAAATACAAGAGAACACAGGTAAACAACTAGAAGCCTTTAAAAAGGAAACACAAAAATCCCTTAAAGAATTACAGGAAAACACAATCAAACAAACAAAGGAAATGAACAAAACCATCCAGGAACTAAAAATAGAAATAATAAAGAAATCAGAAAGGGAGGCAACCCTGGAGCTAGAGAACATAGGAAAGAGGTCAGGAGTCATAGATGCAAGCATCACCAACAGAATACAAGAGAGAGAAGAGAGAATCTCAGGTACAGAAGATACCATAAAAAACATGGACACAACAGTCAAAGAAAACACAAAATGCAAAAAGCTCCTAACCGAAAACATCCAGGATATCCAGGATATCCAGGACACAATGAGAAGGCAGAACCTGAGGATAATAGGTATAGAAGAGAGTGAAGACTCCCAACTTAAAGGACCAGTAAATATCTTCAACAAAATTACAGAAGAAAACTTCCCTAACCTAAAGAAAGAGATGAACATAAATATACAAGAAGCCTACAGAACGCCAAATAGACTGGACCGGAAAAGAAATTCCTCCTGTCACATTATAGTCAAAACACCCAATACACAAAATAAGGAAAGAATATTAAAATCAGTAAGGGAAAAAGGGCAAGTAACATATAAAGGCAGACCTATCAGAATTACACCAGACTTCTCACCAGAGACTATGAAAGCCAGAAGATCCTGGGCAGATCTCATACAGACTCTACGAGAACACAAATGCCAGCCCAGGCTGCTATACCCAGCAAAACTCTCAATAAGCATAGATGGTGAAACCAAAATACTCTATGACAAATTCAAATTTGCACAGTATGTTTCCACAAACCCAGCCCTACAAAGAATAATACATGGGAAATGCCAACTCAAGGAGGGAAACTACACTCAAGAAAAAGGAAGAAAGTAATCTTTCAACAAACTCAAAAGAAGATAGCCACACAAACAATATAAACAACATCAAAAATAACAGGAAATAACAATCACTATTCTTTAATATCTCTTAACATCAATGGTCTCAACTCCCCAATAAAAAGACATAGACTGACAGACTGGATTCATAAACAGGACCCAGCATTTTGCTGCATCCAGGAACACACCTCCGTGTTAAAGACAAACACTACCTCAGAGTAAAGGGCTGGAAAACAATTTTCCAGGCAAATGGTCCCAAGAAACAGGCTGGAGTAGCCATTCTAATATCGGATAAAATCAACTTTCAACCAAAAGTCATCAAAAAAAGATAAGGAAGGACACTTCATACTCAACATAGGAAAAATCTACCAAGATGAACTCTGAATTCTGAACTTCTATGCTCCAAATGCAAGGGCACCCAGATTCATAAAGGAAACTTTACTAAAGCTCAAAGCACACATTGCACCTCGCACAATAATAGTGGGAGACTTCAACACCCCACTATCATCAATGGACAGATCTTGGAAACACAAACTAAACAGAGACACAGTGAAACTAACAGATGTTATGCACCAGATGGATTTAACAGATATCTATAGAACATTTGATCCTGAATCAAAAGAATATACCTTCTTCTCAGCACCTCATGGTACTTACTCCAAAATTGATGATATAATCGGTCACAAAACAAACCTCAACAGATATAGGAAGACTGAAATAATCCCATGCCTCCTATCAGATCACTACAGAATAAGGCTGGTCTTCAATGGCAACAACAACAACAGAAAGCCCACATACACATGGAAGCGAACAATGCTCTACTCATTGATAACTTGGTCAAGGAAGAAATAAAGAAAGAAATTAAAGACTTCCTGGAATTTAATGAAAATGAAAATACAACATACCCAGACCTCTGGGGCACAATGAAAGCAGTCTTAAGAGGAAGACTCATAGCTCTGAGTGCCTTCAAGAAGAAACTGGAGATAGCATATACTAGCAGCTTAACAGCACACCTGCAAACTCTAGAACAAAAAGAAGCTAATATGCCCAAGAGGAGTAGAAGGCAGGAAATAATCAAATTAAGGGCTGAAATCCACCAAATAGAAACTAAAAGAACTATACAAAGAATCAACAAAACCAGGAGCTGGTTCTTTGAGAAAACCAACAAGATAGATAAACCCTTAGCCAGACTAACCAGAGGGCACAGAGACAATATCCAAATTAACAAAATTAGAAATGAAAAGGGAGATATAATAGCAGATTCTGAGGAAATTCAAAAAATCATCAGATCCTACCACAAAAGCCTATACTCAACAAAATTGGAAAATCTGGAGGAAATGGACAAGTTTCTAGACAGATACCAAATACCAAAGTTAAGTCAGGATCAGATAAACAATCTAAACAGTCCCATAACCCCTAAAGAAATAGAAGCAGTCATTAAAAGTCTCTCAACCAAAAAGAGCCCAGGACCAGATGGGTTCAGTGCAAAAAAAAAAAAAACAAAAAACTTTTGAGCCCTCTTTCCAGCCCCTGAATCAATCTATCTTTCTTTTTTTCCTTCTGTTTTGGATTTGTTTATTTAATGTATAGAAGTACTTTTTTGTGCAAGTACATATGTGCCCACATGCATGTCTGGTACCCATGGAGGTCAGGAAAAGATATTAATCACCTTGTAAAACATGTGGATGCTGGGAACCAAACCTAAGTCAACAAGTTCTCTCCACCACCAAACCATCTTTCTTGTCCCCTGAAATTTTTCTTAAAGAAATGTAAAGTAGGGACCAAAGAGGTTGGAGAAATGGCTCAGCAATTAAAGACTACTTGTTGATCTGGCACCCAGGTCAGGAGGCCTCCCAGTTACCCATAACCCCAGCTCCGGGGATCTGACATCCTCTTCGAGCCTCTGTGGGCACATGAACGCACGTGCATACACACACATGCACACACAAAAAATAAATGAATGAATAAACAAGTAAATAATTTAAAATAAGTCTTTTTAAAAATTTAAAAAGAGAGCTGAAGAAATGGCTCAGTGGTTAAGAGCACTGAATGCTCTTCCAGAAGTCCTGAGTTAAATTCCCAGGAACCACATGGTGGCTCACAACCATCTGTAATGATCCCATCTGTAAGGATCTGATGCCCTCTTCTGGTGAGTCTGAAGACAGCTACAGTGTACTCAGATACATTAAATAAATAGATTTTTTTAAAGAAAGAAATGTGAAGTATCCATCTATCCTCCCCTTGGACAAATTCTCAAAGGACTAACTCCCCACACCAGGAGATACTTGCACACCGTGTTTACAATTACACTATTCACACCAGCCAAGAAGTGGACAAGACAATGTGATAATACATATGCAAACTTAAGCAGCTGTAAGAAAATTAAAATTATACCATTTGAAAAAATTACAACTGAGAATCATGTTATGTAAAATATGACAGACTTGGAAAAAACATCCCGTTTTCTGTCATATGGGACCTACATTTATACGTGTTGTGTGTGTTTGCACGTCACAAAACTAGAAAGGGGATGAGAACAGGGGAGGAAGAGATCTTAAGGAAGATGAGAAATACTGAAGGTGCTGAAGAGCCAAAAGGGTAATGTACCAGAAGGCAGGCAGGCGGCTGCACAGGGAGAGAACACAAGGAAAGGCAATGGAGGAAGATAAATGATAACAATGAATAACAACACATATGTGTGAAGACGCCACGACCCTGTGTTCTTCCTATGTATTCTATGATGGCTAGTGTCAATTTGACAAAATCTTTTACCGCCTGGGAAGGCTGGGCCGCTGAGGATGTCTATGGGGAGTGCTTACTGTTAATTGATGTGGGAAGACCCATCTTAATTGTGGGAGGGACTTCCTGGACTCTACAAAGGGCGAACAGGAGCTGAGCAGGGACTCAGCAGTCAGATTGCTTCCAGGTCAGGAGGCTCCCAGTTGTCTATAACTACAGCTCCAGGGGATCTGACAGCCTCTTCCAGCCTACACACACACACACACACACACACACGCTGCCATGATGGACTTCTTTTGAACTGTGAGCCAGAACAAACCCTCTCTCCCTTAAATTGTTCTTGTTAGATATTTCGTATTTCGTCATGGCTAAGACTCTAACTTTAAAAAATTAAAACTAAGCCTACCGCCCTGGTTGCGGCCGCTGCAGCTAGAGAGACTCCGGAATCTGACTAGGATGTTTCCTGAGAAGGTCTGATCAGTCACTGGAGCCACCATTGACAACCTTTAAGCCACCTTTGACCACCTTTAATCTCACGCTCTCTGTGGCTCAGATTACAGATTTTCCAGGGCAGCTTTGTGGATTGGGACCACTTCCTTCATGATCCTGGTTTTCCTGTTGTTCTTGAGACAAAGAAGTTGCAAACGGAGCAACAACAGCAAGTGCACCGATGGCAGATACTTTTAGTGCCTAACACAGGACTGTCAGGAGGAATGCTAGGGCCTCTACCTCCTAGAAAGGTCTAGATGTTACTGCTGCGGTATTTGCCCTGGTAGGAGAATATTGAAATTCATTTGTATTTGAATTGCTGATTGTTTGGACTTTTTATTCTTCTTTTTTTTAACCTTGGCACATCGATCTATTTGAACCTGATGAGAACTTCGTCTGTTTCTCACCCCAGCGCACCCGAGCCCCTCCTAGCGCCCTTACTTCCTGTTCTCACTCGTAGCTGGAGAACAACCCTGTGGATGTTATTCCACTCTGTTCCTTTACTTAATTGCTCCTAAGGAAGTTCTTACATGCCCACTGTGGGAAAGAAGTGAACACCCCTGACCATTAAGGGCTTTTTTTTTTTTTTGGAATGGAAATGCTAGGACGTGTAAGCAGTGTGGGACTTCCAAAGTCCATTACAGCTACAGTACAGTCACCAGGAATCCCTGTATGTGCCAGAGAGAAGGGAGGCTAGCTGTAGCTTTAGCCAGAGGGGGCTGGGCGGAGCAGACGCTCATTTCCTCTGCGCATCTTGGCTCTTAGACCTGCGTGTGTATAGAAAAGAAGTCAGCGCTCACGTTTGGTATTTAAATGTTGAAAAAAAAACTCCAACTGAAAAACATTAAAAATAGAAATGAAAGTATGAAGTTATACCCAGAAGATCAGTGAAAGGCAGACAATATTTAAAAATCATCTTTGGGTAATGGTTTCTGTTGTCAAATCAAAAAGCACTTGCTCTTGGAGCTTGAGGAAATGGTTGAGAAGTTAAGGATGCTCACTGATCTTGCAGAGGATCTGGCTCAGTTTCAGCAGTTCCATGGTGCACAGCCACCCACACCTCCAATTCCAGGCTCCAATACCCTCTTCTGACCTCTGCTGACACATGCACATACATGGCACATATGCATGCCCACAAGTACACACACACAAACACATAAAATTTAAAAATTTAAGGCATATATATCTTATATACATATATACTTATAATTTTTGATAGATATGTATCATGTATAACATATATATGAAATATATCATATATGGGACATCATGGAACCAGATTAAGGTAGCCACTCAAATAAGCACTTCTATAAAGTTCAAATGAAGCCATGGAGTGTCACTTACAGTTTACACTTTAACTATGGATCATTCTTTTATACTCTTATCCACCCCACCCTACCCCAAAAAAAAAACAAAGTAGAAAAAAAACATAGGATCAATCCAGGACATTGACTCAGTAGTTAAGAGCACTGACTGCTCTTCCAGAGGCCCTGGGTTTCATTCCCAGCACCCACATGGTGATTCACAATGGTCTGTAACTCCAGTTCCTGGGCATTCAATGCCCTCTTCCAGCCTCCATGGGCACTGTACACACATGGTGAGCAAACATGCATGCAAGCAAAACACTCAGACACATAAGAGAAAATAACTTTAAAAGGAAAAAAATGACAGTTGGCCAGCCTCCTATCCCTTTTCGTTACTCATGTGTTCTGTGGCCTGCATTCTATTCTTCCTCATCACCCAATATTGTCCTTTCTTGGTCTCCTTTCTAAGTGTTTTACTATGCCCACATTTACAGACAGACAGACACACACACATACACACACATTCATTCATTCATTCATTACAAGCTAGGATCTGCACAGGAGGAAGAACATGTGGTTGTTTCTTTTTCTCCTAAGTTTGGGTGACCTCAATTAATATTGTTCTTTCTAAGAACATACATTTTCCTGCAGGTTTGGGGATTTACTTTTTCTTTAGAGCTGAATACTACCTTTGCACCAGTTTTTTCATTTTCCATTCATCCATTGATGGACATATAAGTTCCATTTCCTCATTGTAGTAAATAGAATGGCAATAAGCATGGGTGGGGGGAAAGCACTCATTTATAAAAATTGTTTTAATACTTAGACGAGATCGGCTACTGTCTCTTATAGTTGGCAGTGTTTTTATATCTTATTTCCAACAGCAAAGGTGTGTAAAGATAAAAAAATCTATTGGATGGAATTTACCAGGTGATACAATTGCTTCTTCCCAGTCCAAAGTTTTCTTACTTAGTGTCTAATGCCTTGATCTTGGAAGAAAAACATTAATTGCTTAGGAAGAACTGTTTACTTGCTTATTGTCTTAGTCATGGTTTCTATTCCTGCACAAACATCATGACCAAGAAGCAAGTTGGGACAGCCAGGTTTATAGAGAGAAACCCTGTCTTGAAAAAACCAAAAGAAGAAGAAGGAGAAGAAGGAGAAGGAGAAGAAGGAGAAGAAGAAGGAGAAGAAGGAAAAGAAGGAGAAGAAGGAGAACAAGAACAAGAAGAACAAGAAGAAGAACAAGAAGAAGAACAAGAAGAACAAGAAGAAGAACAAGGAGAAGAACAAGGAGAAGGAGAAGGAGAAGGAGAAGGAGAAGGAGAAGGAGAAGGAGAAGGAGAAGGAGAAGCAGAAGCAGAAGCAGAAGCAGAAGCAGCAGCAGCAGCAGCAGCAGCAACTTGGGGAGGAAAGGGTTTTTCAGCTTACACTTCCAGGTTGCTGTTCATCACCAGAAGTCAGGACTGGAACTCAAGCAGGTCAGGGATCAGGAGCTGATACAGAGGCCATGGAGGGATGTTCCTTACTGGCTTGCTTGCTTCTCCTGGCTTGCTCAGCTGGCTTTCTTATAGAACCAAAGACTACCAGCCTGCAGATAGTACCACCCACAAGGGGCCCTACCCCCTTGATCACTAATTGAGAAAAAGCCTTACCGCTGGATCTCACAAACGAATTTTCTCTAATGAAACTTCTTTCTCTGTGATAACTCCAGCTTGTGTCAAGTTGACACACAAAACTAGCCAGTACACTTACTTTTCAGTTAAATTTTAAAATTTTATAACTGTTACCTGTGTTACTAAGGCTTAGTGGTCAGTGGCAGCTATTAAATATTAAGTTGATATGGTATTGGCAGAGCATTGATGTACAATTAATGGAGCCATCTGGAACAGAATCCTGCATTTTTGGAAGCTTGATGTGGGACTGTAGATGGGAGCACCTGATGAGTGGTGCTAGGAGATTTTCTATTATTATGAGGGAAAGGTAAAGAAAACGAATGCTTATTTCATATTATACTCCAAAATCAAGTCCACAATGATGAATAATTTAAGTATAAAAGGGAAAACTTTAACTTCTAGGGAAAATTAGAGCTCTTAACAATATTTTAGATTTTTTAAATTTATTTGTTTGCTCAGCTCTTTGGAAGGCAAGGGCATGCATGTGTGCCACAGTGTAGGTGTAGAAGTCAGAGGATAACTTGTGGGAGCTGGGTCTCTCTTTCCACTTGAGGATTAAACTCAAGTTCTCAGGCTTGGCTGTAAAAGCCTTTACCAACGGAACTGTTTTGCCAGTCCAGAAGGAAATGATATCATTATGACCTTGGAGTTCCAATCCAAAAGAATTTTATCTTTCTGACCTTGGAGTAATGGAGACTCCTTAACAGAGGCACACATCCTACAAGAAAATATTATAAACCTAACTACATTAAAACTGAGACATCTTCTCATTTAGAAAATGGAAAAATAAATAAATGAAAAATCTGGAAAATATGTTTTCTACAAATATAACTATTGAAGGATTAGTATCCAAAACACAAGAAGAATTTTTACATACAGCAAACACAATAAACAATGGTCAGGATACAAATAGGCATTTCACTAAAGAATAACTCTAAGGAGAGGGTAAATATATGAAGAGATGTTGCTGTGATCTAAATGATGACATCGCCTCCAAAATCCATGCTGAAGCTCAGTCTTCAACGCAACCATGCAATGAGTCATTTGGGGGAGAGTAGTTAAGACCTGAGGGTTCTTTAGATACTTTTTCCATTGCTGTGATAAAATATTTGGCAAGAAGCAATTTAAGAGGATGTCCCAGAGACACTCCTTCCCCCCAGATAACACGGCTATTGTTGGTGTTGGTTTCCCACCAGAGCATGACTGTATGACCCTATTGGAAAACACCAAAGACACCACACACTTTGGTCACAGGATATGAAGAAATCAAGTTGGTACTGACCAAGAAGCTCGCTTCCTGCTTTCATAATGCTGGATGGTGCTACGCCAGATTCGAGGGGTTGAAATCAATAGTCTTATCCAGCTGTGAAGCATATGAGCTACAATAACAACCAGCATGGCAAGATACGCCCATGGGTGATATGGATGTCATAGGAGTAACCCAACTACTTCCTGCTTAGATGTAAGGTCTACTCTACAGGAGGAAACACATTCCTGGGACTGTAAAGCTGACCAAGAACCAATAGTTGTGGAGCTCATAGGCTCCAGGGGTGAATCTACTACCATTATTTTGCTAAGTGTACACAGTATCCCACTGCCCTCTAAATTTTTATCTCTATTCCCATAGACTACAGCTATCAGGCCTCATCAGAGAATTTTCTTTTTGTAGTGGATGGTAGTTAATTTAGGAACTTACAACTGGTCAAAGTGTTGAGCAAAAGAGTCTGTGGAGTGCTTAACCCTAAATGAGACACCCACATTACATTCCCTGTCCTCAGGTTCAAGGAACACCCTGGAGGAGCATACCCACACTTCTTGGCTACTTTATTGGGTTCTTTTACCTACCACTCTTCTCCACTCCGATCCCTTCCAACTCACCAACAGTAGGTAGGAGAGAAAGAAGGTTAGAGGGAAAAGGGGTGTTGATCTTGTTAGACTGCCTCCTACTGATGAGGGGCCTGGAGTTCCTTGGGGCAAGTCCAACTTTTGTTGTCAGGGTATCCATTTTTTTTTTCTCATCTTTTCACTCACAATCACTTGACAAACCAAAGCAACATGAACTGAGAGCAGCAGCCCCCTCGGGTCCTCTCAGGCTCTCTCGAATTTCTACCCTCTCAAGAGTCCCCAGAATTCCAAATGTAAACCATCTGCAGCTGGCAAAACTCACGCTCTGTCTAGAGCATGAGACAAATCATAGTTAGTGGTGATGGACAATCTGAAGCAGCCCCACACCTAGGATTAAAACAAAAACAGTTGCATAACATAACTGTGTTTTTAAAGAAACCGAAATTGTCACTACAGAGGAAGGAGCAGAAAAAGTTGAAGATTGGGAAATCAAACAGGACTACAGCCAATGTCGTCTAGACTTGATAGGATTTCTGTGTCCTTGAATGCATAGCAGCTATGCTTGCCTGCAGAAGACCTACACAAGAGAAACCACCTGGAAGCTGCAAGTCAACAGTCTAATGGAAAGGGGAGAGGCTCCCAAACCCTGACCCTAGCTGAGGTGCTGCTGATGACTGATGACTTCTGGGAATGGAGTTTTCTTTAAAATTGTGGGCTTCCCTGTTAAGTCAGCCATGCTCCAGCAGATGACCCTGCACCCATGAGTATGTAGGTAGCATGAACTGGACTGGTAAATTTGATTAAAAAAAAAAAACCTACAAATTCAATGCAATTCCCATCAAAATTCTAACACAATTCTTCATAGAGTTAGAAAGAGCAATTTTCAACTTCATATGGTAAGACAAAAAAACCCAGAAGAGCCAAAACAATTCTGAACAATAAAAACCACATGGTATTATACAAAGACAGACAGGTCAGTCAATGGAATAGAACTGAAGACTCAGAAATAAACCCACACACCTACGGACACTTGATCTTTGACAAAGAAGCCAAAACCACACAGTGGAGAATAAAGAAAGTTTCTTCAACAAATGGTGCTGGGTCTAACTGGATGTCTGCAAGTAGAAGAATGCTAACAGATCCATATTTATCACCCTACACAAAACTGAAATCCAAGTGAATCGAGGACTTCAATATAAAACCGGATACACTAAATCTAATAGAAGAGAAAGTAGGAAATAGCGTTGAACGTATTGGCACAGGGAAAAATTTTCCTGAACAGAACATCAGTTGATCAGGTTTTAAGACCAACCATTGAAGCTTCTGTAAGACAAAGGACACTGTAAATAGGACAAAATGGCAACCAACAGATTGGGAAAAGATCTTTACCAATCCTACATCCGATAGAGGGCTAATATCCAAAATATATATAAAGAACTCAAGAAGTTAGACTCCAAACAACCAAATAACCCAATTAAAAAATGGAGTACAGAACTAAACAGAGAATTCTCAACATAGGAATCTCGAATGGCCGAGAAGCACTAAAGAAATGTTCAACATCCTTAGTCAGCAGGGAAATGCAAATCAAAACAACCCTGAGATTCCACCTCACACCAGTCAGAACAGCTAAGATCAAAAACTCAGGTGACAGCAGATGTTGGCAAGGATGTGGAGAAAGTGGAGCACTCTTCCATTGCTGGTGGGATTGCAAGCTGGTACAACCACTCTGGGAATCAATCTGGAGGTTCCTCAGAAAATTGGAACTAGTTCTACCTGAAGACCCAGTTATACCACTCCTAGGCATATACTCAAAAGATGCTCCAACATATAACCAGGACACATGCTCCACTATGGACCTAGTGGTCCATAGCCTTATTGGTACATAATAGCCAGAGAGTGGAAGCAACCCAGATGTCCCTCGACTGGAGAATGGATACAGAAAATGTGGTTCTTTTACACAATGGAATACTACTCAGCTATTAAAAACAAGGACATCATGAATTTTGCAGGCATATGGATGAAACTAGAAAATATCATTCTGAGTGATGGAACCCAGATCCAAAAGGACATACATGGCAGGAGCCTAACACAGCTGTTCTCTGTGAGGCTCTACCAGCAGCTGACTGAGACAGACATAGATACTCAAGCATTGGACTGAGGTCGGGGACCCGTGTAGAAGAGTTATGGGAAGGACTGAAAGAGCTGAAGGGGCAGCAACATAGGAAGACCAACAATATCAATAACCCAGACCCCCTAGGAGCTCCCAGAGACTAAACCACCAACCAGAGGGCATACACAGGCTGGTCCAAGGCCCCTGGCACATATGTAGCAGAAGACTGCCTTGTCTGGCCTCAGTGGGAGAAGATACACCTAATCCTGTAGAGACTTGATGCCCCGGGGAGGGGAGATAATAGAGGCATCCTCTCGGAGAAGAAGGGGAAGGGGAGCTGGGCAGTGGTGGCGCATGCCTTTAATCCCAGCACTTGGGAAGCAGAGGAGGTGGATTTCTGAGTTTGAGGCCAGCTGGGGCTACACAGAGAAACCCTGTCTCAAAAAACCAAAAAAAGAAGAAGAAGAAGAAGAAGAAGAAGAAGAAGAAGAAGAAGAAGAA
>JADRCH010000267.1:2848498-2892107 GCA_019843965.1 Rhynchomys soricoides
AAGAAGAAGAAGAAGAAGAAGAAGAAGAAGAAGAAGAAGAAGAAGAAGAAGAAGAAGAAGAAGGGGAAGGGGATTCGGGAAGAACTCTGCAAGGGGAGACAGGGAAGGGGGGGGCAATATTTGGGATGTAAATAAATAAAATAATTAATTTAAAAAGACAACATATGCATATAAGTAATAGTATACAGCCCGAGAAGATGGTATGTATGTATTTATGAACACACACACAGAAACATAACAGCAATTAAATAAAAACCATGAATTTGAGAGGACACAAGAGTAGGAGTTTATGGGAGGGTTTGGAGGGAGGAAAGGGAAGATGGAAATGATGTAAATAGAGTGTAACCTAAAACTATTTGTATAGCATAAAAAACAAAGCAAACGAGCACACAAAGTTGGATTGGGTTGGGGGACCTTCAGGAGGAGTTGGGGTTGAAAGGGTAAATACATCAAAGTACATTGTATACATGTATAAAATTCTCAAAAATTAATAAAATATTATAAATTTTTTTAAAAAGAAATAATTTAAGGGGGCCGGGGCTTCTTGATTTTGCCTATAGTTTGAAAGGATATAGTCCACTGAGATGGGGAGGGCGTGACAGCTATAAACAGAGGTAGCTGGTCACCCTGCACACACAGTCAGCAAGCAGAAAAAGGCCAGGAAGAACGGCCACTATCTGACCTCAAGTCCACCCTCAGAGACCCAACTCCATCATCAGCACCAAACATTAGCAGGAGGCCAAATGTTTAAATTCATAAACCTTTGAGGGACATTTCACTTTCAAATCATACCTCCCTGGTACCCACAGCCTTATACCCATTACATGGTGCAAGATGTACTCAACCACAAAAGTCCCTACCTGGGACTTTAACAGCCCTAACACTATTCAAAAGTTCTAAGATCAGTGTTGTACTGGCTGGTTTTGTGTCAACTTGACACAAGCTGGAGTTATCATAGAAAAAGGAGTTTCAGTTGAGAAAATGCCACCATGAGATCCAGCGGTAAGGCATTTTCTCAATTAGTAATCAAGGGGGGGGCCCCTTGTGGGTGATACCATCTGTGGGCTGGTAGTCTTGGGCTCTATAAGAAAGCAAGCTGAGCAAGCCAGGGGAAGCAAGCCAGTAAGAAACATCCCTCCATGGCCTCTGCATCAGCTCCTGCTTCCTGACCTGCTTGAGTTCCAGTCCTGACTTCCTCTGATGATGAACAGCAGCATGGAAGTGTAAGCTCAATAAACCCTTTCCTCCCCAACTTGCATCTTGGTCATGATGTTTGTGCAGGAATAGAAACCCTGACTAAAACAGACACTGTCACCCTATTCCGAGGAATAGCCAAGACATAAACAAGTCATCCAATAGGACTTGCTTTCCATACTTCACTTGTAAACTCATGACAAGCTACTGAAATTATACACCCATTTGAAACCCAAGAATATCTTCAAAATGTTCTACCACAGATAAGTCTCAGGAACCTTGGAAGAAGCCTCCACTATGCCCCCAATCATGTGTCATCCATGCCTGAAAAAAGTGTCATAGTTCTTTCTAGTTTGGGGCAGAGCCTAGCCCCTTGGACCACTGCTGTAGGGATCTCTAAATGCCTTGCTGTCTGAATCTTTAAGGCTGTTTCCTAGGCAGTTGATTTTGAGCAGGGAACACTTACAGCTGCATTCTCAGTTCAGGCTCAGTCCTTTCCAATAAATTTGAATTCTCACAGACTAAAGGGGTAACTTACAGGATCAGAATGACTCATTAAGCTCTGCTCACAGACTTCTAGGTCTTTTCTTGCCAAGTTCCAAATTCCTCCAATTCCTTCAGCAAACCAGTTCCAAGTGCCCAAGAACCACATGGTCAGGTTCATCACAGCACTGGCTCTTTCCACCACAAATTTGTTCATAGAGGCTGGGATGGCCTTGCAACCCTTCTTTTCTCTGAGCACACTGCAGTTTGGTATTGCTCCTCTCTAGATTATATAACAAGATGACATGACAGAAATAGAGAACAGACCTCACAGGATAGACTGTGTCTCTCAGTACCCTCGTCTGAGACCTCCTACCGTCCAGGACTTTAAGCTGTGAGGAATCGATGTTTATGAAGTGTGGGATGTAACCCCATGCCAGGAAGTTTGATAAGATAGAGCAGGTTGAAACCTGGATACTCAGTGGGCACACACCTGAGGCTTAGGTGACTCCCAGCTCTCTGCCAGAATCTGACTTGGAACATGTGCCATGCTTCTCACATAAAGGAAACGTGTCCTATGGGCAAGTAGGCTCAAAACAGAGTTCTCCATGCTAATGAGGTACTTAGAGGCCTGGAGGGCTTAGCCAATAAGCTCCCCTTCCCAGACATTTCTCCCTGCAAAAGGTATTTATCTTAGGCCCACCCTGAGAAGTGGGGTGTTTTTATGCATCCATTTTCTGCCATGACAATAAACTGTTTAGAACCATGGACTGTCTCTTTTCACCAAGATCCGACATGGGAAGCCATGGAGAAGGCCTTCACCTACAGAGCTGCAACCTAATCTTCCATAAAAGGCCTCTCTGTGATCCCAGCCTACCTCAGTCAAGCTAAGAACAATCATCCCAGCTGGGACAACCTGGAGCTCTCCCTCCACCCAGCCCTCGGGACCCTGACTCCATTCTTTGCTCTTCTGAGACTCCCAGTGGTGCCTGGATGTCCAAGAGCCTGAGAAACACATGGGCCCGGCCTCATCACGGGCCCAGGGATTCTGGAACCAGCCCTGGCTTTCCCACACCAAAGACTGTGCTTTCCCACTCCTGGAGTGGTGCCTCCGTATCTCCCTACAGCGTCAGCTCCAGCGTGAACGTAGGATAAGCACAGTCAAATTCCTCTCATTCTGCCTCCCCAACAGACAAGGGCCTACAATGAAGTACCTAATCTTCGGTATATTCTCATTTTCTCTTTCCCTCTCTCTCTCCTTCCCTCCCTCCCTCCTACCCTTCCTCCTCTAGGGATCAAAATCAGAGCTTCACACTACAGTATTTGCATCATAAATAGACTGATGTATTCAACTAACTTTATTGCCCCATCTTCACCAAATCATATAGCACATAAATTAATAGTATTGTTATGCAATCTGTTGACCTCCAGAACCTTTTCATCTTATAAAACTGAAACTCTGTACTCTAGCTGGTTTTGTGTACCAACTTAACACAAGCTAGAATCATGAGAGAGGAAGGAAGACGCCTCAGTTGAGAAAATGCCTTCATAAGATCCAGCTGTAAGGCATTTTCTCAACTAGTGACCAATGGGGAAGAGCCCAGCCCAATGTGGGCTGCCATCCCTGGGCTGATGGTCCTGGGTTCTATTAAGAAAGCAGACTGAGCAAGCCAGATAAAGCAAGCCAGTAAGCATCACCCCATTATGGCTTCTACAACAGCTGCCCCCAGGATCCTGCCCTGTTTGAGTTCCTGTGCTGACTTCCTTTGGTGATGAACAGCAACATGGAAGAGTAAGCTGAATAAACCCTTTTCTCCCCAACTTGCTTTTTGGTCATGGCGTTTCTTTGAAGCAATGGGAACCCTAAGTAAGACACTCTATGACCATTAAATATTCCCATTTCAGTCCTTCCCTAGTGTCTAACAATTATTCTGTCAATTTGGCCACTTTATAATCTTATGTTATGAATCATGCTCTATAACAGGACTTTCTAAATCCACCAGCAGTTAAATAATGGCACACAGACTTATTAATATTTATAAAAAGCTTAGGCCTTTAGCTTGGGCTACATCCCAGCCAACTCATCTGACTTGATTTTACTATCCTAGCCCATGACCCACTGTCTCTCAGTCCTGACACATTTGACCACCTTCGTGTCCGATAGGGAAATACCAGCTCCTTGATTCTTCTCCCAGAGACCTTCTCTCAGCCTAGAAGTCCTGCCTTCCCTTTCCTGCCCAGCTATCAGCTGTCAGATCTTTATCAAGTCAATCAACAGGTAAAGGAGGAAGAATGTGTACAAAATAGTGAGGCAGGTGATGAGTCATAAGAATAACAATACCAAAATTCAGCAGTACTCAGCTCTCTGCAGGTATAGCAATCAACAATTGAATATACAGAGATTACCTCCACACAGTGCACTCCAACAATGTTCCCTCCCCATCTATGGTGAAATCCTAATCTCCTGTGCTTCAGAAAGTGACTATATTTGGGGAAAAGTCTTTAAATAGATAAAGTTATTTCTTTGTTTTTGTTTTGTTTTTTAATGCCATACAGTGAATTGGAGGCTAGCACCCCACTTGTAGTGAAGCTTCAGAAAGCCTTGAACTTCTGAACTTCTTATCTGATTTTAGGTAGACACTGTCACACTTTAATTATTTAGTACTAGACATTGAACACAGGGCTTCATGCATGCTAGGCAAACACACTTAACAATGGAGCTACTATGGTGTGACACCATTACCAGGAAGATGTGAACTCACAGACCAAAATAAGGGTCCTACCAAAATCAAACTTGGCAAACCAACAAAGGAGAGTTACTTATAGGTATGTGGGTGCGAGGTCACCACATACTGCTCCTGTAGTAACAGGTGCTCCTGTTTCTACAGGAGCAGAAACAACTCAAAGATTGTTACTTCACCAAAATCCCACCCAAGCATGGGTGACAGTTCATGAAAGCTGGAGATCTGAAGCTCTCTGTACAATGTTCAGGCTGTTTGACAGGTTGAAAAGTATCTTTCAGACAGCCCCAGCGGCCTGAGCCTCTCCCAGGCAACATGTCTGTCTTAGTCAGTGTTCTAATGCTGTGAAGAGACACCATGACCATGACAACTATTATCAAAGAAAGCATCTCATTGACACTGGCTTACAGTTTCAGAGGTCTGGTCCATTTTCATCATGGTAGAGAGCATGGGAGCATGCAGGCAGACTTGTGCTAGAGAAGTAGCCAAAAGTTCTACATCTGGATCCACAGGAAGCTGGAAGAGAGGACACTGGGCCAGGCTTTTGAAACCTCAAAGCTCACACCCAGTGACACTCTTCTTCCAACAAGGTCACATCTACTCCAACAAGATGGTACCTCCTAACCCTTCAAGTAGCGCCACTCTCTGATAACTAAGCATTCAAATATGTAAGCCAATTGGGACCATTCTTATTCAAACCACCACATTGTCTCTACAATTTGTATATGTTTATGAAAGGGAGGAGCCTAGTGAATCTAATCAGTTTCAGACACTTCCTGAAGATAACCAGTTGTGTGTCCTGAACTTCCTGAGCTTAAGTTTTCCTAAAGGATGGAATGTTTTATATCCTATGTCTTGAGGAGCATCCTTCCAAGATGGGATGTTTTGTTTCTGAGAAACTGCTACACAATAGCTATATCTCTTATTTCTAACTGCTTATAGCTAGGACAACTATAAAAGTCATATAACATGAGCTACAATCCAAGTTGACTAGGAGCCTTAAACAATGAAGAAGCTTCAATATGCTAAAGAAACAAGATGTGTATGTAGTGGAAAGATCATGTGAGGTACAGAGAGGAGGAAGACATCTATAAGCCAAGGAAAAGGATTTTGAGGAAACTAAACCAACATCTTTTTTTTTTGGTTTTTCCAGACAGGGTTTCTCTGTGTAGCCCTGGCTGTCCTGGAACTCACTCTGTAGACCAGGCTGGCCTTGAACTCAGAAATCCACCTGCCTCTGCCTCCCAAGTGCTGGGATTAAAGGTGAGCATCACCACTGCCCAGCACCAACCAACATCTTGATCTAACTTTATTTTTTTTATTTTTTTAAGAAAGGAATTTAAACCATCTATTTTGTGGTGTTTTGCTAAGGTATCTCTCTGTATGAATACAAGTGAACGGGTTTTGTCTTTGTCAACTGGGTTATTTTACTTAACATTATGTCCTGAGTCATCCCATTGTGGCACATGGTAAGATTCCTTTTCTTCTGAAGGCTGATTGTTATTCCATGATATGCATTTATCACATTTCATAGTCATCTGCTCATGGGACAGTTGAGTTGTTTATATCTCTTTGCTTTTTCGAGAATGGTATTATGAACACTATTGTGGAACGATTTGAGATCCCAGTTTCAAATTGTTTGACTCTGTATACCCAGAAGTAGATAAGATGGTAGCTTAATGTTGAACTTTTTAATTTTTTTTTAATTAATTAATTTTATGTTGGGTGTTTTGTCTGCACCATGTTTGTGCCTGATGAAGGTGACAGATACCAGGACTGGAGCTATATGATTGTGCACCACCTCATAGATGCTGGGAATTGAACTCAGGTCTTAAGAGGAGTAGACAGTGCTCTTAACCACTAGGCCATCTCTCCAGTTCCAATATGTTTAGCTTTGAAAGGAACTACCAAATGTTTCCTATAATAAATACACAATTTATGATCCCATCAAGAGTGCAAAATGGTTCTAATTTGTCCTGTCTCATCAACATTTGTTGTTTGCTGTTTGTTTGCTTTAGAATAACCATCCTAATGTGGTTTTAAACTGCATTCCTCCAGTAATCACATGTTTTCTTTTAAAAAGTTAGGGTTAGGGAGATGGATCAGTGAGTAAATGATGCTGTATGATGTTGTTTAAGATACACATATTGGGGGACTGGAGATATGGCTCAGCGGTTAAGAGCACTGACTGCTCTTCCGAAGGTCCTGAGTTCAAATCCCAGCAACCAGATGGTGACTCACAACCATCCGTAATTAGATCTAATGTCCTCTACTGAGGTGTCTGAAGACAGCTACAGTGTACTCATATAAATAAATCTTAAAAAAATAAAAACAATAAAAATTGGGAACATATTTGGCAAGTCGATGTAATGAACAATGAGACAATCATATTAGTAATGTTCTAATCCTCATGAATAGCTATTTATTAATAAGCATCAATTTAAATTTACACAAGATAGTCTAAGAACATAATAGAATAAACGTAAAAGAATGTTCATTTACTAAAATGCTCAAAAAGTGTCCCTGCTTTTCTCCCACAGAAGTGAGTCAACATTCCCTAACAAAAACTGGATTTCCTGAAAAACAGGTTAAGTCAATTCACAGGGGAAATGCTTGTCAGCGTGCCAAAAGCCAGTACTTTCTTGAAAGCAAAATCTCTAATTCCACCTTTCGGGTTCCTGAAATAAGATCATGCACAAAGATGTCAGTACTACCTTAAACACTGTTAGCATTCCTTCTAGGCTCCGCCCAACAGTTACTAGGCAACAGCCAGGTAGGCCTGGCTGTTTGTCCCCGGCTCTCTCTTGACTCTTCTCTCCCTGACCCTTTTCTCCCTCTCTCCCCTCCCCCCTCCTCCCTCTCTCCACGTGTTCCTGGCCGGCCCCTCTTCTCTCCCCTCCCTTCCCCCCCACCCCCCGCCTCTACTCTCTTCTCTACTCCTCTTCCCACGCCCTAAACAAACTCTATTCTACACTATACCCGTATGGCTGGAACCTTAGGGGGAAGGGATGCCTCAGCATGGGCCTGCCGAGGCACCCCTCCCACCTCACCATACCTGGCTCTACAAAACACATCCTTGGCTTTTTATAAAACACAAACAAGAAAATCAGTTGTGCGCTTGTGTTCTTTGATCACAGGGAGAAAAAAAAAAAAAAAAAACTTCAGGAAACTTTCTTGATGTGCAATCTCAGTGTACCAGCACCTCGGCCACATCCGGTACAATACTGATTTATGTATAGATCCTCTAGTCAATAATAACTACGGGAAATGTAGCTAATCAGAGCCACCCTATCCCCCCAATTGTTGCTTTAGAATTGAGGTTAACTTTCTTCGATTTCTTGATTTATCTTGAGGCCATTCATCCAAACTTTTCAGTAAGCGTAACGGATTCATTTCTAAGAATGAGGCTTATAAGAAAAACAAAAGCAGATGCGGAGGGTTAAGGAAAGAGACGTTGTAAAAAAGGCGGGAGGGGGAAGGGGAGAGGAATCTCCCAGGGGAAGGTATGGAAGCAAAAAATACAGCAATTTTCCACGCTAAAATTTGCCAAAGAAAATGTATAACCAGAACAAAACTTCCAAAGATTCGTCTTCGGTGTATGAGCAATGAAACTCATCTTGGGAAGTCTAGGCTTTAAGAAAAAGAGAAGGCAGCAAGCCCTCTCGCTTTCAGCAGAGGTACCGTAAAGATGGCGGTGGGCCGAAGCCCCTTCTCTTCCCGCAACCAAAGGCTCTCGCTGCACATTTCCCACAAACCACTCCGCGCGGCCCCGCTTGCCCAGACTGGCCGGGCCGGAGTGCAGCCACTGCGCACGCGCGAGCTAACGTCACGCGCGCTCCCAGGCCCCGACCGAGCTGGCAGGAGTGGTCTCGGCAGCTTCCGCCGTCGCGTCGCTTCGGGGCTCGGCGAGTGGGTTCGCGCTGCCTCCGCTGCGGTGGGGCAGCCGGGGCTCACGGAGCCGAGCAGAGGGCACGGGGCGACGCGGCCATGGGACTGCGGCGGCTCTGGTGACAGCGAGGAGCGGAGCGGCCCGGGCCCTGAGCGCATCTCCTGCGGGGGGCCTCGCCCTCCTGCTCGCGGGGCCGGGGCTCCTGCTGCCTTTGCTGGCGCTGCTGCTGGCGGCGGCGGCGGCCCGGATCATGTCTGGCCGCCGCTGCGCCGGCGGGGGCGCGGCCTGCGCGAGCGCGATGGCCGAGGCCGTAGAGCCGTCCGCCCGCGAACTGTTCGAGGCTTGCCGCAACGGGGACGTGGAGCGAGTGAAGAGGCTGGTGACGCCCGAGAAGGTCAACAGCCGCGACACGGCGGGCAGGAAGTCCACCCCGCTCCACTTCGCCGCAGGTAAACGCGGGCCCCGCGTCGCCTCCCGCACGCCCCACCTGCAGGCCGCAAGCCGCGCGGCGCTGCCCTGTCTCCGACCTTTCCCCGGGACTCTCACCCTGGCCACCCGCTCTCCACTCTTGGGGCTCGTGATTAGGGTGGGGTGAGCATGCTCTAGGGAAGTTGTTTTCGAGGTTATGGGGTTTTTTGTTTGCTTGTGTGCTGGGTGTGGGGGTGGTGGAGAGCTTTGTTTTGTTTTACTGTATCAACAATACCTGCACCGACTTCCGGTCTTGCTACCCTGAAGGGCCTCTGCACACAAGAAAGGCTTACTAGACCGTGTGATTTAAAAGAGTAATTATCTCAAAAATTGACCCATCTTTGCAAGTTACATCGAAACTCTTAGTAGTCCCTTAAGTTCTAGTGGCCATCGTAAACTGAAATTTTAATTTAGGAGTTATTTTATTGGCTATTGGCTCATTAGAGTTAATTGGATTAGGTTTCTGGGGAGACTAGAACCGGAAATAGGCAAGTTTGGGAGACCTGAGATCTGCTTAGGCTGAGTGTGGGTGGCCTCGCACAAGTTGGGATGGAAAGTAAGGTGAGAGACAAGTTAGGACAAGCACTTGAGCTTGGATCTAGGATTTTTGAGACTCATTTTGAGTCATCCTGAGATTTATTGTAGATAGTTTGGAATTACTTTTAACTACTGGGTTCTCTTTGTGATACCAGAGTGTTAAAGTTTGTTTGTTGAGGTATTTGAAACAGCCAGAGAATGGAACCAGCTTATTGATTATTCATGCTAAGGACAGTTTGTAAATTTTTAACCTCATAATCAAAAAAGGTCCTCATAGCTTGGTAACATTTGATACAGAGTGCATCAGGATTGTTTAGCGGTTCTTTATAAAAAGAAACATTTTAGTTTCTTGTATTTCTTTGGGGCAGGAATGGTAGACAAAATAGCATAAAAAAGATTTTTTATTGTTGTTGTTTACAGATATTGATTTTACAGTTCTATCAATTGTAGGTCTGTTTGCTTTGGCCTGTCCCTATTTTAAAATGTATGTGCTGTCAGGAATCATCTTTCCTTAATTGATTGCCGGTTTGGGAGCAAGGGAAAAAGTTTGGGAAAACCACACTTGGGCAGACTAGAACCGTCCTGTGGGCACTGAGAAGTGAGAGCATGAAGCCAGATCTCTGTTAGCAGTGTTGCCTTTCTTCAGCTAATTTGAATTGTCTTGCTTGACCATTTAGCCAACCTATTTGGCAAACGGTCACAACCAACTGCTAGATAATCCAAAGGAGTAATGTTACTTAGATTATGTTCACTTGATAAAAATAGCCAAGGTCGATCTTAGTTGCCACCTTTCAAGAATTTGATGTATTAGTGAGTTCGTGTCTGAAAATAGTATTTTGAGGTGCGGGCTGCGGGTTTATGGTGTGACCTTGTTGCTCTCGCACCATCCCACCCTCAGCTCTGCCCCAGCGTGCCCCCCCCACCCCCCAAGGAACCTGAGAACTTGCACATGCTAGACAAGTGTTGTACCACTGAATGAGGTAGATTAGACCCTACCCCTGCCTTGACATATCAAGGAATATATTTTACATGTATTTTATATTGTTTATCCAGATTGAAATGGGAATTAAAATATTATAGAGAGCAATTCACCACTCAAAATTCACCTGTATTGCCAGTTATATGTTGTAAAATTAAGAAATTAAGATGTAAAAAGAAAATCATAAAATAATTACTGAAGAGGCTAGGGAGATGGCTCAGTGGATAAAGTACTTGCTTGCCTTGCAAACAGGAGGACCTGAGTTCAGATCCCTAGCACCCACATAAAAAGGCAGTTGTATTGATGCGTGCCTATAATTCCAGCACTTTCCAGGTGGAAACAGAAGGATCCTTACTTGGAAGCAATGAGCCCCAGGGCCAGTGACCCTGTCTCAAAAATAGGATGGAGGAGAGCTGTAAATGAGCCACGTGTGCGAGAGCACACACACCTAACCTACCACACACACAGAATAATAAGATAATCACTAAAGAATTGATGTTAAGTCACAGTTTTAAAAGTTCTACATTTAAACCCTGCATAAAAAAGGGTGCTTTTAAAAAGATTGGCTTTGTAAATTTTAAATCCAAATTATTAGATTAATGAGGCACTAATTCTTTTTTTTTTTTCTGGGTATGGAACCCAGAACGTTGGCCCTACTAGACACATGTGCACCTGCTGAGCTACAGTCTCAGTCAGCCCTGTTTATTTTTAAGTAAATATGCCCACCAGCATTTTCTTTGTGAGGTACCATTTGTGTTTATGTAAGCATACTTTTGGATCCTCCTCTGTAGGTGGTGGTACTTGATAATTGCCTGACCAAGCAGTTATTTGTGTTTGTATTTTATAGAGTTAGAGAAGCAAATTCATTCTTATAGAGAAAAAAAATATTAAGAAAGCCAGTTAAAGTTTAGAGGTCTAATTAAGGAGTTTAGAGGTTTGTCAGTAGGAATAAGATGTGTTCCTGCTACAGAAGATGAAAAAAGGGTTTGTATTTCCACTCCTGCCGAAAAAATAAAAGAGACCAACCTTAATTTTGTTAATCAGTTGTCAGTCCTTATAGGAATTGAATTCCATTGGTGATAAAGATAATTACACAAATGGGTTTTTTTCTTCTGTTAGCTGCCTTTTATTATTGGACTAGGTTATATACTTCTGATAGATATGATCTTTAAGAAATCTTTCTAAGGAAACAATTCCACAGAAAAGATTTTCTTTTCCATCTCTTTTCCCTGCCTCCAACTACACAGATACAGGATATGAATTGATTCTTTTCTTTTTCACCAAGTTCTTTTGGTGAGAATTGGCCTTTGTGTAATCATCTTTACTAATGCTTGTTACCAGTGAAGAAATAGGAATCGTTCTTCTAAAAGTGCATATTTTAAATGACTTTACAGTGAAGAGCTATACTAAACTAATTTTTCCTTATTCTGATTCTTTTTCTTTTACTCTCCAATTTGAAAGCCTTTTCTAAAAGAATTTCCCCCAGGTGGGTACTGAAAGATGGCAGAGGGGCAGTAGTAGAACCAAGTACCCATAATGCCAAGAGGTGATGGTAAGGGGCCAGACCCCATAGCAGTAAAGTTACTGTTTCCTTGAAAATCTCCTTCTTGGCTTCTTTGTACCATTCTTAGCTTTCTTTCTAACACTGTGGTATATTAAGCAATCATCAACCACCTATAACATCTCATCCTCTGAAAGACTCCAGGAAACAAACACAGTCCTTGTCCCTTATGGAATTAGCATCCAGGAGCTGGGTTTGGTAGTTCATGTCTACCAACTTTGGTAGTTTGGTAATCAGTCCTAGGAGGCTGGGTAGGAAGAGATTGAATTTATAGCTGGCCAGACGCTGAGACACTGTATAGAGAGAAAGATGAATGATGCAGATTAGGAGATTAGTAAACCATGTTTACAAATTTTAGTAAACGCTGAAACACTGCTATGTAGACCAAAGACTCAGACCCTGCTCTTGGGTGCTTTCATCTTAGCAAAGGAAAAGGGACAGCCAGCCAGTGTTAGTGAGCGAAGTGGAGACTGGTTAGAGGTGGCCTTGTTTGGGTGGTGACTTTTAAAAAGACAATAAATGAGAGATTATATATACATATATAGGTTTGTTGGTTTGTTTTTGTGGGTGGTGGTATTTGTGGTGTGGGGATTTTGTTGTTGTTGTTTGCATAGTCTCACTAAGAACAGGCTACCTTTATATTGGTAATCCTTCTACCTTAAGCCTCCGAAAGACAGAGATTACATGTTACACAGCACTGAGATCCAGGACTTTTAATTCTATGAAGTGAAACAGTCATGAATAAATATCTTTGTTCGTCACTATTTCTCCGGTATTCTGGTTTGCTTTCTGTTGCTGCGGTAAAATAGCATGACCAAAAGCAACTTGGGGAGGAAAGGGGTTGGCTTCCGCCTCTGTATTGCAGTTTCTCAAGAAGGGAAGTGAGGGCAAGAACTAAAGCAGAAGCTACAGGGTCTGCTGCTTACCAGCTTGCTGTGCATGGCTCCGCCAGCTAGCTTTCCTGTACTACCCAGAACAACCTACCTAAATGGGCTTGGCCCTCCATCATCAATCAAGAAAATACCCTACAGCTGGGAAGTGGTTGCTCACGCCTTTATTCTCAGCACTTGGAAGACAGAGGCAGGCAGATCTCTGAATTCAAGGCCAGCCTGGTCTACAGATCAAGTTCCAGGACAGCCAAGGCTACACAGAGAAACCCTGTCTGGAAAATCCAAAAAAAGAAAGGAAGAAGGGAAAAAATTAAAATAAGAAAATGCCCTCCACACTCTACAAGCCGGCCTGGTGAAGGCATTTTCTTTGATTTTCAGATGTCTCCAGCTTGTGTTAACATGACCAAAGACTAACCAGCATACGAAGTGTCCTTCACAGTATGTGGTGTCTAACAGTTTGTTATATTATATCATAGTATTAGAAAAGAGACAAAGAAGAAAATCTACAAAAGAATGTTTGTTCTGGTGTGGGCTGCCACATCTGGCCTATGATGTTTGTTTTTTAAAGGCTGTTGAGAGTAGAAACAAGAGAGCCATTTCTGAAGGAAACCACTGAAGGCTGTAAGTTGGGGTGGTTGTCAGTGAAGTGTAGAAAAGCTGAGGACATGTTGAGCTAAAGGTCAAGCTGAAACATTCTAGAATTTAGGTAACAAGTCTAGACTGCAGATTCCAATGTAAGGACTGTATATCTAAGTAATATGCAGGCCATAGGGATAGATATAATCATCTCAGAGGGGGATAGAAAACTTGAATCTCACAGAATCCCAGCATTTAGATATTAGGGAGAGGAGACAAGCCCCTGAGATATCAAGGGTTTTGTTTTGTTTTTTCTTGTATAGATGTTTTGCTAAGTGTGTGTCTGTGCAACAGGTGTGCTGCAGAGGAAGTCAGATCTTCTGGAACTGGAGTTACAAATGGTTCTAAGCCACTATGTGGGCTATGGGAACTGAACCCAGGTCCTCTGAAAGAGCAGCTGGTTCTCTTAAGCCATCTCTCCAGCACCCAGAACATCAACTCTTTATCACTTTCTCACTAGAGAGCTTTCCCACATCTCAGTTGATGACTCCCTGCTAGGCCGAACCTCATGGTTATCTATGGCTCTTCACTCAGTCTCACTCATGTTTGCTCTTTCTCACCACCTCACCCCACTCTCACCCCACATTTCACCCATTAGGAAGCTGTGCTGGCTCTTCTCTACCTTAGAGTATCCAGAATGTGACATTCATCAGTCCAAGCGGCTCTCTCAGGTTATAAGACAAAGCATTGTCATCTGCCATCTGCTTTACCTAATTAGCCCTCAACAGATCAGACAGAGGAGTATGTCCTATCTTGTAACTTACAGCTTAAAACACTGTAGTGTTTCTCATTTTCCACAGTATTCTTTTTTTAAAAGTCAAACTTGTGTGGTCTTCAAGTCTTCACCTGGTATCTTTTTGTTTCTTTGGGTTTTGTTTGGTTTGGTTATTTAAGACAGGGTTTCTCTGTGTAGCTTTGGCTGGCCTGGAACTCACTCTGTAGTCCAGGCTGGCCACAAACTCACAGAGATAGATCCATCTGCCTCAGCCTCCCTAGTGCTAGACTACGCCCTGTCGTTCACCTGGTGTTTTATCTGTCCTTTCTTGCTACTCTGTCTTCTATTCTATTACCCCTGTCTCACTACTGACCCACTGTTACAGTATGTCTGAGTCTTTGTCAACATCTTGGTGATAGCTGCAGACAGCCCTGTTTAACGTACGTCTTCTCCCACATACTTACTGTAAGTACTACCCGTCCTGCTCTGTTTTCATTACCCCTTAGCATTTTTTATGTTTATTCCCCATGCCTATAAAAAAAAAGAGAGAGAGAGAAATTCCTCAAGCAGAAATTTGTTGAGCTAGAGAGATGGTTTTGTTGCAGTTAAGAGCACTTGATGTTCTTTGAGATGACCCATGAGGTGGCTTACTGCCATCAATAACTCCAATTGTAGAGAATCTAGTGCCCTCATCCGTTTTCCATGGGCTCTTACATGTACATGGTGTACATAGATACACAGGAACACACATACACACATAAAAATGTATTTTAAGCAGAGATTTAGTTTACTTACTGGTTTATGATATATACCAGAAAACTATCTAACATAGTCAATATTTTCTTACAATTTGTTAATTATTTAAAAGGGACAGGAAGACCAGGATCATGACTCCTTAGACAGGCTCTTTGGAGAAAGTATTTCAAGCGGGAAGGAGTAGTGAGCTGTTGAATATTGCTGGCATGTCTAGTCAAATACAGTGTCCTTTGGATTTGGGAATGTGGCCATTATAAGTACCTTGTCTAAAGCAACTGTGAGAAAAAAGCAGAAGCTGGCTGGATTTGAGAACAGAGGAGATAAACCTTACCGATGGGTTATGCAGTAGCAGAGCTGAGAATGAGTTCAGGAGGAAGACTTTCTATGAGTGGAAGAAAGAGTTTGGATGGACTCTAGGGAATTCTCCAGTAGAGACAGATGGTAGAGCTTGATGGAGGAAGGGGAGAGCCAAGGTCTTGAGAGAGTGAGGAAGGACTTAGGTATACAATATAACAAACTATCAGTGTTCTCTAATTAGTTTCATTAATATTCATGTCTGGCTCCATAGCTAGTACTCTAGAATAATTATCTCCAGCTTGGACCGATTTCCTGAGTTTAGGATCCACAGAACCTACTGCTTACTAGGCATTTATCCCATGAGCACTTCTAATTAAGCATTTCCAGAACCAAATCTTACCTACTGTTTCAGTTAGGGTTATTACTGTGATAAAACACCATGACCAAAAGCAATTTGGGAAGGATAGGGTTTATTTTGTTTACACTTCCACATCACAGTTGATTACTGAAGAAAGTCAGGACAGAAATTCAAACAGCAGGAATCTGGAGGCAAGAACTGAAAGTGTGCTTACTGGTTTGCTCAGGTTGCTTTGTTACAGCATGCAGAGCCTTGAGCTCAGGCAAGTGGCACTACCTGCAGTGGGCTGGGCCCTCCCACATCAATCACTGAGAATCTGCCCTACAAGTGCCTATAGCCAGATCTTACTGAGGCAATTTCTCAGTTGAAGTTTCCTCCTTTCAGATGATTCTAGCTTTTCTCAAGGTGACAAAGCAGCAACAACAAAACCAACTAGCTAGCACACCCCACAAACCCTGTTTTATTCTGTATCTCAAATCAGATTAGCCAGTGGACTCTATTGACTTTTCTTCCTTCTCTCTTTAGTTATTTATAGTGTTGTGTGCAATAATAAAAAGATTGGGGAATTATTTAACTTTTCCAGATCAGGGTGAAACTATTCCTGTTAAACTTATTCCAGTAAAGAAAATGTTAACTCATTGTACTGGCCGGTTTTGTGTGTCAACTTGACACAAGCTGAAGTTAATCACAGAGAAAGGAGTCTCAGTTGAGAAAATGCCTCCATGAGATCCAGCTGTAAGGCATTTTCCCAATTAGTGATCAAGGGGGGAGGGCCCCTTGTGGGTGGTACCATCCCTGGACTGGTAGTCTTGGGCTCTATAAGAAAGCAGGCTGAGCAAGCCAGGAGAAGCAAGCAAGCCAGTAAGGAACATCCCTCCATGGCCTCTGCATCAGCTCCTGCTTCCTGACCTGCTTGAGTTCCAGTCCTGACTTCCTCTGATGATGAACAGCAGCATGGAAGTGTAAGCTCAATAAACCCTTTCCTCCCCAACTTGCTTCTTGGTCATGATGTTTGTGCAGGAAAAGAAACCCTGACTAAGACAGTAATGGATGGTAATCTCTAAGTTATTAATAGATTTTAAATAAAAGAAAAAAGAGGGATATGCAAATAACATCTTTTAAAAATAATGGTAGGATATAAGTAAAATATGTGCAAAAAGCAAAAATCAAGAATATGTGGGAGGCTGGGAAAAGGAATGGGAGGAAAGAACTCCTCATAGTGTGTGAATGCAACTTAGCTGAGCCACTTCTCCTGTCTTGCTGTGGGCACTCAGCTCATGCCATATGAGTGGGACAATAGCCATGGCATATCTTGACCTAGCTATCTCCTGTGGCTGTAGCCTTTCCATTTATTACATACCACCAAAGTGATTGTCCTGAACGAACTTCAGTGCTAGTGGTATGCTGCAGCAGTATTGTTCAGACTTTCTCGGGTGGCTCAAATATACAATTATTTTCTTTTGAGTTTATGAAAGAGAAAGCTACTCTGAGTGCCAGCTATATGCTACCGTTGGGTATTTGACAGTAACCATGGCATAAAGTTACTGAACTCACAGATAAGGTTGCACTGAAATCTGCTGTCTGAAAAATACAAGTCTGTAAGAACAGAATCAACACTACCTTGTGAGTCATGTAGGTCTTTTCAAACTGCCCTCTGATTACTTAGTGGGTATGTATCCTGACTGTCATGAAGGATTTGCTCTTTTATCTCTAAAAACAGATACTTTTGGTTTCTTCTTGCACAACAATGTTTTTTCGAGTTGTATCCTTGTTGAGAGAGGAAAATCTAGCTTCAAAGAAAAGACTAAGACTATGGCTTAGTTCCCTAGCATTTAGGAAGCTCTGGGTTTGATTCCCAGCCTCACACAAACAGCATGGTGGTGCACTTGGAAGGAACAAGAGGATCAGAAGTTTAAGGTCATATTTGGTTACATAGCGAAGTCAAGGATAGCCTGGGCTTTAAAAAACAAAGGAGTTGGAGGCTAGGGAGATAGATGGCTCAGTGGTAGAAGCACTTACTGTTTAAGCATGAGAGAACCAAAGTTTAGATCCCAGCACTCAAGTTTAAAAAGAGAAATAAACAGGCAAGCACAGCACTGAATAGGGGAGCAGAGGAAGATGGTTGGGACTGGCTGATCACTAGCTTAGCTCCAGGGTCTGGGACAGATCTGCCTGCCTTAGAGAAATGGAGGAGTGACAGAGCAGGATATCCAGTGTCCTGAACTGCGTGCATGCATGCATGCATGGGCGGGTGTGTATGTTCATACATGCATGTGTGTTTGTGTGTGTCTGCTCGCTCGTGGGAGGGGGTGGGTGAGAAGACACACACAATACTCATCTTCCCCACCCCCCCAAAAAAACCAAAAAACTGGAGAACTCCCTCCACCTTCTTCCCACCCCTTCCACCCCTCCTCCAATAAACAGCTAAGCTCCCCAGCACTCTTTCTTTCCTTTGCAGTCAGTTTCCTATCGGCCTGGAAAGACCATGCCGTTCTTTTTAGCTACTTCCATCTTAAAAGGATTCTGAGAATAGTATGAAGAAATTCTATTACAGAGAGGAGTCTAAGTTTTTCTCCCTGTCTACACGCACACGCACATGTGTGCGCGTGCACTCTCTCTCTTACACACTCACTTCCTCACCTGCTTTAACATATGCCACAGATCCTTTCATTTCACAAATAACTTTTAAAGGTATTGAGTATTAATAGTGTGAGAATTGATAAGAAATAGTATTTCATTGGCACTAAGTCTGCAAAACAGACTCATTGTTACCAGACTTTTTGCTTCATTTGGTTTGGGGTGTTTGAGCGGACTAGTACCTACCTAAAGAAGGACCCTACCTAGGAAGAGGTTTTTGTTGTGCAAATAGCAAAATAAAGACTTACATGTCACCTTTGTCGTAGCACATAGACAAGTACAAGCCTCAAGCGGTCTTGCTCTGTTGTGCATCATAGTCTCTGCTAGAGCAGAAAGGGGTTCTACAAGATTTAAGTCTGTTACTGCTTTACTAGGTATTCATTTACATACTTGTTACATGCATGAAGTGTCTGAAAATGTGTGCACATTAAATATGCAGAGCTTGGTATTTACAATTAGAAATGTCATGTAGTTTGGAATCATTGGGGGTTTGTGGTTTTGGCCCCCTTTGGAAGTTTCTCTGTTAGTTGCTGCTGCTGCTAAGACCCGAACACTAAGCTGCTTAGAGGGAGAGACCTTTGGCTGAAACATTAAGGTTAGTTGTGTGTATTTCAGGTCACTTTTTCAACAGTTCTTGAATTGCTAAATTTGTTATTTCCTATTTTAAAACATTTTAGCTCTCGAAAAAACACCAAAAAAAAAACCTCCAAAACAAAACAACAACAACAAAAAAAAAACATTTTAGCACAGCTTGTCATTTTTCTTGGTAAATTTGTTTTCTTGTAGGTTTTGGTCGGAAGGATGTAGTTGAATATCTGCTTCAGAATGGTGCAAATGTGCAGGCACGAGACGATGGGGGTCTTATTCCTCTTCATAACGCATGCTCTTTTGGTCACGCTGAAGTAGTCAATCTTCTTTTGCAACATGGTGCAGACCCAAATGCTCGGGATAATTGGAATTACACTCCTCTCCATGAAGCTGCAATTAAAGGAAAAATCGATGTTTGCATTGGTAAGTCTTTATTTCTTTTTCAGATTTTTATAGAAATTGTAACTATTCTGAATATAGAGTAAGTTGTTAGTGTCATCTTTCTACCAGGCTGAACTTACATTTAAATCTGTATCTAATAAATCAGATACAGATTTAAATGTACCCCAAGTCCCCATTCATTTTATCAGTCACCAGCTTTGGTCTAAGCTAGGTAATTTACAAAGATGGCAAACTGGATTACCCAAATTACCTCTCTCCCCAATTCTACTTTGTTTTGTGTTACTTTAGCCCATTACTGTCCTGTGTGCTCAATTTGTTCTTTGAACCACATCCCTGATACTTCAGTCTCAGAAATTTTTAGCTTTAATTTTGTAATACATAGTTTCCAAATACAGTTTATAGAGCTATAGAGTCCATTGTAGTAGCTGAAGACCTGGAGTGTAGCTGGTTCAAATTGAGGTGTGCTATAAGAAAAACACATGCTGTATTCAAAGTCTTAGTACAAAAAGATGTCAAATGTTTCCATTTTATGCTGATTATAATGAAGATACTGAAGATTTTGGCTATATTGGGTTAATTATGTTAAAGTTTTTAGCATAGCTAGTAGAAAGTTTAAAGTTACATGCTCACATTTCTCTTGAGTTACAAAGTAGCAAGAAATACAAACTAACCTTATGAAAGAGCAGGGGTGAAAATGGGGCTAGGGTGGATAACAGGTCAGTGATGGAGTGATGCCCGGCGACTGAGGGACCCAGGGTTCAGTCACCACTGCACTACATAGATTTTATTTATGTATGCTCCCATATGCAAATGGGAATGGAGGAATTCCTGATAGGTTTGCCTGTTTTCCACCAGCTCTTTATTTATAAAATAGTCTTGGCATATCTTTATGTACAGGTAACAGAATATGCTAGCGTGAAGCTCCTTTATAGAGTGTTTGTAGCTCGAGTGCCTTTGATGCCATACTTGGGATGCAGAGGCAGGCCGATCTCTGAGATTGAGGACAGCCAAGGCTACATGGTGAGACTGTACCCTGAAAAATGGAGTTGGTATTTAAACTCAAAATCAGTGTAATTATCCTTAAAGCTGACAGTCATATCCCGCTGTTCAGATATTTCTGAAGAAAAATTGTGCTTGTATAGAATATTTTACACTAAGCTTGGTTATGATGTATATATACTTGATGCCTAAGACTAACTAGTGTACCTTGAAGTGTATGGTGCCAGTAATGGCCAGCTCTGAGGTCTTCATTCTGTTGGTTAATTTAGTTAGTTTTTTTAACAAGTAGAAAGGTAACTAATGGCCTGGAGGGATCAGTTGGAAGAGTTACATAGCTATCCCATTTTCTTTCTTTAAAAACAAACAAGCAAACAAAACAAAAAGACAACTTTGGTTTTTCCATGTAGCCTGAACTGCCTGGCACAGCACTCACTATGTAAACTAGGCTAGCTTCTAACTCACAGAGACCTAGCTGACTCTGCCTCCCAAGTGCTGGGATTAAAGGTGCATGCCACCACAGTCAACAGCTTTTTTTTGTTTGCTTCTGTGCATGCACACAAAGCATGCTTGTGTTCACATAGGTTTTAAATCCAGTACCTCTCGGCCTGGTGTATTTATAGCATTAGGCATTTAATGATAGAAGAGTCTTTCTAGTATAGACAGGGCTCCTAGAAATTAGAAAAGCTTCATCACTTGTCACCAGCAATATAAACAGTCAAGAGCAACCTTCCATTGAATGGAGAAAATTTACCATGCTTTTGATATATTAAATAATTGGTTATTTCCTTTATTTATTAACTTTTATTTTTCAAGACAGGGTTTCTCTGTATAGCTTTGCCTATCCTGGAACTCACTCTTATACACCAAGTTGGCCTCAAAATCAGAGATCTGCCTGCCTCTGCCTCCCAAGTGCTGGGATTAAAGGCACCACCATCACCGAGCCATATTTTATATTTTCTTAAATTTAAACATTTACCATATTATTAAGATAGAAAAAGTTTCTGAATTCTGTACTGAGACTTTTGTTTTAAGTTGTTTATTATTATTATATGTGTCTGTATGATATGGAGGGAGTGTATGCTAGGACACATGTATGGAGGTCAGAGAACAACCCTGTGGACTTGGCTCTCTCCTTCTACCTTTAGATGGATTATGAGGTTTGCACGGCAGTGCCTTTACCCACTGAGACATCTTACTGGTTCCTGTGCCAGAGCTATGAAGAAACTGATTCATTAACTCAGATTGCCATGATCGCCATTTTTAACAGTAGTGCTGCTGTTTTTTGTAGTGCTTTTACAGCATGGAGCTGAGCCAACCATCCGAAATACAGATGGAAGGACAGCATTGGATTTAGCAGACCCATCCGCCAAAGCTGTTCTGACTGGTAAGTCTATGTGCTCTTTGGTTGTTCCAGGAAGAATGAAAATACCTAGAAGGGCTAGGTAGATAGACTGACCTCAAGCAGGATTTTTAAACAGTTGTCAGTTCACTTACTATTTTGCTGTCTCTCAATAGTTCAATTTGAATCTTGCCTAAAAGAGATAAAACTTGGTGCTGGAGAGATGAATGGCTCAGCGGTTAAGAGCACTGATTGCTCTGCCAGAGGTCCTGAGTTCAATTCCCAGCAACCACATGATGGCTCACAACCATCTGTAATGGGATCTGATGCCCTCTTCTGGTGTGTCTGAAGACAGCTATACTGTATCTTGTATACAAACAGTATATAAGTAATTCTTTACCTCCCCCCACCCCCCAAAAAGATGAAGCTTTTCTTTTCTTTCAAATCTTTTTTTAAAATTTGACATTCTATTAGTTGGCAGGGTGTGATTATCGTGTGTTGCTTCAGGTATTCAGGATATTTTTAAAATACTTCCAAGTTTTTCAGACAATTAATATGTACCCCTTTATATACTATTTTTAGTGTAATGATTTTTTTTTCTTAATGGAATCCTTTCAAAAAGCACTCATATTCTTCTAGTCATATTATTTTATTCTTCTAGTCATTTTCAATTGAGACTTAGGATACATTTCAGTGCCGTGGGTATGATTGTTGTAGCTATAATTCATTTCCTTGGAATCTGTTGACATGAGTGCAGATCTGGCTAGATAGCAGGCTTGGTTTGAGCTGTACCTATCTCATGTGGTTTTGCCTTTATCCAGTATGCTATCCATTTAAGCAACTGACATTTATGGATTCTTTCTATAATTATTTATTTATTTAATTGTGAGGGATAATGTATGTATGTCCTCATGTGTGCACAATGCCTAAGGAGATCAGCCCTGGAACTGTGTTATAGGCGGTTGTGCCTACGGGGGGGGGGGGTGTCAAAACCAAACTTGAGTCTTCTACAACAGCAGGAGGCATTCTTAACCACTGAGCCATCTCTCCTTTACTATTCTGCTATTCTTTGCCTTGAGCAGTCAATATAAATTCAGTGTAGTCTTCAGCTTGGATATTCTTTTAGCAAATCTTTATAGTAACTTAAATTTTATTGATTTTTATAGTTCTGTTTGTATTCATTTGTAAATATAAAAGCTGTCCCCATAAAATATTATTAACCTTTTAAAATACTTATTATAAAGTAGTTTTAAACTATGTAAGGTTATGGTATGGGGTGGGGGTTTTATTTGATTGGTTTGGTTTGACTTGGGTTTGAATTGATGCTGGGAATTGAACCCAGAGCTCATGTGTACAGGCAGTTTTTCTTCTATTATACTGTTGAGTTGCACTTTCTCATTTGGGTTTTGAATGAAGTGGTTGATTGTGCTCCACCCCCTAATTAGCATAATATGCTTATTTTAGGAGAACAGGAAAGTTTACTGGTAGCCTAGCTCTGTGTCAGCTTTGTTACTACTTCCCTTTGGACCTTGCCTTATTTATGTATACTGTTTTTATAGTTGCTGTGGTCATAAAACTATCACTGAATTGTTCTGAAAATTTCTGATGATCCTCTCCTCCCCCAATTTACAGGTGACTATAAGAAAGATGAACTCTTGGAAAGTGCCAGGTATGTACTCCTGTTACATATATGTGCCACGAAAACCTGACAGTGAGAGGACCGAGTGATGGCTCGGTGTTTAGGAGCACTTAATGCAGAGGACCCTGGTTTGGTTCCCAGCACTCATAAGGCAGCTCACAACCATCTGAACTCTAGTTCCAATGGTTTCTATAACCTTGGGTTCGAGGCATGCATGTACATGTTTGCACATAGAGTACTCATACACATAAAATTAAAAATAAATCTGTAAAAAACAAAATTCTTACTAGACGTAGTGGTTGCACACCTGTAATCCCAACATTCTGGAGGAAAGGGCAGGTAGATCTCTGTAAGGGTACAGAGAGGTGACTCAGTGAGATCTCTGTAAGGGTACAGAGAGGTGACTCAATGGTTGGAAGCATTTGCAGAGGACACGAGTTCAGTTCCCAGAACCCACATCAGGAGGCTTAAAACTATTCTTGATACTTCTGATCTCTCTCTCTCTCTCTCTCTCTCTCTCTCTCTCTCAAACTATTCTTGATACTTCTGATCTCTCTCTCTCTCTCTCTCTCTCTCTCACACACACACACACACACACACACACACACTCTTAAATAGAATAAAAAGAAAACAGATTTCACTTGTAGTGGCCCACACTTGTAATCTCCACACATGAGAGGCAGTAAGCCTACTATGAGTTCAGGATAGCTTGGACTACGTAGAGAGCTCCTGGACAATCTGTGCTACAGATTGTAGCAGACTTCATCTAAAAATAATGCCATAAGCATACTTTAAGAGAAGACTTTGTTTTGATGGTCACAATGCATAGTATAAACTACTGATACATTCTTTTCAATGTGTCTCTAGGAGTGGCAATGAGGAAAAAATGATGGCTCTGCTTACACCATTGAATGTCAACTGCCATGCAAGTGATGGCAGAAAGGTATTACTTTTGTGATTGATTTTGTATCATCTGATAATGGGAATGTATAAGTTGAAACATTTAAAGAGAGTTCTAGTGTTTTCTTTATGTTATGCTTTCTATATATGTTAATCTTATAAAACCAAATTGATTGCTTATAAAACCAAATCATTGCTTATTATCAATGAACTCATGGTTAGATTTTCTTGTTTTATGTTTGGGTTTATGTTTGGGTTTGGGAAATCTTTTCAGAGATTTTATATGGTCATGTAAATTTCATTAGTTTATTTGGTTACTGTTTCAGTCAACTCCATTGCACTTGGCAGCAGGATACAACAGAGTAAAAATTGTACAGCTGTTACTGCAACATGGAGCTGATGTCCATGCTAAGGATAAAGGGTAAGCTTTGAACAAGTCAGGCCTTGTTGGGGTCCTTGTAGTACGTGCACTATATCTTTATAAAGCATTTTTCTGTTGCTGTTTAGATTTTTCATGTTTATTGAACTTTTGTAACATGCAGGTTGTTCTGAAGGCCATAAGGAATTATAATGCAGTAGGCCTACCACTCATATAATACAACACAATACAATACACGGCTCGTGAAATATGCCTCATATATTTGAGTGATAAGTAGAGAGTGATGGGTGGAATTACTGAAAAATCCTTCAGATGGATGTGTGCTTGAATTTAAAGCAGGGTTCATTCGTGTCAAGAAAGCAGAGTTCAAGGCAGGGTGTGATACTACATGCCCGTAATCCTGTAACTTGGATAGGTATAGTTGGAAGGCTTAGGAGTTCAAGATCATCTTCAACTACAAAGCAGTTTTGGGCTGTATGGAACCTAGACTCAAAAATAAATGAGCAAACAGCAAGAGTTTCAGGAGCATCATTCTATAGGAAATTATAAATAGTACATTGAAGATGTAGTAACCAAGCTGACTTTGATGACACAGGCTTAAAATGCCAGCTCCTGGGAGAATGAAGGAGGGAACTCACAAGTCGAGGCCAGCCTGGGAGAATGAAGGAGGGAACTCACAAGTCGAGGCCAGCCTGGGCAACGTACTAAGATAGTCATATCCCTCCCTCGTTCTTTGTGAAAGGGAGGGATTGTAGCTCAGTGGTCAGACACTTGCTTAACATGCACAGAGGCCTAGGTTTAGTTACTACTCACTCACACACACACCAAATTAAATTGGATAAAGCAGATGTTACACATGGAACAAATAAGAGAATTGGAGAAACATGTAAAAAACAAAAAAACTACACAAGTTTTAGAAGTTTTGGTGTATGAACATAAATTCAGCGTTGTTCTGCAGTTGTAAGCATTTTGTGATCTGAGATGAGAAATGGTTGTTTAATCCTCAAAGGAGCTTAGGGAGGAATGCATTCTGGGATAATTCATGTTGGATTGGTTGGGGAAAGAAAAGACTGTAAGCAAGAAGAGCAGTATCTCAGAGCGAGTGCCGTGAGCTAAGATTTCCAGCTAAGATCTGTACCGGTGGTTGCAGGGAAAATGAAAAGGACGGGTGGATGAGTGCTGCACTGGACAAGTGGAAATAGTGACACGTGCAAGGGGAGCACGGGAGGAATAAAGGGGGCCTTTATAGCTGAAACCAAGTGAGCTAGAGTGAATACAGGAGGGACGAAGAGCTGTGGGTTGGCAGAGGCTGCTCGGGCGTGGTTGTACCAGTTACTAGCGCTGATCCCCAAGGAGAGGAGAGGGAGGGAGACACTTAAAGTTGGAGGCCAGAATTGTAGGGTTCACTGTAGGAGTTTATTACATTACAAAAGAATTTGATTTCCGTTTACTGAGGGCAATAGCATTTACCTTACAGAGTTTGGAAAGATGTTTCAAAGAAGACCTAACTAGTATTCAGAATAAATCTGGAAAACATATAAATGTGAGCCAGGCCAAACAAGAGAAGGAAGTCTGTACCTGGGAGAAGTATACGTTCCGATACACAAGGAATTGTAAGACCAGAGAGAAGGTCAAATACTCATGTGTGCCATGTTAACTTAGAACCAGGCACACCTTTAATCCCGTCACTAGGAAGACAGAAGTAGGTGGATGTCTGTGAGTTCAAGACCAAACTAGTCTACTTAGTTCCAGACTAGCCAAGGATGCACAGTGAGAAAAATTTAAAAGTTAGAACCATCTCTTCAAAGCAAGGAAGAAGGATAGTATTAAAATAAAAGTTCCTATAAAGGATTTATTTTTGTACTGTTTGGCTAGAGCTTGGAGAATAAGTTGGTTTAGAGGCGTTTCAGAAGTGTAGAGTTTAGTAACATTGTATAGGCCCAAAGAAGTGTAGAGTTTAGTAACATTGTATAGGCCCAGATAAGTAGCCAGTGGTGGGGAGAAGAGAAATAGGGTTGAGAGAGACTCAGGAGCTACAATTTGTAGATTGCCCTAGACTTAAGGCTCTGAAATAACAGGTTTTCTTTTCTCATTGTCATCCTAGTGATCTGGTACCATTACACAATGCCTGCTCTTACGGTCATTATGAAGTAACTGAACTTCTGGTTAAGGTTGGTTCTTTTGTGCCTTATTACTTCCTATAATTACATAAAATGGTTTGAAATGTTAGTGTGTCTAGCTTATTCTTTATTCTGAGTGCTTGGTAGAGAGTAGGATAGTTCTAATCGTAACACAGATTGTTGGTAAGCCAGCATTTGACTTCCTTCAGGTTTTTTAGGTACTATGCAATATTTATATAAAGTCATAGCACTAAAGAGGTCACACCAGAGGTGTTACCTAAGCTGGGCAGTGGTGGCGCATGCCTTTAACCCCAGCACTTGGGAGGCAAAAGCAGGTGGATCTCTGTGAGCTCAAGCTAAGCTTGGTATTCAGTCTGTTTCAGTACAGTGAGGGCTACACAGAGAAACCCCATCTCGAAAAACTAAAAGGGCGAGGGACTGTTTTCTGAGGTGAGGGAGCAAGGACTTACTAGAATACAATTGAAAATATGTACAAAAGTCCTGGGCAAACACCAGGTTGATATCCCTTGCTTAAGAGTGACTAGAAGACATTCATTCAATAATTGCCTTCTGTGACCAAAACATTTGCTATATACCTAGGAACAGAGGGTAACATCACATTCCTGAGTTAATTGAAGTATGACAAGATCTCTCAATGCTTAAAGCCCCTTGCTGCCATGCCTGATGACCTCAGTTCAACTTCTAGAGTCCACACAGTTGGGGAAAAGTAACTCCAAGTTGTCTTCTGGCTTGTACATGTGTACTGGGGGTGTGTGTGTGTGCATGCGCACTTTACAATAAATGTACTTGTAAAAAAAATTTGAAGAGTAACAAGGTTGGCACAAGCCTTTAATCCCAGCAGTCTGGAGGCAGAGGCAAATGGATCTCTATGTGTTTGAGGCCAGCCTGGTCTGCATAGTTAGTTCCAAGCCAGCCAGGTACACGTAGTGAGACCTTGTATCAAAGTATCACTAATAAATAAATAAATAAATATTTTTGTCGGATCCATGGATGGGGAAATTCTGTGAGATTCATAATTAAACAACTCTACCAAGTATTGACTGCTTTTTCTTTGTTTGGGAGGAAATGTGAGAAAGTCTAATAGACTCCAGAGTGTTCTGTCTGTAACTTTATTGTGATCCAGATTGTAATGTTGTTGTCTTGACATAGAATTAGAGGACATAAAGCTAATTGTTTTTCTGGTTTTAATTCTGTTGTTCTTTTTTTTTCTGTGTATGGAAGGGGCAGTTATTTATGTTCATAAAAATATGATCGATGGTGAAAGTATAAAGTCCATTGTGAAGCTCCCTAGCTTCAGGATGGGTATTCTGACTGTAGATAGACCACTGAGACTATGTGGGTTTGGGCCTGGCTAATCTCTGTGAGTAATGTTTTTATTTGTGAGTTATTTACAGTAAAGTTCTGAACCTAAAAAAAATTAGAAGGGGTACCTAAAAGTTGACAGATTAACATGAAGATTATAAGAATAAATGTAAGCAAGCTTCAGTTGAAGCCAATATTATCAGTATCTAATATTGATATATCTAATATAGCCAATATCTAATATAGCCAATCTGATATATATATATATAATTAATCTAATATAACTTAATATGTTTCTTTTTAGTATAGTTAATAATTTAGATACTGTGTAAATATATATTTGTGCTAATATAGCCAATAACTAATCAGCAAAAAAAGACAAGTTCACAAAAATACCGCAAACGATGTGATGTCAACTTCAGGTTTTAAAAATTATATAGAGTTTGGGGGCTAGAGAGAGATGCTTGGGATTAAGAGTGTACCCAATCTTAGAGAAGACCAGAGTTTGGATACCAGCAACCACATTGGGTGCCACCAACAGTTTTTTATTCCAGCTTCAGGGGATCTGACTCTTTAGGCATCCAGGACCTTGTACTGAGACACATACCCACACACAGACACATTCAGAAACACATAATTAAATAAATATTTTTGAATTTATTCTCTTTCAAAAAAAAAAAAAGTTAGAACTTTTAAGTTGCCTAAATACAATGTATGATGTTAACTATTAAAAAAAAAACTATCTTAATTCCGTACTAGTGGAAATATAAACCACATTAAGGGATCTTGTTATTTCAGGCTCTTCCCTCTCCCTGCTGCCTTAGCCTTGTCATTCCCTCTTCTAGTCCACTTGTCCAGTAACAGGCTAAGGAAACTACAGTGTAATGAAAAGCTTCTCAACAATCCAAACTAGTGATAGATACAGTGTGAGTCTCAGGGACATTGATATGTGAAAGAAGCTGAATGTGAATGGTCTGCTGTATTTCATTTTTATAAAATTCAGAAACACATAAATATGGTACTGAAGGAATGGAGCAAAAATTCCCAATGAAAGAAACACAGGAAACACTCTGTGCTAATGCAAAAATCGAATGGATATATATTCGTCAAAATTCACTAAGTTACTCTTGTTAAGTAGGAGTTGAGCTTCTCTGTTTTTAAATTTCACATTCCAAGAGATGGGGAGGTTTTTGCAGAAGACCATTTGCAGTCTGCGTGTTGTTGAACTACAGCGTTCGTAAGTCTAAATTCCCTTAAGAATTGAATAGTAACTGTGCATCTTTTCTTCCCCAGCATGGTGCCTGTGTAAATGCAATGGACTTGTGGCAGTTTACTCCTCTTCATGAGGCAGCTTCTAAGAACAGGGTTGAAGTGTGCTCTCTTCTCCTAAGTTATGGGGCAGATCCAACCCTGCTGAACTGTCACAATAAAAGTGCTATAGACCTGGCCCCCACGGCACAGCTGAAGGAAAGATTATCGTGTAAGTATGAAAGTGGTGCACAAGATGAGTGCAGCAGTGCATGCCTTTTGATCCCGCACTTAGGTGCAGGTGCAGGAGAGCTCAGTTCAGCGGCAGCCCAGGCTGCACAGTGAGATCCTGTCTTGAAGAAGTTTCACACTCAGCTAAGATACATGACTCAGCTTTTTTTTTCCCTTTCCAATTTTACTTTTGGAAATGTTTAATGAGTAAAATATATTCTCTATGGATGGGTATCTGTTTCTTTTTAGTATAGTTAATAATTTAGATACTGTGTATTTGTGCTAGTCTTTTCAATGTAAGAACTGTAGATTAGGGGCTGGAGAGATGGCTCAGTGGTTAAGAGCAGTGACTGTTCTTCCAAAGGTCCTGAGTTCAAATCCCAGCAACCATATGGTGACTTACAACCATCCGTAATGAGATCTAATGCCCTCTACTGAGGTGTCTGAAGACAGCTACAATGTACTTACATATAATAAATAAATAAATCTTAAAAAGAAGAACTGTAGATTATAGCTCTTGGATTTTACTCATATTTTTTTGAACTTTCTAGTTACTATTAGTTGTTTGTTGTCTTGAAAATAGAGTCTGTGGATTGTGACACATAATATTACTCACTGCTTTGGCCAAATTCTATGGTTTTTCTTTGTGGCTAAATACAATAAGAAGTATTTGATTCAGATGTAGTAGTTTTACATGTAAATGAGCAGCATGATCTAAACGTAAATTATTCTAATTAGTGATTTCACAAGTCAGATAAGTAAAACAGAAACTTAGAGGAAATGCGTTCTTTAATTTTGTTCATCCTGTGAAACTTGAGCCAATGTTTGGTCTGCAGTTATCTGATATCTGTCTTCTATACTTGTGTGCTGATGGGTTATGGTTGCCCTTTGTAAAGTCTCAGGATACTCTGGGAATAGATTGTAACAGTGTTGATGTCTCTAATCCAATTAGAAAATATCAACAGACCATGGATCTGTCATGGCCTAAGCTTATGTATACTTGGGAATGAATTGAGGGGAACTAGAATGCCATTGTGTCTGTTATTAATTATTGTTAACAGTAATTGATATTAATTTTGAGACTTAATCTGGCTATTTGGAAATTATTTGAAAATAATTACAAAAAATATTAGTATTGCTCAAGGCAAGCCTTATTACTATGATAAGTTTCATGTAGATGTAAATGCTTCTTTTTTTAGATGAATTTAAAGGCCATTCGTTGCTGCAAGCTGCACGGGAAGCTGATGTTACAAGAATCAAAAAACATCTTTCTCTGGAAATGGTGAATTTCAAACATCCTCAAACACATGAAACAGCACTGGTAACGTTCAAACTTAAGCTTTAAATTAAAATACAGTAGCCCCAAAGTAGTCATAATGTCTGATTTTAGTGATGGCACTGTTTTTTGTTGGTTTGCTGGTTGATGATGTCGTTGTTGTTTTGGATTTGTGAGTCTGGTATCTTACTTTATTAGTGCCGATTGGTCTTGTATATGTGATAGTTCTGCCTTAGCCTGCCATATGTTGAAATAAGCATTTGTTACTATATTGAACTAAAATCAGTTACTCATCTATATATAAAGAAAAAAATTTAAATAGTGTAGAAAAATAGACAACCTTACCCCCCTCCCCCCAAAAAAACATATTAGTAGTTTAAGAACCCATCTAGAAAAAAAAATTATCCATGTCCTTCATGCTTTATGTAAATTTTTATTATCTATGTAATTGGTCATTTGTGGTTTTCCACAAGTTTTAAATAAAAAGTCTAAGCTCTGCTTCCATTTACAAACTGGGGATGATTGTGTATGCCTGTCATTCCAGGATCCAGGAGGCTAAGGTAGAAGAACTGCAAGTTTGAAGCCAGCCTGAACCACACTAGCAAGACTCAAAAATCAAACAGAGGCAGGGCATGGAGTGAGGGAAGTGTCCTCTGTGAAACTAATAAAGTAGTTGTGAGTAGTGAAGTCTCGGAGCTACCAGAGATCAGTGGTAAAATACAGGGGAGACACAGACTACCCTAAAAGTAGCAATTCCAAAAGAAAATAGTAAAACTCTGTTGCATAAACTAAAAAAAATGTTCCTTAGATAGAATAAGTAAAGTAGGTCGTCTGGCAGGTCACTTGCTTCTTCCCTCTGCCTTAGTATAAACTACGAAATTTGCCACTTACAAAGAAAATGAAGCTCTAGACCAATAAAAAATGTTAACCAAAACCTTAAAACCATAGCATTATTAAAATGATATGGGGATGCTCAAAAAGATGAACATGGAAAACTTTCTAGTGAGAGAATCTAATACGTTTGTACCCCATTATCTGAGGAGGATATCTTGCAACTCCCCAGTCACTGCCTAGACGCACAGGTAGTGCTAAACCCCACTCATGTCCTTTCTCTTCCACATCCGTACCTGCAGTATTGTATATATTCTATACCCAGAGGTCAACAATCATACCAGCAGGTCTTAGGAAACCTCCGCATACAGTCTCTTTTTTCTGTTCTTACTAAGTTAAAACTTTTCAGTTAAAGCAAGCAATTACAGCTTCTTGGCATACCATACTTGCCAGCAAAACTACCCCTGTACTTTAGAGCCACTAAGTAGAGTGAGCATTTCTTCGACACAAACACTGTTACATTTCAGTTGATCCAATGATAACAGACAGCTGTAAAGTTACTAAGGAGTAGGCAGCATATGCAGCCTGTATGTATACTGGGACAGAGATATGGTTCACATTCCAGTGTGACTGTACAGGATTGCATCACGCCTCTCAGAATCATGTTTATTTCTGGAACTTTTCTGTGTAATATCAGATCATAGTTGGCCTCGGGTAATGAAAGCAAAACAGTACAGGTAAAAGAATGTTGTGTACTGTGTGTTGTTTCCTCTAAGTATCCTGCTGTAAAGCATCATGTCTTCAACCTTAAAACATGCTAAGATTTAAGTGTTCATGGGTAGTTGTTGTGAAGGTACAGTCTCTTCTTGGTTTCCAGAGATTGCAGGCCCTTCCCTAGGATGCACAGAAGAGTAGGGGTCTCATTTGTGATGGGTATAATGAAAGCTTGGAAATAAACAAGCTCTAGGTTTTGTACTAAGAATAACTGTCCTAGAGCTAGTACCCTAAGTGTGTCGGAAGAACTATTATGCACCAGTTAGACTTGGGCTTTTTGATGGTAAAGGAATGCTTTTGGTAACTGCAGCAACAACAAAAGATGAATCAGGAGCACGGTTGTGAGAAACTGACAGTTTACTGCAGTAACAGGAGGACAGAATTCATGATCACTGTATACTTAGATTTATAGAGCAACTTTGCTTACCCAGAATTTTCAGATTTTGGTTCTAACAAATACGCACGTTGATTTAGTCAATTATCAGACAGAATTCCTGTTATACTCGAGTATTTTCCTGGATGTTGAGACTTTAAAGATGTGTGCCATAACCATAGATAATAAGTTTATAAAAGGCAAATCCCTCCCTCCTGTCTCTTTCCCTCCTTGATACTCAGAAATGCTGCAGCCACAAACCATACAAGCTGTGCCAAACAGGTAATTGAAGCTCCTTGTTCTGCTGAGGCAGCTAGATAAGGAGATCCTCAGCCTAGCAACTACCCAATCAGTGCTGTTAAACCAGCAGAATTCAGAGTGAAACAGATGGAGACGCTGTCTTCTTGTAACAGCACAAACCCAGGGCTAGGGTAACTAGTCTGGTGGTAGAGCACTTGTCTACCATCTCTGAAGCTGTGGGTTTGCTCTTTAGCACTAGAAGAAATGCCAACATTTGAGTCTTGACCTTTTAGATGTAACATTTTCCTCCTATCAGCAGTGGTTTTTTCAAAAATACAAGACAAAGTTTAACCAGAATATTTAATAGAATATTATTTGATCTGTAGGATTTTCCTGCTATGACAGAATTTGTAGTTACTACAGATTCTCTCCAATAGAAAATATTTCAAGAGCAAATTCGGGTAATCAAAGAAGTTATATTGTGCCTTGCTTGGGAGCACAAGTGTTCTTAAAGTGAAAATGGTTCTATATGGTCCTTGATTAATGCTGCAATTTGAATTATTTAGCATTGTGCTGCTGCATCTCCATATCCCAAAAGAAAGCAAATATGTGAACTGCTGCTAAGGAAGGGAGCAAACACCAACGAAAAGACTAAAGAGTGAGTACACTTTTAACCAGTAGATACTTCCTTTTATTTATTTATTTTTTCCCTTTTTGGTACAGAAAACATACTTACTGTGTGACTGGCTTTTTGTCTTTAAGATTCTTGACTCCTCTGCACGTGGCTTCTGAGAACGCTCACAATGATGTTGTTGAAGTAGTGGTGAAACATGAAGCAAAGGTATACACCATTTCTGGTCATCTTTGGTAATCCAGTGAGTTACTTTCTGTGTAGTGGATGTTTAGCTCCTTAAACTATTCACTTATCAAAAATCTTTTTTTCTCTTAGTTTACAATTCAAAACAGTCCCAGGCTGGGAAGTAAAGTACTTGCCATACAGTTGAAGGACCTGAGTTCAGATCCCCAGAACCCATGAGTGACAAGATGGGAGGCAAAGATAAAGCAATCCCTAAGCACTTGCAGGACAGCCAGCCTGCTGTGTGCAGTGCTGAACCTCTCTCTAGCAAGGCAGAGGGGAGGAGCCACACCCCAGGCTATACTACCCCAGACTATACTCTTGACTTTTACACGAGTGTGTGCATTCGCAAACGCACCCACACATGCACACACACATGCAGTACACAGAGACAGGATGAAAAAAATCCTGTGGACCAAATATCGTTTTTGTTACTGTTAGAAATTTATGCATTTATTCATATGTACATTATTTCTGCTATGTCTCTCCTCCATTCCATTTCTAATCCACTGATCAAAGTTATCCTTGACTTTTTCTTAACATTACACACTCAAGCATCTCTTATCTCAGCAGGAAACCAATCTTACTCTTATTTTCTTTTCTGATCACATCTGAAATTCCTTGGTTAATATGATAAACCCCCTCTTACTTACCAGGACGGAGTTTGCACTTTGACCATTTCTGTAACTAAGACAAAGAACTCGAATGAATGCAAAGAAATAAATTGACTAAAAACAACATATGTAACCGTGTTGATAAATTAACATTCTTTAATTGGCATTTGTATACTGAACACACCACTTGAATAACACTTCCATCAAAGCTGTAAGTCATTTTTTTGCCCAGTAACTTTAAAATATAATTAGTAATGAGTCCAGAGAAATGACCTAGTGTGCAAACCGCTTGCTGTTCAAGCCTAACCACCTGAGTGGATCACCTGGGATCCACGTCGAAAGCCAGGTGTGGTGGCGTGCATCTGTTATGTCAGTGTTCCTCCTGATGCATTGGAGACAGACTGGAAATTGGCCAAATCACCAGCCAGCTAGCAGAGGTGCAGAAACAATATGAAGATCCTGTGTCAGCATGGTAGAGGGTGAGAACTCAGTCCCAAGAGATGTCCTCTGACTTACACTCTTCCATCCACACATGCACACTCACTCGTTCTCATCCCCTTCCTCTCCCCCCACACTAAATTTTAAAACTTTTAATAAAGAAAATGCTTAATAGGAGTACATGGCAGAAATGATAGTTAAAAGTTTCCAGGGTTTTGTTGTTGTTGTTTTGTTTTTTTTGGGGGGGGGGTGTTGGTTTTTCGAAACAGGGTTTCTCTGTATAGCCCTGGCCGTCCTGGAACTCATTCTGTAGACCAGGCTGGCCTCGAACTCAAAAATCCACCTGCCTCTGCCTCCCAAGTGCTGGGATTAAAGGCGTGCGCCACCACTGCTTGGCATTTCCAGTTTTTAATCCAAAGACTTTTGCCTTCCTCAAAGAAAAAATTTTAGTGAAAATTCAGTACAGTACAGAAGTGCAGCTGTAAGTAAGGGAAAAGAAAGAAGAGAGGCCCTGAGTCAGCCGTTTCCTCCCTGGGTTCTGCAGGTCAGTTTTCTTTCTTGGATTTCTACCCATCTACCCACTCAAGGGGTCACTTAGAATGTTGTTTCTTTTTCTGTTACCTTTTATGTCCTAATCTCTGATTTCGGGAAGTTCTTAATAATGTACAACCGTGATTTTTTTTTTCCTACTGTAAGTTACTGAATAAAATAAAGTTCATTTCTGCTTGACTGTTTGGCATTCTCATTTGTCTGCTCTGTGCCTTCCTGTCGGCTGTTTTTGTCTTACATATGGCACATTACTTTTGAAGAGTATTCAGACACACCTTGAATCCGAGTTGTTAGACTTGGTGAGACAGTTGTAACTAGAGACCAGCCCATATCATAGTTGAAAGACTGAGGAAGTCCCAGGCAAACCAACAAATGTTCTCCACCCTAATGTATATTACTCAAAGCTCTCAGGAGATGTTTTTCAAAAATATGATTTGGAATGTGAGTAAAAGTTGCCCTGAGTGTTTTAAGTAGGCTTTTCATTCAGTTCTGTTATCATAGACTCTCATATTCTAGTTTTGTGCTCTTTGAGATCTTGCTATGTCCGTCTTCAAATATTCTCTGATGACATGAGTATTAGTTGTCCAGTGTCTCAAAAGACACTGGTGTAACATAGGATTGGTTAATTATTGAAGAATTGTTTTCATGGTAAGAAGGCAGAGTGGAATGAGATCTTAGAGGCAATCTTAATTGTGAAGAGTTTCAAAGATAGAGCCAAATTGAAAGAATTTTACAAAAAATAGTTATGTGCCCAGTACCCGGATACTGTCTATCACCAGCTATGTAATGTTACATGTCTTATTTCTTGACACATTCACAGATTACTGTGCACATACTACATACTCCATGTATATACACCACCAGAGTTGGGTGTTTATATAGTTGTTCTTCAAGTACAAAATTCATATGGGTGAAATGTGCAAATCTTCATTGTATATTTGCTGAATTTTAACAGATGTGTACAGTGGTGCACCCAAACCTATTAAAGGACAGGCTAAGGCAGAAGTGAGCAGTGGATAGCTGAATGGTAGAGGGTCTCAGTGCACAAGACCCTGATTTCTATCCACAACAGTGCTTCATCCCAAGCAGTCTCTACCCCAACAGTCACAGCTATTTTGAAGTTTATTTGTCACGGATGTGTACTCTTTAGTGTAAGAGTAATGATTTGGAGATTGATCACCACGTCAACAGTGCCTTTGTATTGCTGGCAAGTATTGTGTGTATACCGTATGCATTTCACATAAATATTCTACATGATACATGGTGTAGAAGATAATTAAGTAGGAATGAGAATTTAACACTAACTCAGCTCTGGGCTTGTTTTTCCCTGCCTGCTGTTTATCTTGGAGTCAATCATAAAAATTCTGTACCTCAAAAACCCATAAAATTTCATAGATGCAGCTTTTTCATTTAATATCTAGTTCTAAATAGGGTGAAGTTACAAACATTTTAATGCTAAACATAACATAAACTTACTTAAATATAAACTTACTATACTTGACAACCCACATACTAAGTTGGATCTTCATGGATTGGTGAATTTGTACTCAGGTTCTGAGGGAAAAAAAATGCCTACGTTAGCACTAGACAGTTGTTTTTTGTTTTTGTTTTTTTTTAAATGCGACTTTTAGTAGTAAGTCTTAAGTAAACAACTGGATGACTTTAGGTGGTGCACCACAACGCTAATTTCAGTGTTTTCTGTCTTGTTAAGGTTAATGCTTTGGACAGTCTTGGACAGACGTCATTACACAGAGCTGCACACTGTGGTCATCTACAGACTTGCCGCCTGCTCCTGAGCTATGGGTGTGATCCAAACATCATATCCCTTCAGGGTTTCACCGCCTTGCAAATGGGAAATGAAAATGTGCAGCAGCTGCTTCAAGGTAGTAAGAGCTTTGCTGACATTCTGTGGTAAAGATTAACCTTTGAGATTTTCCACATAACAGGTGTGCTGTATAAGAGTTGGTAATAAACAAACTTTTTGAGAAATGTTAACTTTCTTAATTTATTCTTAGCTCATTATATTGATACTTAAATGTCATTAAATTATAATTATGACTTTTTTTCAGTAGCATAGTCTGCCCAGTTTCTCTGTGTAAATACAGGGCACTCAAGTTTTAAAGTTTACAAAGCTGATTTGCTAGGCATGGTGGCACACACCTTTAACTCTAGTACTTGGGTCACAGAGAGGCAGGCACAGTTCTGAGTTCTAGGACAGACAGGGTTACATAGGCCCTATCTTGTCTCTTTCTTTCCTTTCCTTTCCTTCCCCCTCCCTCCCCCTTCATGTTTAAGAAACTGAGCATTGAGAGACTGTTAATACCAGCATTGGAGAGGCTGAGGTTGAAAGGTTATAAGCTCGGGGCTTCCTTGGATGTGCAGTAGACACCTACTATACTGGGGAGGGGGTCTTAAAAACTTTTAGTCGAGTAAAATGTGGTAATTGCTGGTTTTTTAGAGGAAGGAAAACATTAAGGGTTTTTTATTTCTACTACAGCAATCCTGGTGGCATGTCCTCTAAACACTGGGCCTACTTTATTCTATTTTTAGATCTTGGGTATATATTTTTCTTCTGATACCATGTTACAGTGTGAGTCTTTGCATTTTGTCCCTGGCTTTATTTATTTTATTTTTTTATAGAAGTTTTGTCATTGGTTCTAACTTTGATATACTGCTCTAGATGTTTATCCTAAGATGTAAATATTTATCTCTGTTTTCTTTTAGTTCTTTCGAGGTTTAATTTGTATAATTAAATCTTTACCTGAAACTTCCTTTTGTTGTACACACTCTTCAGAATTTCTAACTGAATAATGAGACAGAATTTTAAACTGAAAATGACTAGCTACTTGCTAATCCAACTCTTTAAATTTAAAAAAAAAAAAAAAAAAAAAAAATCTGAGGGTCAGGAAATGAAAGTGATTTGTGCCAGTTCAGAAAACAAGTTACTGGCAGAACCATGTTTAGAATTCTGCCAGTGCTTAGACATGGCTTGGTTACAAAGCAGGCGAGCCTTTCACTTTGGTTGTGTTTCTTAATATGTCTTAAATGATATTTTATAGTTAGCACATGTATATCTTTTGCTCAGTCTATATTCTCAATAGTTTTGGTTGCTATAGTTAGTGTTTTTCCCTGTGGCAACTATATAAGCTAGCAAATTCGAAAAACTACTTTTGTAAAAGATGACCCTTGAAGCTTGGTCTTTCTGCTATGTGGAAATTAACCACTCTTCTCTCCTTTCAGAGGGCGTCTCACTAGGTCACTCAGAGGCAGACAGACAGTTGCTGGAGGCTGCAAAGGCTGGTGACGTAGAAACTGTAAAGGTAAGGTACAATCAGTTTTTTGTTAATCTTTAGGGTTTTGGTTTTTGGGGTTTTTTGGCATTGTTTAATAATCCTGTGCTGCAAAGCGCTTTATTAAAGAATAAAATACCAATTCCTCTGCAGTAGGAAATAAGAAACACCGATTGGGGGGAACCATTAGTTTCATATATATTTTAGAGGATAATCACATTCACAAATGTAATGCTCTTCATGTAGTATCAAATGCAATTGTCTCGAAGAACTCACTTGTCCCCATAAAGGGAGAATGGGGAGCTGGAGAAACTATTCAGAATTTAGAAGCATTTATAGCTCTTGCAGGCCCTTTGTTCAGTTCCTAGCACCCACGTGGTGGCTCACAACCAGCCTATGTAACTCTTGTTCCAGGAATGCAACACCCTCTTCTGACTTCCATAGGCTCTGGACACACATGTATAGCACAGACAGGCATACAGGCAAAACATTCATGCATTTTTTTTAATAAAAATATTTTTAAAAGAAATATGTACCAGGCATAATACCTATTTTCCAAATACGAGGGAGGCTGAGACAGGAGGTCTAGCAGATAAAAGACAGCCTGAGCTACCTAGGAAGACCCTGTCTAAAAGTAATATCAGGAAAAAGAAGAAAGTGTGTCATGTTGCTCTCTACTGTTTATGTAGGACACACAAAACAAAAGGAAGTAGGGGTCCTGTGCACAGGCTCTTTCTGGTTCACTCATTTCATGACCTGTCTGCCTGTGAAGCATTGTACTGTGTGAGCACAGTGTTGGTGCTGCTCGGAACATGCAGTCTTACCCAGCTAGGCTGGGAGTGTCTCTTCTCCCACAGAGCACCCAGTGTCTTGTCTGTCTGGTCCTAGCAGCGGTCCCCCCACAGTCACCCTCCCTCAATACTGTTTGACTTGTGCTGTACACATGTTGATGTCTTACTGCCTGTACTGTGTGTTCATGTAGAAATGTCTGCCTGGGGAAATAACCCAAAAGCCTGATGTTTTGAAAGAGCAGGACTAAAATTCAAGTAACATAAACCAGAATTTGACTCCTCTATTCCATGAACTAAATAATTCTAATGCTTCATTAAATGTTGTTTCAGGCTTTTTGTTTGTTTGTTTGTTTTGTTTTTTTCGAGACAAGGTTTCTCTGTGTAGCCCTGGCTGTCCTGGAATTCACTCTGTAGACCAGGCTGGCCTCGAAGTCAGAAATCCACCTGCCTCTGCCTCCCAAGTGCTGGGGTTAAAGGCGTGCGCCACCACTGCCCAGCTCTTGTCTTGTTTTTCTAAGACAGGGTTTCTCTGTGTAGCTCTGTCCTAGAACTCACTTTAGACTAGGCTGGCTTTGAACTTACAGAGATCTACCTGCTACTGCCTCCTGAGTTCCAGATCTTCTAAGGCGATTTTAACTCATGCATCCTAACTGTATTAACCGTATTAACTGGACATGTTAAAGCAAAGGATATTAAAATGATCTTTGGTAACTAGCCACATGTGCCAACAGCTGGTTCACAGTGGAAATACTCATTCCTAGATTGTGTTTCACACCCACTGAAACATTGCTTTGGGACTGGAACCTCATTCATCAAATCTAGCAAATGAGTTTCATAAACTCAGAAGGGCTTTTCCAGTTCAGTGGCTCTCTTTGGGATAAACCCACTAGTGGGGCTTACTGAACTTACCTGGTTTTGTCTTGTTTTTATGTTGATATTCTTTTGACTTTTTAAGCATTGTGGTCTGTTAACTGTATTATTCACCCAGATTCTTTGCATAATCCTCAAGAATATTTGGGGTATTACTTTTGATTACGCTAGACTTACTTACCTGAACCAAAGAACACAGCAGAATAATTTTAGTGACTATTTTCTTAGTTCTTAAAGATCACATATAACCAGAAATGTTTTCTTCATTCATTTTATATATAGTGCAGCATGAGTCATTGACTTAAGGTCCCTTGGCCACTAAGTAGCCTAAAAACTTGATGGGAATGCAAATTTACAACCCCAGACACTGACTTAACAAAATTTGGAGATAAGACCAGTGTACATCAAAATTGAGAACCAATGGTCTGCAGTATTACATCTTAAACTCTTAATATGCTTATAGATAGATATTATTAAAATGTTTATTTGTTGGGAAGTATTATGGAGTCCGGGCTGGCTTTAAACTCAGCCCTCCTGCCTTCATCTTCCAGTGCTAGAATAACAGGCATATACTGCCACTCCTGGCTGAGAATGCAGATTCTGACTATAGATATGTGTATGGGACTCTGAATGTTTCATCTCTCTGCTGCTGAGATCTAGTGTGCTACTACCTGTGTTTACCACCAAATGGAAGTTGCAGTTAGTCTTTAAAGTTAGGTTATCAGTATGTAAATAGTAAAGTTTACTACCTTTCAAAAAAAGTAGAAAATGTAATCATAGATGAGAGGACCAGAAGAAATCTCAGTAAATGAAAAGCTGGAATAAGAATAGTTTCCGAAATGCTTATTTAATAAGAAAATAAAGCAGACATTTACATTGTCTGTTAAATTATGTTAAAACAAAATATGAGAAATGAATGTGTGTGCTGTGTTCAATCCTACAGAAACTCTGTACTGTTCAGAGTGTCAACTGCAGAGACATTGAAGGACGCCAGTCCACACCACTCCATTTTGCAGCTGGGTACAACAGAGTGTCTGTGGTAGAGTATCTGCTGCAGCATGGAGCTGATGTGCATGCTAAAGACAAAGGGTGAGAAACATCTGCCACTCCTCTGCCCTACGTTTACAGGACCTTTTGGGGGAAATACAAAAGACTTACTTCTGATTTTTAACTTATAATTTATTTCCTAAAATTGGTTCAATGATAGCTTATTAACTTCAGTTAATAGTTTATGCTGAGATGGTGGTGCACACCTAGCCCTGGGAAAGTTTGGGACTAATATCAGCTAGTATGAGACCCTTTCTTTTAAAAAACAAAAACATGCAGATGGCTCACATTTACATTAAAATTAACTTGTATGGTGTCTTGTTATTTTATAAATTTCAAGGGAAATTCATTTTTGTGATTTTTCATAGTGATTAATAAAGTTTTCAGTATTCGTTGAGGATATGCTAAATTTTTTGTTTATTTTGAAATTACTTTTGTTTAAAATACACAATGCTAGATGTTAAGTCTATATGTGAATGTTTATCATAGTCTCTGTATTTAAGACATTTTGAAATTCTTCCCCCAAAAGAGTCTTCTGCTTTCTGTAGACTTAAATTTTACAGAATATGACCAGAATATTCTCTCAGGCAATTCAAGAAATAAATGTCTTTGGTTAGTGTAATTACTGAGATTAAACCACTGCTTTAAACTTTTCAGAGGTCTTGTTCCTCTGCACAATGCATGTTCTTACGGACACTATGAAGTTGCAGAACTCCTTGTCAAGCATGGAGCCGTAGTTAATGTAGCTGACTTGTGGAAGTTCACACCTTTACATGAAGCTGCAGCAAAAGGAAAATATGAGATATGCAAACTTCTGCTCCAGGTGTGTATACTTAAGTACTTGCTGTGGAGTGCAGTCTCCTGAGGTACTCAGGTGTCCTTCAGACAGCAGTGATGTGAGTCTGAAACCAAGGAAAGTAGGGAAAAGCTCTCTGATACTAAAACTACATTTCAAAGGAAAATGTCATGAACATTTTTATATTTTAATCTTCATGTATAGTTATCAGCATAGGGGTTTATTTATATAACCACCTATCGTTTGATAGTTCTAGTTGCTGTCCAACTTTCCTGTTTGGTAATCTATCCTCAAATTCCTTGACTCGTTGTGTGGTTTATAAGCCCAATTGGTTTAACCTTCTATAAAAGTGATGGTGCTGGTCTAATATAATAGATACAGATACTTTGATGTAAAATATTACAACATAAATTCATAATATAATATTTGTAGAAAGGAAAAATACAGCTACATGTGGTGGTGCACACCTTAAAACCCAGCACCTGGGAGGCAGAGGTAAGTGGATCTCTGTGAGTTTAAGTTCATCCTGGTCCACAGAGTGAGTTAGGTTTCCAGACTAGCCAAGACTGCACAGTTAAGACCCTGTTTTTTAAAAAGAAAATTGCAACCGTGCATTGTATGGGAATTCAATCAACAATGGACATATTTGTCAGTCTCAAAAATTATAGTATGGGCGTTTCAGATGTACCTGAGTTAGTAGAGTGCCTGTCTAGCATGCACAAAGCCCTGGGATGTATTCCCAGCGCCACATAAACCATTGTGTAGGAGATAGAGCTAGGAAGGTCAATGGGTCAAGATCATCTTCAACCATAGAGCAAATTTCAGACCAATCTGGGATACATGAGACTGTCTAAAATAATAATGATTAAATTTGGAATTATATAGCTGAAAACTTGCACTGTAGCTTTTGTTCTTACATTACATACTAATGTGTAGGTGCCTATGGTATTTAAGCATTAATAACAATGGCAATCTTTGCTCTTGTTATTTTCTCATTGACAAAACACTAAGCACTTCCTACCGTCTCTCCTCCCCCTTTTTTCCTCATGCTAGCATGGTGCAGACCCTACAAAGAAAAACAGAGATGGCAATACTCCTCTGGATCTCGTTAAAGATGGAGATACAGATATTCAAGATCTACTTAGAGGTGATGCAGCTTTGCTAGATGCTGCCAAGAAGGGTTGTTTAGCCAGAGTGAAGAAGTTGTCTTCACCTGATAATGTAAATTGCCGTGATACCCAAGGTCGACATTCTACACCTTTACATTTGGCAGGTAAATGAGGGAAATTAGATTTAAGATGATAACATCTAAGATTATTTTAATTTTTATTTATTTACTTTTTTGGTGGGGGCTGGTATGGGGTCTGGAGTCAGAGAACAGTTTGCTAGAGTTTGTTCTTTCCATCATGTGGGTTCCGGGGATCAAATTCAGGTTGTCAGACTTGGCAGCAGGTACATTTACCTGCTGAGACATTGTAGCAGGCCTATAATTTATTTTTACTCTTTTTAAAATATTTCCTCTAAGTAAATTTGAAAGATGCAAGTCAAATTATCT
>JADRCH010000267.1:2892117-2921939 GCA_019843965.1 Rhynchomys soricoides
CTAACAACAATAGAAGCTTCTAACATTTTAGTCCAGTGGAAGATTTTTTTTTCCAGAAGGTAAAATACTGATAACTTCAGACTTACATAAAATTTACTAAATATCTACTTATAAATATTTAGGTATATGGGTGATAATGTGATTTTTTTACAAAAGTGACGTTGCTTTTTTTTCTCTGCATTAGCTGGTTATAATAATCTGGAAGTTGCTGAGTACTTGTTGCAACATGGTGCTGATGTGAATGCCCAGGACAAAGGAGGACTCATTCCTTTACATAACGCAGCATCATATGGAGTAAGTTCAAAGTGGATGTCACACAGTTCACATGGAATTTGGAGTGGCTTCTTGTTTCACAGAGAATTAAATAAGACATTATACAACATAGACGTTTTAGTTCTTAACCTGTATAAGCATGTTGTGTGACATGGCAATATATTTCTGTCTTTCGTTGTAGTATCCTTGGCACCTGTCTCTGATGAAATACTGAGGTGTGTGTCTGTGTGTGTATGTGTGTGTTTGTTAGAAAATCCATAGGTTTCATAGGAATCTTTAGAGATTCAAATAATTTTGTTACTGATTTCCAGCAACCCTGTGGGTTCTGGTCAGCATTGGCCATTGTCAGTGGTCTGTAGAGTTAGAGTAACTAAGGAAGGCTGCTAGTTTGTAGATTGATATTCACCAGTTTTACTACAAGATTTAGTTAAAATCATGGAGTTGTATACTGAATTAGTTAGAAGTCATGGAGTTGTATACGGAATAGTGAACTGTAATTTTGAAGCAATTTCATAGCTCTCCTTTTCATTTCCAGAATACATTTGAAAATAAGAGAGTAGGTACAGAGCCAGGTTTTGCTTTGTTTTGTTTTGTTTTGTTTTGTTTGATTGAGACAGGGCCTCTCTACATAGCCCGGACTGTCCTGGAACTCATTATGTAGACCAGGCTGGCCTTGAACTCAGATATCTTCCTGTCTCTGACTCCTGAGTGCACGCCCAGCTCAGAACCAGTTTCTTGAGAAGTAAAGTTCCAAAAACTATTTCCACCTGTAACAGGAATATTTTCTTTTACAGCATGTAGACGTAGCAGCTTTACTGATAAAGTACAATGCGTGTGTCAATGCCACGGACAAGTGGGCTTTCACACCGTTACATGAAGCAGCCCAAAAGGGACGGACACAGCTTTGTGCTTTATTGTTGGCCCATGGAGCTGATCCTACTCTTAAAAATCAAGAAGGACAAACACCTTTAGATTTAGTTTCAGTAAGTGATGGGCTCTTTGAAAAATCAGAAAGTTCACATGACATGTATAAATAAAGTATCTGCACAGTGAATGTGGTTTTAGCCCAAATCTAAGTTAGGAATCGTTTGGTGTTGTGATACGTAGATAATAGAGTTATTAATCAGTTATTGTATACCAAGTAAGTACTTTGGATATGGGAGAGCAAACAGTAGTTGGGAAACAACAGGCCCAGGGCCTCTGTAAATGCTGTTGCCGTGCACGATGCTCTTGACTGAAGGTCTTACCAACTTACCCAGTTAAGTGCATTGCCTTCAAGGTGTAATTGCAAAGCCTGCTACTAGTATCCTTCCTCACTGCGTCTTCCCACTGTTGTGGCTTACCTTACAAGAGCTGTCTGTGAGCCTGCTAGACGGCTTGGCTGGTAAGGCGCTTGCTGCTAAGCCTAACAGGCCTGAGTTTAAATTCCTGGACCCACATGGTAGAAGAGAGAACTGCCTCGTGCAAGTTGTCTTTTGACCTCTACATGTGCATCTTGGCACACGTGCCCCTATACACATACATGCTCACAAAAATAAATAAAATTAATGCTTAATTTTTTTTTTTAAGGTTTGTAAAATAAACTGTAGGTTTTTCTTTCTTTTTTTTTCCATGGCTGCTTATAAAGGAACCTCCTTTGTAGCTCCCAACTCTGTCAATCACTGGAACAGGAGTGCTTTCTTGCCTCTGCCACGGAGATCATTAACCAGAGCAGTGAAATGGAAGGAAGCAAAGTTTTGTCCTCCCTCGATCTATGAGACAAGATCTTATTGTGAGGTCCTAGCTGGCCTGGAATTTGTTGTTTCTAAGGCTGACCTGGAGTCTCATACCCATTTTTTTTTCCCCTAAGATGTGTGTGTGTGCGTGCGTGCGTGTGTGTGTGTGTGTGTGTGTGTATTTATGTGTACCACTTGCATGCTGGTGCCAGCAGAGGCCAGAGAGTGTCAGATACTCTGTAATTGGAGTTACAGTTACAGGAGGTTGTAAGCCAGTTAGAAACCAAATCTGAGTCTTCTGGAAGGAAAGCATTTATTCTTAACTACTGAGCCATCTCCAGCCCTTTGCATGCATCTCTTGCCTACCTTCTGAGTGTGCTGAGATTACAGTCATGTGCCACCACACCCTGCCAGAAACATTTTGAATTGAAAAAGATAGTGTTTTCTATGGAGAAAGATTGCATTATTCCAACCAAATGGAATAATGAAACTGATTTAGTTTGTCTGCATTCAGATTTCAGGCGATGTTTCCAGGCAGACTAACCATACCATATTTGCATAAGGTTTTCTTGGAAATGTCTCTTTGGTTCCAAGCTGGTTTAGAAGTAAGCATATAGAATTTATTCTTCCCAAACATTGATCATCCGATAGAATTCGTGGCAAGGAAGATAGAAAGCTGTAGACAATATGCACAGGGCCTGAGGAGATGGACCACTGAGTAAAGCACTTTGTTGCACAAGTGTAAAAACCCATGTCAATTCTGGCTGTATAGTATGAGCATATGTGGGAGAAAGGAGGCAGAGATAGGCATCCTCTGGAAACCCAGGCTAGCCAACTAGCCTGGTAACACAGTGATGATGAGACCATCTCAGAAGAACTCAAAAGTGAGGATCAACACCTAAGCCTCCTTTAATCTCCACATGCACTGATTTGCACACTCATACACATGTACAAGTCATACATATACCCACAGAATAAAATTTTAAAGATGCCTTTGAGAGAGTGAAAGCATGCATGAGCTTTAGAGTGAAATAGGTGCGGCCTACTGCTCCAACCTCCACCACCTAAAGTTGCAGGCTTTCTAGTTGCCTGGCCTCTAAAGTTTAGAAGCAACATCTATAAGGGATAAAATATATCTGGTTTTTTTTATAGGTCAGCAAATACTATGCACAAACTGTAAGGATCAAAAGATACACAAGGAGGAAGAGAAAGATAAAGGGATGGACACTAAGTGAATGACCCAGAAATACACATCCCTGTTAGTGATTACTTAGCTTCATTTTAACATGTTTTTTTATTTGAGAGAGGAGGCTGGAATGTGTTTCAGTATGCCGATAGAAGTCAAACGGTAATTGTGGGGGTCTGTTCTCTTTACACCTTGTGGGTACCAGGGTTAAGCTCAGAACATCGGGCAGTGGCAGCTGCCTTTCCACTGAGATGTCTCTCCAGCCCATTAGTTTCTTATTTGAGCATTGTAAATGATTATTGCATGTCATTAGTAAAGTAGATATAACACCGAATTTAGAGACTTTTTCATCCTAGCAATTTGACTAAAATTATCTTTTACCAAAAAAAAAAAAACAAAAAAAAAAACGGGGTTTTCTCTGTTTTGAGTAATAAATCACTGTTTTCTAAAAAATACAAATGGGTCTGTTTGCTAAAGTTCTGTGTAGATTGAGTTGCTAATGTCAGAGTTAATTATAATAGGGTTGAAAGCTCTTAACCTTTTATATTAGTAGTTCTGTAATTAATTTCAGTGCCTTTCAGTCATGATCTCAGAATTGGCGTTTTGTTCCTCACCCTTGGCAACATTCAGCAGCAGTTTCTTTATTTAATGACATGTGATCTGGAAAGGGTGTTCTGAATTGTGTTTTCTATTTAGTGACAATTTAGCTAGCTTCACTTTCAAGATTTTCTAGTATTTCTCTGTGTGGAATAATGATAATAGACCTGGTGTGAATTTGCTAGGTTTTGTCCAATTTTTATTGCATCTTATCAGGCATAGAAGAATTGTAAACCATGTCTATGACAGATTTCATCTCTTTGTGCTGTATCCTAGGCAGATGATGTCAGCGCTCTCTTGACAGCAGCCATGCCCCCCTCTGCTCTGCCTACGTGCTACAAACCTCAAGTGCTCAGTGGTGTGAGGAGTCCCGGAGCCACTGCAGATGCTCTGTCTTCAGGTCCATCCAGTCCATCCAGCCTTTCTGCGGCCAGCAGTCTCGACAACTTATCTGGGAGTTTCTCTGAACTGTCTTCAGTAGTTAGTTCAAGTACAACAGATGGTGCATCCGGTTTGGAAAGAAAAGAGGGTGAGAGTTTTTATAAATAACTGTAACTCACGTTGTAGCTCCATGTTTGTCATCTGTGGTAGGAAATTGTCCTTTAAATCTTAAATACACCTCTTTATATGAAATAAGTTAAAATAGCCTGGGAATATTCACCTTTTATTTTCTTCTATTAATAATGTAAATGGGATAGCTACAGAAACTCCTTTCAATTCAAAAACTGAATGTGCTAACTGACGTTTATTCATTTATTGTTTGCTATTTTGTGTGCACATGTGCATGTGTGGAGGGAGATGGGCGGACAGCCCTGGGTCTCATTGGTTCTCATCGGTTTTTTGTTTGGTTTTTTGAGACAGAGTTTCTGTGTGTAGCCCTGACTGTCCTGGAATTCGCTCTGTCCTTCCCGGCGACTGGGCTCAGGTTGCCAGGCTTTGGCAGCGAGTGCCTTACCCACTGAGCTATCTTACCAACCCTGACCCATTCTTTAGATGTCAGCCTTTACCTGTCTGATTCTTCGTACTCTGTACAACATCATAAAACTTTTGTCCATAAATTTGAAAGACTTGATCTTGAAAGACTCATTTTTAAAGATGAGGCTAAAAGTACGTTTTTAAATGAAAACATGGCAGGCATCAAGTTCCGGGCTAGCCAGGGCTGCCGTTTGTAGGATTCTTGCTAGTTTTTATTATTACATAAATGGCTGTTAGTACGTTTGCTGCCCTGTAGCATTGCAGATCTTTTATATTTCCAGTGTTGTATAATATTCTGATGTGACATTTTATTCCTCCCAGATTCAGGAATAGATTTTAGTATAACTCAGTTCATACGGAACCTTGGACTTGAGCACTTAATGGATATATTTGAGCGAGAACAGGTGAGTGGGTGGATTCTATTGTTTAATGGAAAAATCTAGAGCATGCTTAAAATTAATTAAACCTTCTAAGCTATTGGGAAATTTTGTTAGGGTGTCTGTTAGTACTGGGCACTGAACCCTAGGCCTCATGGATGCTGTGTGTACAGCTCTGAGAGTTAAGAGACTGGAAATCAGTCACTTCCTGATAATGGCTTGACCTTGGAATCTCACTTAGCTCATTATCCAAAAATTGCCATTATGTAGAAATAGAACATCCTCCTTAATAACATGGTTACTGATTCAGTTCTTTGCTACCTACTATGAACAAGAATGGGAATTTGCCAGCCATATATTTGAGCTTTTCTGGGCAGGCCCAGTTTAAAGTATTCTGTCAGAATACATGTATTTATTCTTTCTAAATTTACTTAATGTGTATGAGTGTTTTGCCTGTATGAATGCATACCACATACATGCCTGGTGCCCGTGGAGGTCAGAAGAGGGTGTCAGAGCCCTTGGAACTGGAGTTACGAATGGTTGAAAGCCACCATGTGAGTACTGGAAACCAAACCCCAACTCTTGAACTCTGTCCAAGTATCCTCTTGGACAGAGTAGTGCTCTTAACTCTCTCACTGGCCCTACAAGTATTTATGTTGTTGCCATTGTTGTTGTGAATGTTCACAGAATATGAGTTCTGTAAACTTAAACATGCATAACCTGCAATCTAGTTAGGGAGGTAGAAGAGAAGAAGCACGAGACACTACAATCTTAGACAGACGTTAGTAAAGCTGAGGAAGAAAGAGATCGCTCTTACCTGGACACTGTTAAGGATGGCTTTATGGAAGTTGTGTAAATGAGTCAGGATTGCTGATTTCAGTTTCATGAAGCTAAAGTAATTGAGGTAAGAGTCTGAACAGTGATGCACAGGTCCTGGAGGAACTGTGTGAGACGTTTGTGAAGGGTTAGGTATAGATCAATGGAAAGTACAGTGGGAAGATGAGTTTGAAAGGACATTTATGACTCAACTTACTTTGTTCTAACTTTCTGAGTTTAATAAATGACTTGTTTTCTATTAAGGCTATTTAAAATAATATGAAATGGGGCTGGTGAGGTAGCACAGGGTTTGATTCCCAGCACCCACATGGTGGGTAACAACTGTCTTCTGTAATGCCATTGGGGAGATTGTGATGCCCTGTTTTGGCTGAATGTCTGTCTGTGCATGTTTAGTAACATGTTTGGCATGTTACTACATGCACAGACAGACGAACTTTCATATAATAAAATAAATACATCTTAAAAGAAAATAATGCGAAATAAATATCAATATTTTGAGACTGTTAGTATATGCATGTCTACCAAATGAGCAAGCATTCTGAATAGTTTCATTTTCTTTTATAAGATTACCTTGGATGTACTAGTTGAGATGGGCCACAAGGAGCTGAAAGAGATTGGAATCAATGCTTATGGACATCGACACAAGCTAATTAAAGGGGTTGAAAGACTGATCTCTGGACAACAAGGTACTTCGTTTTAATAACTGGTTGACAGATTGTTTATATCAAGGCAGCCCTCAGTATAATACTTTAGAATTCTGTGAGAAGCTTTTCTAGTAGGAGGGGGTACTAATAGGGGTTTGAACATAATGAGGTCTTACTAGTACTGAAAACTTCCTGACACTACTAATGTTAATTATATGACCCAAAGAAAAGTTTCTTGGTTCATGTAGAAATTTTAGGATTATTTTAGCACTTGGAAAATGGGTATAATTAGAAGTTAACCTAGGGCTAAAGTGTTCTGATTTTAAACAATCTGGAGCATGGGTGTCTCTCATATTCACATACTAGGAATGATTAAGTGATAGGTAGTCCATAAGATAATGTTTTTCATAGCTAAATTTACAACAGCATGGGTAAAAGTCTTAAAAAAGAATAATATTCTATAACGTTTAGCTAAAGGAAATTGCAAATTACATTCACTCAATAGATGTTAACATTTGTGTGTGCCACAGTTAGGTAAAAATTGAGAATTACTTTAGGAGTCAAAAAGCACATTTTACCTTTATTATTAAACAGAAATGATTTATCGTAATGCGGATACAGCATTCATAGGGATGTGAACTAGTGTAGCCACTATGCACATCAGTAAAACTAAAAAACATTATGATTCAGCATGACCACCACTAGGTATATAATTAAAGGAATCCAAACCTAGACACAACAGAGAGTTGCATATCCATATTTATAGCTACACAATTCCCAAGAACTAGGAAATGGAGCCAGCTTATATGTCCATCACCAGGTGACTAGACAAATTGTGTACATACATACATACAAACAGTGGGATTCTAGTCAGCTGTAATAAATGAAATTATGACATTTACGTAAAATTAGATCACACTGAAGGTTATTATATTAAATAAAAATAAGCCAGACTCAGCTAAGTACCATTTGGAAGTAGAAAAGGGATGATGGGAGGGTGGAGGAACAGGAGGATAGTGGAATATGTGCTACCTAAAATCAGAAAGGGAGCCGGGCAGTGGTGGCGCACACCTTTAATCCCAGCACTTGGGAGGCAGAGGCAGGCACGTCTGAGTTCAACAGAGTGAGGTCTAGGACAGCCAGGACTACACAGAGAAACCTTGCCTTCAAACCCCACCACCACCACCCCTTAGAGAGAAATAAGAGGAGAGAAAGAAACAAAACAGAAAGCGAGACTGTGTGGAAGCAGTAAAGAGCAGCAAGAAAGGAGGGACAGGAAAGGAGTGAGGTGAAGAAAGGAAGGACAGAGTGTGACGGTCCATGCTTATGAAGGGCTGGGATGGGACCTCTCACTTGGTTTGCCAATCAAAAGAGGAGTATCTTAAAATAGGTATGCAACCGGAATTGAAAAAAATTCTATTTGTAAGATGAAGAGTTTTCAGGGTCTGGAGGAGATGTGTACTGGCCAGGAATGGGTTTCAAAATTGTTACTTTGTGTGTATGTGTGAGCACCACCTGCATTCAGTACCGGAGAAAGCCAGGAGAGGGTGTCAGATACTCTGGAACAACAGAAGGCCTTGGTTGGGGTCCCAGTACCCACATGGCTGTTTACAACTTGTAATTCTAGTTTCAGGGTGTCTTTTTCTGGCCTCTGAAGGGATGGTGCACACACAAACATTCAGACAAGAATACACATAAAATGAATCCCAGGCTCAGTGGTTAAAGAGCACTGACTGATCTTCCAGAGGTCCTGAGTTCAATTCCCAGCAACCACATGGTGACTCACAACCATCTGTAATGGGGTCCGAGGCCCTCTTCAGGTGTGTCTGAGGACAGCTATACTGTACTCATAAATAAATAGATAAATATATTTTTTTAAAAAGGATCTTTAAAAAAATTAGTGTGCGGGGAAGAGTTGCAAATGGCTTAGTGTTTACGAGGACTTGTGGCACATATGAGAACCTGAGTTCAGATATCAGAACCCATAAAACAGTAAAAAACTGGATAATTGCCTCTAACTGAACTCTGAGGGGTCTGATGATACCCTCTGGCTTCTGTATACACAGGCACGTGCACACACATGTGCGCACACTAGTAGCCTGAATATCATGGATTTGGTCGTGCTAGAGAAAGGGCATTGATAGAAAAAACTGGTGCAATCCAGATGAAGCCTGTTAGTTACTGAGTTCTGATAATTTTAGTATCCGTTAGAGTCCTGTGGAACCCTGAGGAAAGTGAGTTGATGTGTGTGCCTAAACTGTCTGCACTTTTACATTCCTATAAATCTAAATCATTATGAAGCTAAAATTTTGGGGAACTGATAATATCAGATAAATCATCTGATTATTTGGGGTTGGTACTGATTTATTGGCAGTTTTTTTTACTCCTAAATTTCATTTCATAGGTCTTAATCCATATTTAACTCTAAACAACTCTGGTAGTGGAACAATTCTCATAGATCTGTCTCCTGATGATAAAGAATTTCAGTCTGTGGAAGAAGAGGTATGTTCACGCTTAAATAAATGGATAAGTTGGATCTAACCACTGTGTTGTTGACTCAGTTGCTGTTTCCTAGAAATTTGCAGATCTTTTTGGGCATGCATTTTGTTTTTTTAAAATGCCTTTCTTTTCCCATCTTGAAAATTTGAGCCCAGCTGGGCAGTGGTGGCGCACGCCTTTAGTCCCAGCACTAGGGAGGCAGAGGCAGGTGGATTTCTGAGTTCAAGGCCAGCCTGGTCTACAGAGTGAGTTCCAGGACAGCCAGGGCTACACAGAGAAACCCTGTCTCAAACCCCCAAACCCCTACCCCCCCGAAAAGAAAAGAAAAAGGAAAGAAAATTTGAAATTATTTGTAATGTGGCTCTCAGTTAATCTTATTTAGGTATTTAAATTGCTATTTTAGTTCATACTGAACCAGAATTCGGTTGGAAAGAAGGTTGCTGTCATTTGAAAATATGCTAGTGTTCACTGCCTCTGAAGGCAACTACAGCATGAGGAATCTCAGACAGGGCTCAACATTTAGATAATATTTATATGAGAAATTTTATTCTGACTTTCTTTCCAAAGAATTCTTCAATCCACTGAAATCTTCGAAGAATACCCTCCCAATCCAGCTCCCCACTCCCCAACCCCCTTCTTGTGGTTTTATTGAAACAAGGTCTCACTATGTAGCTCTGTCTGTCCTGGAATTCACTGTGTAGACCATGTTGGCCTCAAACTCAGAGATCTACCTGCCTCTGCCTTCTCAGCGGTTTTTATTAAAGGCTGTACACCATTACACCCAGCTGTACACACTTTACACTTTGATGTACACATGCCTTATCTGTATGAATTAAGCACAGATGTAAAACTGAGTGTGATTTAGTTCTTAAACTCATAATCCCAAGAAAACACATGTTGTTTTATCAGGCTAATATTAGTATAAATGAGTCATTGTTTTGTTCTTCTGTTTAACACAGTTTACATTCTCTTTCATATTAGTTCACATCATGTAACTTTTCAGCTATAAACATGTTTTCAACCATAAATGTCTCTAGATATGGTAAACCCAGTGTTGGAGGCAGAGGTGGGTGGATAGATCTCTTAGTTCAGGGTCATCCTGGTCTACAGAGCAAGTTTTAGGACAGCCAGGTCTACACAGAAGAACCCTGTCTCAAAAGAACAAAAAAGATGGTACACATGAGTTTATAGAATTATGTCCTTTCAAGAAAAATATTAAAACCTATCTTAAATTCTCAGAAATAGTATCAAGTGAATTTAAAAGAAAACATGAGTCAGAAAAGACAAAACTAATTTGTATTTTTAAATTAATTTCCATCAGATGCAAAGTACTGTTCGAGAGCACAGAGACGGCGGTCACGCAGGGGGCATCTTCAACAGATACAATATTCTCAAGGTAACAAACCAAGACTGTTGTTTCCACAGCCCAGAGTCTTAAGTAAGGTTGATGGGAGCATAACGATGTCTAGCACAGTAGCTTTCTGACATGGCGTCAGGGACTATGGAGGGGGAGACTGTCCTCCAAAATTTAAATTCTCAAAAACTGTTCATTTTTGGGGCAAAATCTCCCTGTCTACCCAGGCTAGTCTAGAATTTGAGTCTCTTGCCTCAACCTTCTTAGTCTTAGGGCTGAGATCGGAGTTGTGGGCCACCATGCCCACCTTTTTTAAAGATTCATCTATTTTTAGGTTAGACATGTTAACTCATGCCTTTTAATCACAGCAGTGGGGAGGCAGAGGTAGGCAGATCTCTGGGTTTGGGGACAGCCTGGTCTACCGAACAAGTTTCAGGACAGCCAGGGATACACAGAGAAACTCTATGTCAAAAAAAAAAAAAAAAAAAACAAAAAGATTAATAAATAAAAATTATCGAACAGTATCAGTATACCATGAAGTAGATGCACCCTTTAGGTTAGTGAACACTAGAGCTTGCTTAGTGTGCTGTGGTTATGTCTACTACCATCAGATTGAAGCATTTTATGCAACTTTCAAGTATTGGTAGCCCCTTCCTGGCCACATGTAGTCTTTCTCTTTGAAAAAAGAACTGGTACATGTGTACATACAGATACAAATTGCATGTACACAACCACGTGTATATGGAGCTCTAAAAACAACTTATGAGAGTTGGTTCTCTTTTCAGTTGTGTGGTTGTTTTGTTTTTTTGATAAGATAAAGGGTATTATTTAACTTCTCTGGGTTTTATAGATTCAAAAGGTTTGTAACAAGAAATTGTGGGAAAGATATACACATCGGAGAAAAGAAGTTTCTGAAGAAAACCACAACCATGCAAATGAAAGGATGTTATTTCATGGTAAGTTTTTCACACTTTCTGTAAGAGTGTAGCTTATGTCCTCTTAATAGGCAGTAACTTTTGCGTTAGAATTTCCAATAATCTGTTGTTTTCCTAATTGAGTCTATCTATCCTTTGGCATCTGAACCACTACCCTGTTGGAATCATTAATCAACATAAGGAATTCTTAGCTCTAAAAATAGCAAGCTAGGGTCTGCAGAGACAAATTGGCAACAAAACAAAACAAATCTGAGCCAATGCTGCTGTTATAGAATGTTATAGAAGACGGCAGTCAGGTCTCCAGCACCCACACAGGGTGGTTCAAACCCTGTAGTTGCTGGCTCTGCAGACACCTGCACGTTGTGCACATACCATGCAGAATTACACATAATTTTTTTAAATTAAAAAATGGCAACTGATAGATGATGGCACACGCCTTTAACCCCATCACTGAGAAGGCAGAGGCAGGCAGATCTGTGAGTCTAGGACAGCCAGGGCTACACAGAGAAACCTGTCTAAAAACAACGGCAAGCTAAATGACAGTTTATTCTGGCTCATGTTCAAGCATTTAACATTCAGGGGGCCAGAGGTGATTCTGTGAGGTCCAGGCCTCACAGGCTATGTAGAGAATCTGTCTCAAAAAAAAAAGGAAAAAGAAAAAGAATTTAGCATCTGGGGCTGGATGTATGGCTCAGTGCTTGACTGGTGTGCACAAAGTCCTGTGATTAATCCTAGTTAACCTCTAGAACCTTAGTTTGTTTTTTGAATTGTTGTTGCCCATGTTTGTATTTCAGGGTCTCCTTTTGTGAATGCAATTATCCATAAGGGCTTTGATGAAAGGCATGCATACATAGGTGGCATGTTTGGAGCTGGAATTTATTTTGCTGAGAATTCTTCCAAAAGCAATCAATATGTGTATGGAATTGGAGGTGGCACTGGATGTCCAATTCACAAAGACAGATCATGTTACATTTGTCACAGGTGAGAGATTGTTTATTACTTGTTTCGGTAATAATTAGATCAAAACTAATTACATATTTGAGAAGCATGGAGGGCAAGGCATACCTGACAACTTGAGGGATGCAGATTAAACTTTATCTCCTCACAAGTTACAATAATAACTAATGCTTACCCAAGGATCTGAATGGGCTGGCATGATTCTGAGCACTTGATTTGTTCAACTCGACTTCATTTTGCATACTTGGTTCCTACCTGGCTGTGCTGACAGAAAGCTGGGCTGTGTAGGAGTTGAAGGGAACAGCACACCTAAGCCCTATCTCAAGCAGGAGAAAGCAGCCGTGGTGGGACACGCCTTTAATCCTAACACTCTTCCTCCCTGACTGTCCCTCTCACAAACATGGTGTGCGGGGCTTGGGGGTTGGTGGGACACATTGTCCTCGGCTGTCCTGGAACTCAGTGTGTCATACAACCCGAAGTGATCCTCCTGCCTTGGTGTCCTGGGTGCTAGGATTCATTATGCCCAACTTGTGTTACTCTTGACTGCCATTGTTTTCCCAGTGAGTTTAGGCTTCTGTCATCTGTTAGGGAATCCCTTCTAGGTATGAATTACTACCACTTCTGTTTTGATTCACAAATCCATACTATTTAGGAGGCTACAAAGTTTCAAATTCTATAAATTGAATACTTAAATTTTTCTTGTCTTCTGTGATTGAAATTATTGGTAATAAGCAATGTTATTATACTCCCCCTCAGCTGTTGTTGAAATGCAATACTTATTCAGTTGTCTGGAAATGTGTTATTAACATAAAGCTTTGCTGTTCTGGGTCTCTGTGTCCAATCTGTTTTCAAGGTGAAATTTTCCTTTTCATGTTTTAGGCAGCTGCTCTTTTGTCGAGTGACCTTAGGAAAGTCTTTCCTGCAGTTCAGCGCGATGAAAATGGCACATTCTCCTCCCGGCCATCACTCAGTCACAGGCCGGCCCAGTGTAAATGGCCTAGCATTAGCTGAATACGTTATTTACAGAGGAGAGCAGGTGATTCACTTGTATTTGTTCATCTTTGACAGTGCATGGCTCTTACGTGAACAGGACATGTTGCCTTAACTGAATTTGGGTGGGTGGGGGTTGGGGGTAACTTCAGGCTTGAAAGTTTACAAATAAAATGTTTGTCATAGAGCCGGGCAGTGGTGGCGCGCACTTTTAATCCCAGCACTTGGGAGGCAGAGGCAGGCGGATTTCTGAGTTCAAGGACAGCCAGGGCTATACAGAGAAACCCTGTCTTAAACGCCCACCACCCCCTCCCTCCCCCCCAAAAAAAGTTTATCATAAGATTTTCAAAATTGGGCTGGAGAGATGCTCATCGGTTAAGAGCACTGGATGTTCTTCCAGATTACCCAGGTTTAATTCCCAGCACCCACGTGCAGCTCACAGTAGTCTGTAACTCCAGTTCCAGGGGATCGGACACCTTCATACAGACATACATGTAGGGAAAACACCGATGCACGTAAACTTTTAAAAAAAAAAATCATTTTAAAAAATATTTTCACAATCAGAAAAGGACCATTGAAATCTATTCAATTTTTCAGTCAATACTGGATCTTTTTCTCTTCTTTTTTTCTATAATTTTTTTTCCTGTAGTAATTGGCAAAGACCTGATAAAAAGCCAGTGTAAATCAGCATTCTAAGTCAAAGTAGGTGGCAGAATTCCCTCAGTTACTGACAACAGGCAAACTTGTATTTAAATCTCACCCTAGACCTACCTGCTGATGGGGGGGTGACGAGAACTGGAAGGATGAGAATCAAGCCGGGAAGAGTTGGAGAAATATCTTCAGGCGGTTGGGGTGTACAGGGCTCAAGGGAAGGAATGCTTATTCAAGGGCATCTTAACATGCAATAAAAACATTTGCCAACATTTGAACTAACCTTTCTTTTCCAGGCTTATCCTGAATATCTAATTACTTACCAGATCGTAAGGCCTGAAGGTATGGTTGATGGCTGAAACCAGCTCCCCCGAACGTCCTGAAGCAGCTGATGGCCTCTTAGGTTTCACTCCTTGGCGGGGAAAAATATTCATCCTGACTACAGACCTGTGGCAAAAAAAAAAAAAAACGATAAAATGTGAAAGAAGCCTAGCGTTGTGACTTGAGAAGCTTTAACAGTGTGCAGTGTTTCTGAGTGTTTCCTGTTCTCAGCACTTTAACAGATGCCATTCCAGGTTCAACTGGGTTTGTCTGTCCTAAATTATAAACAGTTAACTTGAATCTTTTATACGTCGTGCATTGATTCTAACAAAAATGGTAATCCCTCGACAGAACTCATTTTACTAATCAGTACTGTGTTCTTTAAAACACAGCATTTACACTGAATACAATTTCATTTGTAAAATGTAAATAAGAGCTTTTGTACTAGCCCAGTATTTATTTACATTGCTTTGTACTATAAGCTGTTCTAGAGCTGCAGCGGTTTACAGAGTATTTTCATATGTGTTGCTCATCTGTGTTTCATCTGTCGCCTGAGTGATCGCTACGTTTGATTCCAGAGGCTGCTCGGTTGCTGATAAAGAGTTAGTGGGGAAACATTGACTTAACAAATTTAATTTGCTGGTGGAAGCATTTCTCAATCAATAGAAATCTTTCTCATTTAAGTATTTTATGAATACTCTGGGAATTTAATGGGTGATGCCTTTGTGTCTACAAGGTACACATTCCAGAGAGCTCTGGTGAGAAGTGATGGGGGACTTTTGGCTGGAGAAGCTTTTCAATGGCCTTAACTCTGAGTCTTCTTTAGAGAGGTCTGTGATGTTCTCAACATCAGAGCAGAGCTCCTCCAAGTTTTGAAAATGCTAAGATCCAGCTTCTGTACAGCTCTGATCATGAACTGTGAGTGGAAGTAACATTTCAGACATGGGAAAGGCAATTGTGGATAGTTTCCCAGTCAGACCTAATTACCTTATATCTAAAATGGAGGAATAGCAAATGGGAGTGGCTAGGTTTTTTAAGTTTTTCTAGATCTTACCATTATATTTATAGCCAGTGTATTTATCATGAGTAAACACAACCTAAAACCATAGGTGTGAGTGTATATGTCTGTGGGTAGCCTCTGGAATGGGTAAGCCCAGTGCTTCCTACTTCTGTCAAGGCATTCTGCCCAGTGGGAAAACACTGTCACAGGCTTAATTAAGTTCAGTATGGCAGCTGTGGAAGAAATTACTTTCCATGAAAGGCCACTTTTACTCTTGTCTAATGTATCTCTAATGTAAGCCTTACACTTAGCGTCTTGCTTTGCCTTACTGCATGGCAGTACACTCAGAAATCAAGGAGAGATTTTTATCCACTTAACGTTTTTGGTAAATGGGGCTGTCCCCTTCACTGTCTGTACCACTTTCTTTGTTTTACATTTTATTTGGTCTCTTAATGACCTGGTCTTTTATAGAAACTTGTACATAGAGTTGCTCGAAAGTTCAGTTTCCCATCCTGTGAGTTGAGAGAAATAATGTATGTCTAGAGTTGTTCCTAAGGTGTGAATTGTGGTCCAGGAAGGGTTAAGAGGTCAAATCCTGACCTGGAAATGCTTTTATACAGCTCTCTGCTAACTACAAGTATGATCCTAAAATCATTTCTTGAACATAAAAGGAGTATGCCAAATTTTATATAAAATTTTCAGGTTCTGTAAACTTCTGGGTTTTATAGTTAAAAGATAATGAAATTAATTAATGGCGTTTATATTTACGTACTTCTCAAAGTTTGGCCTGTATTACTCTGTGTGTGGATCTGAGATTGTTTTTCATGTAAAATCATGGTCTGGTTATGAGCTGTGTTACCTCCTAACCCATGCCTTGTATGTGTTTCCGCTGTGGTCAGTATGCTGCATGGCAGTGTTTATTGGGAGCTGGGAGTTTGGGGGTGTGGCTTAGTGCTTTGCATGAAATTCCTTACTTTATAATAATGGAATTGCTTTTCCTTTTGCCATGTGATTTTTTTTTTTTTGAAGTGAAATTTAATTTGTGTGTGTGTGTGTGTGTGTGTGGTGGTCTGCCCATCTGAGTGTCTACTTGTATCACATTCCATGCCCTCACTTAATTCTTAATAAACTGTTTACTTGCTTTCTGGGTAGCATGGTAATTCATTGAGATTACAGTAAATCGCAATTGCAAGAGAACAGTGTAGCTTTGAGCCTAATCGTGACAGGGTGCAGCATAAATGTAAAATGTTGGGTATTATGGCCACACTTGCTTAGAAGCTTCATGATGAAGGGAAGATGTGTTTGGGCATCTATACCATCCAGTATGCCTTGGTAGTCCTTAAATCCATTCATGAAACTCAGTCTGCTTGACTTATAAAGAGAAATATATTTTTGTTTTCTATGTCATAAAAACATCTTGATAAGTTTCCAGATCCCAGTTAGTTGTATTTTTTTCTCTAAAGGGGAAAAAAAGTAGTGTATTTTATATTTCCATATGCTAATGGCCTGTGTGTAACTAGTCCTCCGTGTTCCACGAGAAGAGCGTGATGGTACAAGTGTCCCCGAGTCTCACTCTGGAGGCTACAGAAGCTGCTTTACCTTCCTGTTTCTTTTAAGATGATATTGAAGTGTTTGCTTGCTGTTTGCTGAGCGTGCATGCCCACGTATGATGTGATCCAATTGTTTGCAGGTTGAGGCAAGAAAACATGCAAATAAACTTCCCAAAACTCTTAACAGTTAGTTCTCTTGACTGTGCCTTTACCTCCTGTCTTGGAGTTTCATTGCTGTGATGAAACAATATGACCAGGTCAACTCCTGTAAAGGAACACATTTAATTGGGTTTGACTTAATGGTTTCAGAGGTTCAGTCCATTACCATCCTGATGAGAAGCATGCCAACATGCAGGCAGACATGCTGCAGGAGCTAAGATTTCTTGGTAGGTAGGCAACAATGAGAGACTGTCCCACAGGGCATGGCTTGAGCATATGTATAAGACTGCAAAGCTTTCGTCCACAGTGACATACTTCCTCTCAGGCCACACCTCCTAATAGTGTCATTCCCTACGGGCCAAGCATTCAAACACACGAGTCTATGGGGGCCATTCCTATTCAAACTATCACACTTCCTGTCCTGGCCAGACTGCAGTGGTTCCCTATCACCAGAACTGTAGGATGAGAGTACTGCCTTTCACTCTCTCAAGTCCCTGTAATACACCCTGTGTTTCCTGGCTTACATGGGTTGTGGCTGTCTTCTCCATTTAGGCACCTACTCCTAGTTGCCATTCCCATAACAAAGATATGCAGGGAGCCCCCCAGAATGGGGTGACAGCATATCATAGAACAGTCTACACAAAATTATTGATCTGCAACAGACTAGAAATTGTAATTTGAGTCACGTGTGGTGGTGCACACCTTTAATCCCAGCACCCAGGAGGCAGAGGCAGGTCAAGTTCTAGGAAAGACACAGAGAAACCATGTCTTGAAAAACAAAAATAAGTACTTTGAAGAGTTTAAGAACCAGCAAGCGTCTGGATGAGAGAAAAAGCTCATCTCTGGGATCCATGTGGTGGGAAGGAAAAGAACTGACCCTTAAGTTACTGTCTTCCACATAGACATGCAGACATGCACCCATCACATGTTTACACCTGTTTACACGTTTTGGCTTTTTGACCCAGGTTGCTCTCAAATTCAATCATATCTCAGCCTCCTTGGTGCTAAGATTATGAGCCTATGCCAAGCAAATGGTATGTAGCCGTATATGCAGGCAGTCCACTATATGCATAAAAAACCCAAAGCTCTAAGAAACTAAAAGGCAACTCAACCCTTCATTGCCCTCAGAACAGAGGGGAACACTGACACAAGGTGGGAAAAGAGTATGGTGCTCAGTGTTACCACAGGTGATGGTCATTCCTAACCTCAAGAGGAACTCAAGGTTGTTAACAGGGATTGGTACTGCTCGACATGTACTATAAGCAGGCTTATGTGGATGGGACATGGCTACGGCTGGGAACTGATTACTTTGAGAATCAAAAAAGTAAGGGAGACAGTCCTGTCTTATACAAGACCTGATCATGCAATAGTATGTTATTTCATTACACATTAGCACTGTGAGCTTTTGCAAATAGATGCTGGGGATTTGAACTCAAGTTCTCATCTTTGTGCAGCAAGCACCACTGAGCCATCTTCCCAGCCCATGCATTCCTTCTAAACTCTGCTCACCATTATATTGGAGGGACCAATAGCTAGTTAGCAGTAGCAATATAGCAAGGTTACAACTAGTGATAGAAGTAAACCAGTTTTCTAAGAAGTTGACTACTAAAAGAAAACAGTAATATTGGGGACTGGAAAGATGGCTCAGTGGTTAAGAGCACTGACTGCTCTTTCAGAGGTCCTGAGTTCATATTCCCAGCAACCACATGGTGGCTCACAATTATCTGTAATGGGATTTGGCGCCTTCTTCTGGTGTGTCAGAAGACAGCTACAGTGTACTCATAAATTTTATTTTTTAAAAGTGATATTAAGAGACTGAGAGGGGGCTGGAGAGATTGCTCAGTGGTTAAGAGCACCGACTGTTCTTCCAAAGGTCCTGAGTTCAATTCCCAGCAACCACATGGTGGCTCACAACCATCTGTAACAGAATCTGATGCCCTCTCTTTTCAGGTGTCTCTGAAGAGAGCCCTGGTGTACTCATATACATAAAATAAATGAATGAATGAATGAATGAATGAATGAATAAATCTTTTAAAAAAAAAGAGACTGAGAATAAAAGACTATGGAGTGCTCCTCTATAAAATAGTATCTGTGTTACATCCCACCAGGCTCAGGGATTGTGAACAGAAAAGGGCAGGGGGTGTGTGTTACAACGCTCTTTACCGGGTGTGGTGGGGCGGTTGCACACATAACTGGCATAAGATCGAATCAACAGAAATCCACGCATGAATGGAAGAGGGGAAATGAAGTCTTCCCCCTCTCTTTGGAAAAGGAGGAGGGGTCACTTTTTTTTTCTTTGACTACTCAAGCTCCAGCAGATGGCCCCATGCGACTCTGGGGATGAGTACTGACATTGGGGAGGGGTGGGAATGGGGATCCCTGGGAGAGAAAGGAATAGTGGTGGGGATGCGTTGAATAGTGCCCATCATGGTTGTCACATCACCCAGCTCTTAGACCATGAGCCAGATAATCCCATCTGTTAGAAATTAAGTCTATTTTCAGATGAGGACAGGGCTCAAGAATTAGACTCAAGGCCCATGACTGGTCGGTCAGTAGAGACCTTTCTGACCCCCAGCCCAGCCCCATGTTTTCGGAAACTCACATGCTATGATTTTGGCATATGGGAGGAAGCGACTGATGTATCCCACTGAGGTGCAGGATCTGTAGCTATCTCTGTGGCTTACAGTCTCAGCACATGCTGTGGCTCTAGAAGAACCCATGTTTCCTCCTCACCCAGGCCAGTTGACAGATTTACCACAAGAGTTCTCTAATTTCAAGGCAGAAACCCACTTCAGCTTCCCTCCCAAGATAGAAATATGTGCCTAGGCCAGAAAAATGCATCAGATTCCCCTGGACCTGGAGTTAAGGATGCTTGTGGGCCACCATGTGGATGCTGGAAACTGGAAGGGCAGCCAGTGCTCTACTGAGCCAGTTCTCTGTAACCACCACACACACACATGCACACCTGTATTTTAAACTGACCCAGGGAAGATCAGGTGGAATCAGGATGAAGCTGCAATGGAAAGGCGTGTAGTGATCCCTAGTAAAGGAGAATGTTTCTGTTTTGACTACTGGACAAGAGGTTGAATCTGGGCGTAAGTGACCTGGCTGCTAGTTAATGGGTGTTGCTGTAGAAAGGCTAGCGTGTTCCAGTGGGAATAAAAATAGTCCGTTTATTATTTATAGGTGGGTAAAACAAACTAATCCCAAAGGAGTTTGTGCTGTTGATTGGGAGTAAGATGGCTCCATCTTCGTGCAAAGAATTGTGAATGAGCTCAGTGGGCAGGAAGGGCACAGGGGAGACTACCCGTCCACATAATCAGACATTCACATTTCCCACTGGTTTGCTCCATTGTGTCTAAATGTGAGAAGCTGCTCTCCAGTCCTCCTTCCTGTACAAAGCTCTTTATTGGACTTTACTGAGGCATGATCCCAGCTGCTTCACTCTGACTGCCAGCTTCTGAGGGGGTTTGGCTTGATGGTGTCTGGCAGTATTGCCCCCGAGGAGGAGATTTATGATCTGTGAAAGATAGTCAAATTAACACCCTGAGCATTCCTGGTAGGATTAGAGGCCCACATTTGCATGCTGCTCTGACATACCACAGGATCTTTTCCCAGCCTTGCTGGGTGGGGTTTGGGGATGTAGTTAGAAGTTTGCTGGTCCCAGCTGGGCCAGGCAAAGGGTCACTGTGCATTTCCAGAGACATTATTTGGGATTTAACACTTTTTAATTCCTGTATCTCCCAGACTGAAAGTGAAATGATAAGCCTCCCTTCTGGAGCTGAATGAGGGTACCAGACTCCATGGGAGAAAAGAACCAGCCCTTCTGTGTGGAGTGGCTGGATCTCTCCAGCTACAGGAGGAGTCTGAAGGTGCCTCCAAAGACAAAGGCTTAAGTCATACAAATTACTTGTGCTAACAGCAAAGTGTATTCACTATAGAAAGGGAATAAGGGAAAGTATAACAGTTTTTTTAAAAATCACTATTGATTTCACCCTGTGAAAATAACCCACGTTTAGCAAGCAGGTATTTGCGGGCTGTTTTTTAAATGAATGTTTGTTTATTTATATATATGAATACTCTATTTGCATGTGTGCCTACATGACAGAAGAGGGCATCAGGTCCCATTACAGATGGTTGGAAGCCACCGTGTGGTTGCTGGGAAATGAACTCAGGACCTCTGGAAGAGCAGCCAGTGCTCTTAAGCGTGGAGCCATCTCTCCAGCCCCTGGAAGCTGTTTTCTATGCACTGGGCCCGGTAGCTTGGATTTTGTGTGTTTTGGGTTTGTGTGCTGCGATCAAACTTGACACAAGCACTCTACCATGGAACAGTGTCTCCAATCTGCTGGTCTTGTTTTCACGAAGCCAAATCCTATTGTTCACCATGACAGTCTTTTAAGCTTACATCACATGCATTTTCTCATGTTACTATCTGTCAAGTATTTATTTAATCTTCTTTTGTGTGCGTGTGTACAGTGTGTGTGAATGCAGCCTGTATGCAGTGGTAACATTTGTGGAGGCTGAGGACAATCTCAGGCTCTACTTCTCACTTTCTTTGTGAAACAGGGCCTCTTTGTTGTTTTTCTGCGGCATAGACCAGGCTAGCTGGCCCTTCAGCTTCTAGGGATACTTGTCTTCACCTCACACCATGCCTCCAGCTCTTACGTGAGTTGTAGGAATTCAAATTCAGATCCTCATATGTATGTGGAAAATACTTTCAGCTACTGAGCCATCTCCCCAACTCATGACTATGTTTTATGTTGGGAGGAAGGACCACTAGCTGAAGAATCCAATCATAAGATCTGAGCCCCAAGAAATAAAAGTTAACACTCCAGTATACAGCAAGCAATGACTGTCATGCTAGAAGATGACTGTATGATATGTGTATATGTACACATACAAGACATATGTATCCAGAATTTCATGGAACCTCTACCAAAAAAAGGAAGTGAAGCCAGAACCCAATGTGTCTGTTCGAATGGTAAAATACCTTCCATGGTCTCCAGGACTCTTTCTACAAGGCAGAGTCCTTTGCATGAACAGGTTCCAGTCTCTCAGTTTCATATCATTGTATTACTTACTGCCTCTGGATACTTTTAAAGTACATACTTGCTTTTTATTTTCAGGGTTAGCTTGTTTTTGGTATGAAATCTGTTTCAATATACTTGAACTAGATTCAATATACGATTGAATCTAGGCTTAGAAAATGAATTTAATTTAAGAAGACTGTGGTCTAGGAGTCGATCATTGTCCTGTCCAAGAGGAAGCTGCCTGATATCCACTGTAGAAATGAGTTCTCAAAGCCGGCCACCGGCCGCCATTAGAACCCACACCTATAACCCCACCTCTGGGCATGAGGGGAGCTGAGGTAAGCAGAGTACCTTGACTTCAGAGCCAGCCTGATCTGTAGTATTAGATCCTCCCTCCCCCCAGACACACACACACACACACACACACACACACACACACACACACACACAGGAGTTTAAAGAACACTTCCTGGGCTTCCTGAGCTTCCTGGGCCTAAGCTCCAGGAAATCCTGATTATGTGTTAAGTATGGACTTAGAAACTCTACTTAGCATGTAGACTCAATTTCTCACAAGCAATCTCTTATGAAGCTACCCCAAAACAAGGCTGCTTGCTCCTTGTAGACAGGATGGAACCATGCCAGTCTGGCTTATGACAGTTCCCAACATCTGGTCTGATGCTGGGGACATTTTTATTAAGCAAATGTAATAATGTCCTTGAAGCCCGATGATTCAGGGCCTGAATGACAATCTAGTCTAGTGGTTCTCAACCATCCTAATACAGAGACCCTTTAATACAGTTCTCGTATTGTGATCCCTACCATAAAATTATTTTTGTTGATACTTCCTAGCTGTAATGTTTCTACTGTTATGAATCCTGGTTTAAGTATTTTCAGAGATAGGGTTTGTCAAAGGGGTTGAGACACCTACGTTGAGAACTGTTGGTTTAGTTAGATTATCTCCTGGGTCTGGGGGAACTGAAGGTTCTTGGTACTGGTTTACATCAAGTTTCCAAGTGAATAAAGGAGGCTGATGAACAAGCACTTGATGAGCAGCCAGGATCTTAACAAGGTGTAGGGGCAGGCTGGGTTAGGCATATTCCTTGGGAAGGCAGTTACTTGTCTCTTTAAGGACTTTAGGAGTCCTTACATAGATACAGCTGTATGTGAATTCACAGCTACATCTATTCATAATCAAATACGTATGAGCTTCTTTTATCTCTTCTTTTAAAACACAAAGTGATCTGCAGGACATCTTGTATTTTTCCTCTCAACAGTACATCTCCAGCTCCATCAAAGGAAAATTAAGTTTTGGGGATGCTGGGACTAGAACCCAGAGCCTTGGACATACAAGGCAAGTACTCTACTACCAGGCTACACACACACACACACACACACACACACACACACACACCCAGCTTCTTTTTAGTTTTTCCTCCTCTCGTCTGGCTAAAAAGCAGCTTAGCTCAGCACGGAGATTCTCATATCATCATAGGCCAAGGGTTGAAAGAACTTCTTGAGGTCACATCTGTTTCTACCATCCGACCTGGGGCAGCTGATTGTATGCATTGCTGTCATTGGACCATGACACAGGAGGAAGAAAAATGTTTTCTGGAGGTCAGAAATTGGAGGCTCACATGTGCTCTGTGATCCCTGGCAAAGTCCTCATGGAGTACTGGCACCTTGCAAGTCTCCTTAAACTAAATCCGTGTGAGCCGGGCAGTGGTGGCACACACCTTTAATCCCAGCACTTGGGAGGCAGAGACAGATGGATTTCTGAGTTCGAGGCCAGCCTGGTCTACAGAGTGAGTTCCAGGACAGCCAGGGCTACACAGAGAAACCCTGTCTCGAAAAAAACACCCCCCCTCCCAAAAAAAGAATACCTGCCAGTCAATGCCACAGAAAAATAGCTTGACTCAGAGCAGGGTCATGCTGACCACATACCCTGTTATGTCTGTATGAGGTTTGTTAATCTTAAGGAATTCCACAAAGCTTAATGTAGGACCCATCAAGTCAAGTTAAAGGTCAATATGAACTGTTCCATCTAAAAATGGCTTGAGTCAGAGCTGACCACTGGGCAGCACTTCCTGCAGCTGCGTATGAGCTCATTGTGTTTTTTTTTTTTTTTCCTTTATAAACTGACAGAGAAAGATGTTCGTTGTCATAGCTTCAGCTCCTGAAGTCTGAACTATGTCCCTGATCTGATCAGTATTAGGGTGTGTGTTCAATAAACCATCCCTGTCTGGCTGAGATTGGTGTTCATATGGTTTATGGAGCAAGTCATGGATCCCAGCAATGTTCCTGCCAGAAACCAACCAAACCTCTGTCTCTGCAAAAGCAACAGATTTCTTAACCACTGAGCCATCTCTCAAATATGTACGTTTTCCTAAGGAACTATGCAGGGATGGAATTTCCCCCTTCCACCGGTTCCCCACATCCCAAACCGTGACTCCTTAAGGCTTCTCTGTCCAGGGTACCTACAGCACCTTGAACTCATCCTTTGGTGATATCGGGAATAAGGGTATTATGCACTTTTCCTCAGGATACTAGGTGGGCAGGACCATGTCCCTAGTCACCCTTAAATCATTTCAGGCTCCCTAAGTATCACTAATTGAAGTGACAGATTTATCGTGTGTTTGAACATTTTATTCTGCTCATCTTGCATGCTAATTTACTTTCTCTAGTTAAGTAGATGGACTCAATCGAACTTTCTCTGTTGTGATCGGATGACATATCTCTGTTATGATCACATGCTAAAGGGTGGTCAGTCTATGGCCTCCTGATGGGTCAACTCCACAGCTCTTAAAGGAAACACACAAAAAAAGGAAGCAGTCTCACAATTTTGTTTTATCAAATATCTCAGGGAATATTGCCAGATCGGGCTTATTAATAAAAGGTCACAGAGATGGCTCAGTGATCGAACCTTGTTTCTAGATTGTTATTTTCATTTAGGTTGCCACAGATTAAAACCTGATTTCCTCATATACGTTTATATTTTGCAAAACATGATATATAAACTCGAACAATGGCCAATCCTTTTTGTCCCGTTAACATGGACTTGGTGAAAAGACACACAACCTTTTGCAGCTGTGCCACGCTTTATTTCTAAAATGCAGACAAAGAAACATTAGCAAACACCAGCGAGTTACTTTTCCGAAGCTGTCAGAATGCGAGACGGGACGACCTGGCCTGTAGTGCCACGGTAACTGTCCCCGATCTTGGCCCCACGTTTCTAATTGCAGCGACGCCCATAGACTTCTTAATGTCCCGGCTTTGTAAGCCCACAGGGTCGCCTGAATGGTGGCGAAGGTAACGTGACCATGCGGCGCCAGGGCGGCCGGGGAGGGATGCGGGCTTGGCCAGTGGGAGGGTGGGATGTGAAGAGGCGAAATCACCCCACCAGCATCAGACCACCCGCCCCTTTGAGCGACGGAATGTGGGCCGGGCAGAGGCCCCTGGCCGGTGATTAACCCTGTGCTCGCCCGGGGGGGGGGGGGGGGGGGGGGAGGGGAGTCAAGTTAGGGGGAAAGGCTCCCCAGACCACCTGGCTTGCGCTGCTGAGACTGGGCGCGTTCGCCCTCCCTGGCTCGTGCACAGGACTTTGTTGGTGTATTTGTTTCTAGAACCTCACTGTTTGGTCACCCAAATTCCATTTTCGAGAACCATGAGTTCTCACCGCGATTCAAATAATTTAGGAAACACAGGAAGTCGTGGAGCTGGGCTTCTCTCACTGGAAGATATGGCCCAACCAGGCGCCTAAAACTGCTGTCCAGAGGCCCACATTTTCCAACACTGATTCCAGATTCCAACACTGGAGAGGCGGAGGCAGGAGGATTGTGATGCTAACAAGATCACTGGGAAGCTTCCCCAGCCTTTGAGAGTTTCTCACAAAATAAAAACAGTAGATTGCGGGGAGGGGGTGGGGGGAAGAAAGGGAGGGGGTGGAGAGGAGGGCTGGAGATGGCTCAGCGCTCTTCTCTTCCAAAGATCCTGAGTTAAATTCCCAGCAAACAGATGGTGGCTCACAACTATCTATAATGGAGTCTGATGCCCTTTTCTGGCACGCAGGTATATATGCAGGTAGGTCACTCATACACAAAATAAGTCCTAAAATAAAGCAGTAGATTACCCGAGGATAACCGACTGATGTGTTAAAGGGTAGTCAGTTTATCGCCTCCCGATGGGATGGGTCTGCTCTGCAACATTAATAGGCCCTCAGTTCAAGTGCCAGCGCTCCTCTATGTGGGGAAATCATTGAATGACTTTGAACCTGATTCCTCACCCATGACATCTGTCTCAAACCAGGTATGCCTGTAATCCCAACACCCAGGGGTTAGAGGTAGGAGTAATAGGAATAAATAAAGACCAACCTTAGCTACACAGTGTGTTGGAAGCTATCCTGGACTATATGACACGTTGTCTCAAACGTGTGTGTGTGTGTGTGTGTGTGTGTGTGTGTGTAAGTATATATGTAAGTACAGTGAATTGGAGGTCATCCTGGACTACATAACACTTTGTCAAACATACACACACATGCGCGTGTGTGCATTTGTGTGTATTCACATATATGTATATATAATAAAATATCTCAAATTAATTAAAAAATGAATAAATATGAAAGAAGATATGCAAGAAAAGGCTTTGTAAACTTATGATTAGCTCCTTTTAATTTTCTACTAATAAAAGTTTTGATACACAGTCGTGGAGGAGCAGGGATTCTGAGAGGGTCTGGTGCAAGTTGTAGATCAGAGCAGGGACCCTTGGGGATTTCCATCTCAGGGGAGATCGCAGCCCTCTTATGTTAAATGGGAGTTGTTTCCAGCATGTCTAACCCTCTACAGTGGTTAACTAACTCCTGCAAAGAGGATGCTCTACAAAGTAGAAGGCACAAAGTTCAGGACAGCTGGGCATCCCTACATCTCGGGAGGTATCGTAAACTCCCATGAGGAGAGGGACTGCACAGAAGGCTGGAAGGGAAGAACTCTGCCTGAGCTTGCTCTGGAGAAAAGTCCTGGAAATCACAGACACATCCTCAAAAACAAAAGCAATGTTAGCATACAGTCGATTCCGCTGGCCTGCCATCAGAAGAGACCAGGCATTTGCTTAAGTCATGACCTGCTGCTGCCATTGCCCGGCTCTCTCTTTCCCTCCCTGTCCCCCCACCCCGTCCTGGGCACCCCCTTCTCGTTCTCTGAGTGTGCCCCCCTCTTTCTCCTTCTCTGTCTCCCTTTTCTCTGCCCTCATGGCTCTGCTCTTATCTGTCTGTCTGACTACATGTCCACATGTCCAGGTCCTCACCCCTCTCTCTTTCCCCCAATAAACCTCTTTTATATCAGGTCTGTTGCTTGGTATTATTATTTTGGGGCACTCCTTGGCATGGGCCCACCAAAGGTATCCCCTAGTCACTTATATTTCATAACAACCATTCCTCACAAAATTGCAGCCATATTCTTCTTAGCCAAGATCCAGCATCAAGAAAATATAAGATATACACAACTGAAGCCGGGCAGTGGTGGCGCACGCCTTTAATGCCAGCATGTGGGAGGCCAGCCTGGTCTACAGAGTGAGTTCCAGGATAGCCAAGGCTACACAGAGAAACCCTATCTCAAAAAATCAAAAAAAAAAAAAAAAAGATATACACAACTGTAACTTTATTCAGCAATTTTTAAAAAATAGCTAGGTGTTGTAGCACATGCCTTTGATCCCAGCACTTGGAGGCAGAGGCAGAGAGATCTCTGTGAGTTCGAAGCTAGCCTGGTCTACAAAGCTAGTCCTGGGCTTTGTTATACTACCTTGACAAAAATAACAAAGTAATAATAATGATGCACCTCAGTCCCTTGTCCCAGGTCGGAAACCAAACAATCTATATAATGAGTTGCCAGGCAGGCCAACCAGAGTTACACAGTGAGTAGCAAGTAGGAAAACCTGAGAAGACCACAGGGGACAAGCTGGCCAGCTGACCGGAACAGATACAGAAGTACAGCAGGGTGAAAGGACTAACTCTTACTCTTTGCCACCACAGTAGGCTATTGTAAAAAAAAACTACATATTTAAAAATAACTCATGGAGAAGATTTTGAATATTCTCAAAACAAAGAACTAACAAATGCCCGAGGTAGTATATATGCTGATTACCATACTTTTATTATTACTCATTACATATATGTACGAAAATGTACCCCATAAACATGGGCAATTGCTGAGCATCAATTAACTAAAAAAATTAAAAATGCATTTTTAAAAAGATTTCTTTCTTTCATTTTATGCCTTTGCTGCCTGCATGTGTGTATTTGCATCACATGCCTGTTTGGTGACGTCAAAGATCAGGAAAGGCAGTTACAGATGGCTGTGAACTACCACTTGGCTGCTGGGAATTTAACCCAGGTTCTCTGCAAGTACAAGCGCTCTTAACCAGTGGGCCATCTCTCCAGTCCCCATTTTTAAAACGTGTTGATGGATTAGTGAGGTGCTCAGCAGGTAAAGGTGGAGATGGGTCCCCAGAATGCATGTGGTGGAGAGAACTGAATCCTGCAGGTTGTTTTCTGATTTCTTCAGATGCACCCGCGGAAGGAGTGTGCACACACGCACGCGCACACACGCACGCGCACACACGCACATTAAAATGTGGGAATAATAATAATGCCTATTGGGGAGCACAGGGGTCCCGGTGAAAGCAAATGGAAGGAAACCTGCCTCTTCCTGGGTACTGGGATGGTGTTAAGCATTTTAAGAAAAAAAAATTGTTATAAGTTCTGTCCGTGCTAATAAAATGTCCTTTACATTTATGCTACAAGCACACCTTCTGCTGTTCATTTTCCTGTAATTAAGCACAGGAATTGGGGATGGAGCAGCTGGTAGGATCTCCCTTGCTGCCTTAGATGCTTTGAGCGAAGGGATTTCCAGTAAAACAGCCAGGTGGGCTATAAAATGAATTATATATTCTAGCTAGCTGGTATAAAAGACATGAAATCCTGGTATTTTATTAACTAATTAACTTTAAATTAGGGAGCAAGGTTTGCACTACAAGTCTCTGGGGTCCAGAATTTACCATGTGAATACACAGCAGCACCAGACTAACCCCCAACAATGGGCTACCCTATGGCAGCACTAGCTATTTTGTACACTCTTCAGATTCCTTGAAACAACAATTCGAAGATTTTAGCTTATTAAGCCAGGGCTGCTTAGATGTTTGGAGCAGTTAGACTAGACTTCTTGGTATCAAAAGCTTTGATGAAAAGCTGAACGGCTAGAATAGCTCAGCTTTTAAGAGCGCGCACTGCTCTTGCAGAAGACCTAAATTCCAACCCTGCAGCCATGCCTATATTTTCCCGGCAGCTTGTAACTCTAGTTCTAAGGAATCCAACAGCTTGTTCTGACTTCATGGGCACCGTGGGCACTGAACTGATGTGCTCAAGTCCACACATAGACACACAAACATATACACATAAATAAAACTAAATCTCAAGGGCTAGAGAGCTGGCTCAGCAGTTAAGAGAGGTACAGAGGATCTGAGTTTGATTCCCAGTACCTACACTGGCCACCTCACAAACTTCCTGTAACATCAGCTCCAAGGCTATCTAACAGAAAGGGTACATGCACTCACATGCACCTATCCACATACAGACCCACATGAACACACATCATTACAGATAATAAAATAAAATGTAAGAACAAAATAATAAACCTTTAAAAAAATAAAATAAAATGAAAGACAGAAAGCAAGAGGAGCGAGAGAGAGAGAGAGAGAGAGAGAGAGAGAGAGAGAGAGAGAGAGAG
>JADRCH010000267.1:2921949-2961396 GCA_019843965.1 Rhynchomys soricoides
GAGAGAGAGAGAGAGAGAGAGAGAGAGAGAGAGAGAGAGAGAGAGAGCGCAAGCCAGCCCCCATGAAGCCAATTCCACTTTGGCCACAGGGGGCGCGCTTTCTCTGTTGGAGGGGCTATATGACTGATGCTGAGTCAAAGCTGGGATTGTCTTCTCCTGTCTCCTCTCCTTCGTTGGGCACTGCAAATGTGGCTGCAATTAGTTCACAATAAACAAATGACTGTAACTGACCCAAACAAATGGCTGTGAATGGTCCAAACACCCTTCTTGGGCCATCTGAGCAAGCTGCTTAGATGGCTGTACTCTTTTGTGCTACCTCCTTGGTGCTGAGATATCAAGCCCACTCACGTGGTGGTTGGTCTTTCCTTGACTCCTGAAGAAGCCTCAGAGACAGTTCCTTGCCCTGGGTTCCCAAAGAACCCATTTTTCTTCTATTGTCGGTTTCCTAGACAGGCTTCCTAAAGCCATCTGCTAGACAGCGGACCCTGGAGGCTTTCCCACCAGCGCACTACCAGTGCCTGTGGGACTCAGTTCTCTCCTTCCATGGTGTGGATTGCACAGGTGGAACTTAAGTTGTCAGATTTAACAGCAAGCGCTTTTGCCTTCTCAGCCATCTTGCCTACCCATATGTTGTGAATCTTAACAAGGCGTTCTAGGAGCATAAAAACTCATCTGAGATGCTGGCTGCATATCCACGTATTGACTTTGGTCACATGAACTACAGGACTAAAGAGAAGCCGATCAGAAGCACCCTCTTCCCTCCACATTTCTATTGCCACCATTTTCCAGGGTGCTCCAGCGTTCGCATTTTGTTTTGCCTCCCTCCCCTGCCCACGTTTTTAACTGAGAGTGTTCAGAGCTTCCAGCGGTCATAGGAAGAGATTAAATTAGAGGAAAGGAAAGGAAATTAGGTGTCTCTGCATTCTTCTTGGTTTTCCCCCCTGTGGCACTGCCTAGGAACCCTTCCACAGCTCGTGACCAAGCATTAATTTTGACATCTCACCCTTCTGGGGTCTCACACAGGCCGTTTTTCCTTCACCGAGTACCCCACTTCTTAACAGTCAATGAGCAAGGGCCCTATTTTCCTGTTTTGACTTCCAGAAGAATCATCGTCATTGTAACCATTGTGCTGGAGAACAAAGGAACTTATGGATCAAAGCTTTAGAGTCTTCAGCCCCACCACCGTCACATGACCACCCAGCTCAAAGGCAGCTACTGTCCGCTGAAGCGCTGGTGGGATCCGCAGCTTCTGGCCTTTTTAAAGGAGTTCCTATGGTTACCTAGAGACAGCACCCTCGCTGCAACGTCCTGATTGTTGGGGGCTGCGTTGCCAACATTCCTTCTGGAAGGCTGTATTTAGCCACTTCAAGCTGCAGCCCTTAGTGACAGTATCTCTCCTCTCACAGACCCTCCTGCTCATTTACTTCCTAAGGATCAGCTTGCCTAATCAGATCCGAAAATCCTACTGGTGTTGAATTGTAATAACATTTAAATGGATACATTGATTTTAAATGTTAATGTAACTTATGTAACAACGGCAATTCAGGTTTTCATTTGAATTTTTAGTCTCTATTCCCAAAGTATTTTGTATTTCTTCGTTTCTCATAAAGCTTTCCTATATAGTTCCTGATTTTTTGTTTGTTTGTTTGTTTTTTTATAGTTTTTTGAGACAGGGTTTCTCTGTGTCGCCCTGGCTGTCCTGGAACTCACTCTGTAGACCAGGAGTTCCTGTTAGGTTCATGCTCCTTTTTACCTTGTGTTGTGATTTATTAACAGCTCCCCTCCTCTCTTCCCTTCCCCTCCCCCCCCCCCCCCCCCCCCCCCCCCCCCCCCCCCCCCCCGCCGAGACAGAGTTTCTCTGTGTAGCCCTGGCTGTCCTGGAACTCACTCTGTAGACCAGGCTGGCCTCGAACTCAGAAATCCGCCTGCCTCTGCCTCACGAGTGCTGGGATTAAAGGCGTGCGCCACCACTGCCTGGCGTTAACAGCCATTTCTATTACACTTCTTAATGTTTCGCTGTCTCTATATGTCTCTATATGATGACCACACCTTCCTCCCTTCTTCCTTCCTTTCCCCTGTACAGTGCTGAGGATGAAGCGCAGAGCGCTAAGCATGTGAAGCGCTTGCTTTGCGTCTGAGCCACAGCACTGATGATTTTAATATGATTGGAGTTGGCTTCTTATTGGGGGGGGGGGGGGAGAGAGAGAGAGAGAGAGAGAGAGAGAGAGAGAGAGAGAGAGAGGAGGACGACGAGGAATTTGGGATGCTTTTATGGCTGCCTTTATATTTTTAAAAGGAGAAAATTTTGAATGTGATGAGCCAGAGGTTACAGGGGGGTCAAAACTCAGAGTAAGTTCATCAAAGCCTTGCAGCACTGGTCAAGAACTAAAGAAACCCTTCTTTGAAGTTATAAAAAAAAAGCCGTGGAGCTGGGAGGTCAGCTGTGGTCCCCAAGGCTCTAAGACCATTTATGAACTCTCCTCTCCTTTCAAGTCTTCATGTTGAAGACTCCTCCCAACCCCAATACCTCACTCCCTACCCCCCATCCCTGGGCTTTTACACTGGCAGTGTGAGTGCTATCCAGTTCTTATCACCATGGAATTCACTCTACAACACCCCCCCCCTTCCCTCCCTTTCCTTGGTTTCTGGTGCTGGAGAGTAAAACCTGGCCTTTGCACATTCCAAGCATACACACTCTACCACTGAGCCACACCCTGACCATCACTATTTATTGATTGATTGATTGATTTAATTTATTCATTCATTTGCTGTGCCAAACTGAGAGGAAGAGTTGCCAATAATTATCATGTATAAATATTTTTTCAGACGGAGATCTCCCTTTTGATATCTACATTGGCATGCAAAAGAAAATAGGCACCCTGCAGTGGTGGCACATGCCTTTAATCCCAGCACTTGGGAGGCAGAGGCAGGCGGATTTCTGAGTTCAAGGCCAGCCTGGTCTACAGAGTGAGTTCCTGGACAGCCAGGGATACACAGAGAAACCCTGTCTAGAAAAACCAAAAAAAAAAAAAAATCAGGCTTTAGCTCTATACTTGTCCACACTTGCAATGAGTCAGGCACTGTGCTCTTCCTGAGCATCCCCTCTAAGCCTCTTCACAGTACTGTGATAAAAGTACTGTTATGACAAGTTTTTTTGTTTTAAAAGTGGAAAAATTAGGCTCAGAAAGGAGAAGTGAATTGCCCAAGGTTACACAGCTGCAAGACCCCAATCTGAACCCACGTGTGTTGGTTTCTTTTGTACACATTGCTACTTAGATTTGCTTACAAACCTCCCTCTCAGTGATTCTGAAATAGTCTTCTGTGCTTACATTGCTTTGCATGGCAGCTACAGGAACTGGCCACTTTAATTGTGCACTGTGGTGACTGGGTAACTGGGTGTGGTGTAGTCAGCTGACCATGTTAGCCAGCTGCATCTTACCAGCAGCATCTTCTGAAGACACCACAGTTCCCATAAGACCTCACTTTGCTTGGGTCATTACAAGTGGCTGTACCTGTAGAGAAGCTAGAATGAGCCATTCCTGTCCAATGCGGCATCCTGAAATGAGCAATGACTGTGCTATTACTCCCCAAGGCATGGCTGAGGTTTTCTCAGGGCTCCAATGCTGAGGCCCCTCCTACTCAATTCTCCTTCCTCCTTCTGGCCTGCCTCTGTTGTCCTTAGGGTACTGCATGTCTCTGCATGACTGAGGCTAAGTTTCTAGTGCATCCTTGCCTAAATTCTGAGGAAAGGCGAGGTCCAAGGCAAGTGGCATGCTATGTAAGCATAGTAAAGTTGAAGTTACACAAATCCCTAGCAAAAGGTTAGTTACTGATCACACCTGTATACGAAGAAGGCTATAAAATATCCCTGGCTTAGATGTAAGCATTCCGGAAGAAAGGGGACCGGATTTGGGTGGATAACTGGTACTTTCTCACAATGACCAATGGAGAAAGGAGAGGTATATTTCCCTCCCCCACCCTTTGCTTCTTCCCAGACCCATCTTGTATAAACAAAACAAGTTCTTGATCACTGAAACAAACCCTAGCCAGAACAGTCAGAGGTTGGTTTCTTTTCTTTCTTCCTTTTTAATTTTATTTTTAATTTTTATTTTTTTCGAGACAGGCTTTCACTACACAGCTCTGACTGTCCTGGAACTCACCACACAGACCAGGCTGGCCTTAAATCCACCTGCCTCTGCCTCGAAAGCGCTGGGGTTAAAGGCGTGCAGCCAACTACTCCAGAACTGATTTCTAATCCTGAAACTGTGCAGTCTACACTGGGTAACAGAAAGCCTGACAGTATCTGGTTTCTCTCCTACCTCTGCACTATGTTTGCTAGTAGATGAGCTTAATACTGTCTATGTCCGTGCATACGACCATACATCTTGTTGTTTTCAGGTTCAGTTTCATATATTCAATATTCAAAATAGTTTTATTACTTTCCTTTAGGACTCATAGACTATTTTGGAATCCTGTGTTTACTTATTAAAATAATTGTATTTTTTCTTACTGCTGTTGACTTCTAGCACAATTCTTTTCTCATCAGAGAACAGATTTTTCATTATTGAAGCTGTTTAAGATGAGTTGATCTGCCAGGCTGTGGTGGCACAAGCCTTTAATCCCAGCACTTGGGAGGCAGAGGCAGGCGGATTTCTGAGTTGGAGGCCAGCCTGGTCTACAGAGTGAGTTCCAGGACAGCCAAGGCTACACAGAGAAACCCTGTCTTGAAAAACAAAAACAACAAAAAAAGATGAGTTGATGTGTCTTGTTCAGAATATGGTCTGTATCAATGACTCTACTGGTTGGTCTGAAGAGAATATATAGTCTGTTGTTATTAACTCTCCATATGTGTCAATCAAGCCTGTTTTATGACAGTGTTCAAGGCTTTTTCCTGTCCTTTTTTGTGGGGGCCAGGGGTGCTCACTGTGTAGCACAGGCTGGCATCATACTTATAATTCTCCTGCATCCACCTCCTAAGTGCTAAGATTATAGACTTCTCCCTTTGCAGTTGGCTAACTGCCCCTTTATGGTGATCTTTTTGGGGACCTTGAACTTTGTGTGGAAAACCAAAATGGAAAGTTTAATCCAAAGTTTTCTTTCAGTCAACAGAATGTAAAAAATTAAAACACACCTTTCAGGTGATAATTCTGTATAGGCGATAAGATATGATAGATAGAAAGTTAGTATTTTATGAACCTACTAATATCCTTGTGCAAATTTGTGTTCTGAGTTAAGAATGTAGGCCAGATTGTCATTGTACCAAGACACTATGATTAGCCATTTCTCATGCCTGCTAAACAAGTTTATAAAGAATCAGTACCTTAAAGCAGATGTCTTTTCTTTTCTTTTTTTTTTTTTTTTTTTTTTTTTTGAGACAGAGTCTCACCATGTGGCCTTGGTTGGGCTAGAACTCACTGTATAAACCATGCTAGTCTTGAACTCATAGAGCTCTCTCTGCCTACCTCTGCCTTGTGAGTGTCAAATAACTTTGAAAACAGAACTAGAACAAGATGGCTGTATGTCTATGATAATTTCTCTTTCTCCCCCACACAGAGCGACCAGCACCTTCCTCTTTGACACCTTCTGATCTCAGCACCGACCAACAGTATATACTAGGGCACACTGGCAGCTGCCCCTCCACTCTGCATGGTGCCCCTAGGGGGAACATTTACCTTTCCCAGAACTTGCCAGTTCTGGGAAACCCTGTCTCGGAAAACAAAACAAAACCAAAAATACGAGATTTTCATTCAGTCCTCTTTGATGAGACTTGTCTGTCTAATATGTTTTCCATACTTTTCTAGATGTCCTAGACACAGACACTTTCTCCCTTTCCTGATCATTTCAGTTCCCTTTCTCTGGCTCTTTGAAGCCCGCCATCTTTCTGGATTACATCATGCACTTTGCATGTTATACTTGTTGCTACTCATGTTATTATATCTGTGGAGAATTGCATGTATGATTCTGAAGGCAATAAGTGTGCTTTTAAAACCCCAGACTTAGCCCAACCCAGTCCCCCAAAACACCTGGAAGCACTGGGACTTAGTCAATGTCATTCAAAAGACAGATGGAGGGATCTGATCCCTTCCCTTCCAACTGCAAGCAGCTGTCGCTTGTCCTGAGACAGAGTCCTGGCACAGCTCTTGGGCATACAGACTGTGGCCTTTTCTTCTTTCTTAGAAAGAAATTTGTCAGACCATCAGGGGGCATACTGGGAGGGATTGGCAGTCTTCTTTCCTAGGGAGCTGAAAATATGATTCTCGCCATGGTTCTGGACAGTACAAATTCTTTTCCATCGTTTCTTTTTTGGTGATGCATGTTTTTTGTTTGTCTTTTTAGAGACTGTATATGTTGGGCCATACTTTTGGAGAATGGTCTTCAGACACCTTGAGTTTCCTTTCCTTGGCCAAGATTAATTTTATCTAAGGATCAGTGCTACTCAGCATGTGAACACGTTAAGTCTACCTTCAAACTATGCTCAATCTGGATGTTTTAATAATTGTTTGAGTACAGAAATACACAAAATGGGTATATAATAGTTTTTTATGCTATAGAAACAGATCAAATAGAAGAAGTCGGGAATTCATTACACTTAATAATATTTTTTATTTTATTTATTTTTTGGTTTTTCAAGACAGGGTTTCTCTGTGTAGTCCTGGCTGTCCTGGAACTCACTCTGTAGACCAGGCTGGTCTTGAACTCAGAAATCCGCCTGCCTCTGCCTCCCAAGTGCTGGGATTAAAGGCGTGCACCACCACTGCCTGGCTAATAATATTTTTTAAAGGGAGGTCAACAGCAAGGTATTCTACATGGGAGGATGGGAGTGGGGCTCCCATTGGCATTGGGCTCAGGCTTAGGTAAAGTAAGGTAATGAAAGATAACTGGGCATGGTGGGTCGTGCCTTTAACCTGAGCCACTTGGGAGCTGAGTCAGGAAGATTGCAGGGTTCATGTCATGGCCTGCCTGGGTTATAGAGCACAAGCATCTCACCTAAAACTTAAAAACAAGTTTAGGGGCTTTGCAGGACACCTCAGTTGGTATAGGAGCCTCCAGTCAAGGCAGATGGCCTGAGTTCAGTCCCCAGGACCCACATGGTGGAGGGAGATTAACTCTGGAGGTAAGGTGCATACCCACACACAAACACTCACTCACACTCACACACAGTAAAACAAGACAAAGCAAAAACTAAACAGCCCAGCTTGGAATGAAGCTCAGTGGTCATGTGCTTGCCTAGCATGCACAAGTTCCTGGGCTCAATCCCCAATCCCATACACATACAAATCAATAAAGTTGATTGATGCACTGGGATGAGTAAGAACTCTAGAAATCACATGTAATCCAAAGGGAGGCAGCCAACAGTCAGCCAGTTGTACCATGTGGGAAGACAGAAGTATTGGTAGATCTTCTGATTTTCTTTAAAGAAAACAAGAACTTTGGGGTTTTGTATGAAATTATACCATTCTACCATATGCTGACAGCTAATTCAAATTGGAGGAAAGAGAGAAGGAAGAAGAGAAGGAAGCAGGGGACAGGGGAGAAGCGATCAAAGAAGAGAGGGGAGAGAAGTGGGAGGGAGAGAGGGGGGGAAGAGAGAGAGAGAGAGAGAGAGAGAGAGAATATACTCTTTGAAGTTCAAGCAGAACAAAACACATCCCAAAAGCTGCCTGTTAGTGACTCTTGCTTTATACAAAATTTTCAGTTTCTCCTTTCAACCATTCAAATTATGAACTTAATGGGGGGGGGGGCTGTGATCAGGATGTAAAGTGAATAAATACATAAATAAATAGGGGGAAAAACTTAATTTAAAGTTGGTCATGGTGGAGCGCCTATAAACCCAGAACTTGGAAGTCTGAGGCATGATGGTCTTGAGAAAACGACAGTCTCAAACACACAAAACAGACAGACAGACAGACAGACACAGAGATGATGGGGAGCTTAAATAAGATGTACTTAGAAATAAATAAGTAGGGGGCAAAGAGTTGAATTCCCAGCATCCACACGGCAGCTCACAGACCTGGTCTGTTTCATGGGATCCTCCATGCGTGGGGCACATAACTTCACACTCCCCACTAAATAAATAAATAAATAAATAAATAAATAAATAAAATAGTAGAATTTCCATTGTTTGACAAGTCTTTAAATCCAACCAGTTTTTTTTTTAAATTAAGGACGACCCTTATAACATGTTTTAAAAACTCATATTTTAAATTTAATTATAGACGAGATGAAGGCCCAAATGACAGAAATACATGTTTACATTTTATCTGATTTTAAAAAGAGTGGTCAAAATTTAAAGGCTTGGAGATTTTTGTTTGTATTTGAAGATCTAGAGAGCACTGAACTTCTAAAATTCACTTCTGATTTTAGGTAGTTAGTGAACTTTCAGAACAGTAGGCTCAAAATTCAGTTAAAAAGTAGTAAAGGGACTGAAAAGCAATTGTCCTGATAATCCAGTCTTAGATGTATCTTTTTAATCTACATAGAAAGAGTGATGACAACTTACACCAGAGTTCATAACAATCCAGAAAGGAGGGCGGTGGGCATTCATTTTCTCAAGCTGAAAACCCAAGAAGATTTTGAGCAATTCAATATGGCCCAGGCTCTTTCTCACAGTTCCTAGGAGAGATTCGCACCTCTTTAGCCACTTCATTCCCGCTATTCTCAGCTTCTCTCCCTAGTCTACAATTTTTGCATACTTAATATAAATCTATCAGTTTTCACTATTTCATCTGTTCTTAAATCAGAATTGAGATGAAAAAACAAAAAACAAAAACAAAACAAAACCTCTCCGGTTGCTTCAGATTCTTCTCACCCTGACCCCTGCCCCATTTTGGAATCCCGACTAGCCTACTCTCCATCCCCGTTCCCCGTCTAAGACGCCCTAAGCCTCCCGTCCCGGCTGTGCTGCCGTCTGCTCCGCAGCACCTGCCCCTAGTGCCTCTGCCAGCCCGCAGCCTCAGCCATTCCAGAAATTGACAAAGAAGTTGCAAAGGGAGTGCCACTTCTCGGCGCAGTAGGTTTCAGTGAGCTCGGCATTCTGGTCCAGCCCGTTGGGCTGGAGTCCGGCCGCCGCAGGAGGCTCCGTGACCGGGTCTGAGCCCGTCTTCCTCCCGCCCGAGTTGGACTTTATCAGTGAGGGCTTCTTTTCGGGCTGGGAGCTGCGGGACCGCACCGACTGTCGCTGCCGAGCCCGGCTCCGCGCCCTGGGCCGGGGCTGCTCGCTGGGACGCGCGGGCAGGCTGGGGTGGGACGGCGGGTGCAGCTCGGCGCCGACGGTTTTACGGGCGCACAGGCGCGGCGGCAGCGGCTCGGGGTCCAGGCAGGGCCGCGGTCTTCTGCGCAGCGCGCCCAGCAGACGTCTCCAGTAGTGCGCGCGCCGGGCACCAGTGGCCGCGCAGCGCTTGGGATGCCCGCGGTAGGCGCAGTGCAGGCTCGCCCCGCCCGGGGTCTGGCAGCGCAGGGCCAGCTCTCCGCCGGTCGGCGTCCCCGGAGCGGGCACCAGGAGCTGCCAGCTGCACGCGTGCTGCTCTGGGCTCACGAAGCGACCCGAGGAGCCGTTTGTGTGGCCGGAGGCCAGGACCACTTCCCTGCCAGCCGCCCCCTTGTCCCTCCCGGCGGCTGAGAGGAAGCAGCCTCCCAGCAGCAAAAGCAGCGGCAGCGGAGAGAGCGACGCCCGCGGCCTCGGAGGACTCATGCCCGCGTTGGCCATGCCACTCCTCTGGGATTTCTGGGGCCTCAGCGCAGGCAGCACGCGGCGAAGAGCATCCTCGGATCTGCGAATGAAGGCTAGGGATGCGACCCGCTCAGCTTTCTCCCTGGACACAGGAACCTACCAACTCCTCTGACCCAACTTTCCCCAAACCAATGTTCTCAGCAGGGAGAAGCCACTCTAAAGAGCTGTCTGTCCTAAGGGAACAACTTAATGTTTAAGGGATCGTTTTTTAACAATCACTAAAACAGAAAAATGAAGTTTAATAATCACCCTCCCAATCCCACACCCTTCACCACTCTACAAAATCATTTCAGGTTAATCGGATACATGTACTTTTAGCTTACCGAATTCTAGAAGAGGTGGAGGGGCCCTGTCAGTAGAGAGAATGACTGCATAGGGGATTAGTCTGTTTTAAATGGCTCTCTGTGAATGAACCTGTTATCAATGGCACCGAAGGGGCCTCCCCCTTCACGCCCCTCCCAGACTTCTCTCACACTAGGTTTCGCCCACTACTAACACACACACAGAAGGTCCACCCGCGTGCAGACCCACACTGCCGCAGAAGTAGGATAGAAACATCCATGTGACATGAAATATAAAATGCTGTATTTTGCTTCCACCGCTGAAAATAAAGCCAACTTTCTTTCCTTTTGAAACTTGTACATATTTATCTGGTCTATATATAGTTAAAAAAAAAAAGACAAAATGAAACAATAATATTCAGAATCAGATGCTATTTGCAGTTTCCTTTTTTCTTTTTGCACTACACGTATTTCGTGTGTGTGTGTGTGTGTGTGTGTGTGTATGTGTGCACCCCAGGGATCCAGCTCAGTTTGTAGGGCCCGGTGGGGTGGCAAGCGCCTTTGCCTATTGCGTCATCTCAAAGGCCCCACTATTTGCAGTCTATTTTTCATGTCACTTGGTTTTATAATTTCATCAGTATACTCAAGCGGAGGCATTTTGGTTTTTAACTATTTGGGATATGATAAATTAGTTCTAAATATTTTTCAAAACTCAAAGGTCCTAAAAGGAATGATTGCTTTGTGTTGGAAAGTATTACAAATTCAAATGGTGTGATATTTAAGTATTAACCTGTTCTTTGTATGTCTCTGTAGGAGGATAGACTTTGGGTTGGGTTAATTTTGCTGTGGTTTTTTTTTTTTTCTTTGCAAGATTTTTTTTTTAATAATAACGTTTATAAAATTAAAAAAAAGAAATTTACATTTGCTTACTGTTTATTTGTTGTGCGTTTGCTTGAATGCTATAGCACACTTGAGGAAGTCAGAGAGGTTTCAGGAGTCTCCTATCTCCTCCCACCTTCGAGTCTCAAGAACTGAAGGATTCAACTCAGATGGTCAGGCTTAGCAGCAAGTCTCTTTAATTTGCTGAGCCATCTTCTAAGACTCCTGTTTTTGAACAGGGACTCTTGTACCTTGAGTTCATTGTGTATCTGACTGTGATCTTGTAGTTCAAGCAAAGTTAATTTTAAGCTTTAGGATTTTATATTCATCCCACCTCTAGCTCCACAGTGTATGTTGCCTTTTTTTTTTTTAACCTTCAAGAGACTGAGGAGACCCATGTGAGGGTGGAAAGAGGGGAATGGCTTCACATAGTTGTCCTGTGATCTCCATTCAGGCGCACATGAGCCTCTCCAATACATACAACTAATAATGAAGTGGTTTGGATTTGTTTTGTCAAAGCCTTTATTTCTCCAGGGAGTGGGAATGTTGCTCACTGATAGACTATTTGCTTAGTGTGTTCAAGGCCTTTCACCTCTCAGCACTCAATTTCCTTGTCTAATTTTGGTATTAATTATACCAGCTTGTTTTTGTTTGTTTGTTTTGTTTTTGCTTTTTAAAGACAGGGTTTCTCTGGGTAATATCCCTTACTGTCCTGGAACTTGATTTGTAGCCCAGGCTGGCCTCGAACTCACAGAGATATGCCTGACTCTGCCTCCAGAGTGCTGAGATTAAAGATGTGTACCACCTTGCCTGGCCATACCAATTAAATTTTTAATAAAAACAAATTGGTACCTATAGCATTAAGAAACACTAACAACATGAAAGCAGGGACTCTAACACAAGTTTCCTAATTATCAAGAGATAGTTAATACATTTCACAGATGGAAGCCCTTTCTAAATTTCTTTCTCAGAAAAATATTCTCTCATGTAAGCACCAAAAGTAGTTACAGATACACCTCCTCACTCACCCAGTGTTCTGATAGTATCAAGGGCTCTTCAGCCCTTGATAGATTTTTCAGCTAAAGACTGACATCTTGTGGCTTTATGCTCTAATTACATTAAAACTATGAGCTCAATCCACAGACTGAGTTTGATGTCAGCAACATTGCTTCAAGAAGAAAAGGGAAGGGCACACAGAAAAATCAAAATAAGTTCAGAAGCATGATAAATGAAGCAGAACTGGAGTCGCCTGGTGGATAATGCCTGTAATTCCAACACTCTAAATGCTGAGGCAGGAGAAGCACACACTCAAGGCTAGACTGGGCAGCATAGTGAGGTTTTAACAGCAAAACTGTATAAAAACAAGTAAAGAAACAAAGCATAACATAACTTGGCATTTTAGGGGCTGGAGTGGGAAGTGCTTACTGCTCTAGCAGAGAACCAGACTTTGGCTCCTGGCAGCCACCTCAGGTAGCTCACAGCCACCTGAGACTCCAGTTCTCAGGGACCCATCACCCTCTTCTCTCCTTCGTAGAATCTGTACTCACATGTATATACCCCACACATACACATGACTAAAAATAAAATCATCCCAAGGGAGGTCCAACCCCAGCAGCCCTGGGCTCTGAATAACCGACTCTCCCCCCTCTGGACTACAGTTCAAGTGTTCAGGGTTCCACTTGGCTGAGCCCACTGTTGAGGGGTGTGGTCTGTGCAATTTTCTCTCCCCAGTTTTCTACTCTGTAGCTATGCCAGAGTGTTTTTGAGTGTTTGAGTCTCACGTGTGAGCACAGCGATTTTATTACTCCCCTCCGTCAATGTCCTCCCACACTCTTAGTTTCCTTCCTAGCCCTGACCTTCCTCTCTCCTCCCAGGTGCATTCTAGCTGCCTCTTAAGAAGAAAGAGGTTGTAGGCTTGGAGAAGGTGGGCCGAGCCTTTGAGTCCATCTGGAGAACTGTCTCCAGTCCAGCAGTTCCCTTTAACTCGATGCTGTCCCTCCTAATATCTGATGGCAAGGGTGGAGGCATTGCGTCTGGTCAGGCCCATGTACCTTAGCACTGGGTGGCCAAATGGAGGGGCATCCTCACCCCTTACTAAGTACAAGCACCTTAGTCTTAACCTCCCCAACCACCATCCATCACAGATCCCAAAGCATAATCTCTGGTAACTTGGCAAGTACTTGAGCCTGGCCAAGGCTCTGGCTTTGTAAGGGAGCAGCTCTCTGGTACTGGGGGTCTTGTAGCACAGAGCCCATTGGTTCCAAGATCCTCAAGAGGTGGCTCTGGCTCCAGGGACTGAGGGGAGCTGGTATCAAACCAGGGAAGGAAGAGAGGGTGTTTCTACAGCCACTATCTTTAAACTGGGGGTTTGTGTGGATCCTTAAGAATTGTACAGGTCTTCTCTTAAAATCCAAATCCCTTACTTCCAAGCCCTTTTTACTCCTCTCATCAGAATGAAATAATCTTAGGTGTACCCATTACCTAGAGGGCTCCCAGGAGCTCTAGTCAAAGGTTTTCTTTTCAAAACCTTTTTACATTTATATGCGATTTTGCCTGTATGTAAGTATGTATGTGTATGTATGTATGTATGTATGTATGTGTACCACAGGTCAGCTTGGTGCCCACATAAGTCAGGATCTAATTACAGATGGTTGCGAACCACCACATGGGTGCTGGGAAGTGAACCTAGGTCCTGAGTGGATGGTCTTGGAGCTAGACAATTACTTAAACTTTTGGAGCTTACTTTCCTCACTTGTAAATTAAAGATTAAAAATTACTTTACTGCTGGGCAGTGATGGCGCACGCCTTTAATCCCAGCACTCGGGAGGCAGAGGCAGGTGTATTTCTGAGTTCGAGGCCAGCCTGGTCTACAGAGTGAGTTCCAGGACAGCCAGGGCTACACAGAGAAACCCTGTCTCGAAAAACAAAACAAAACAAAACAAAAAACCAAACAAACAAAAAAAATTACTTTACAGGCTGAGGGTGCAACTCAATGATAAAGCACTAACCAAGCATGTGTGAGGTCTTGAGTTCTAGGCCCAGCACTGCCAAATAACAAACGGTGGAAAAACATCACACTACTTTACAGCTTTGCCTTATAATTTTAAGAGATAATGTAAGTCACCTGTGCAGTACTTTAGCAGGCACTTGCTTCATTTCCTCCTATACACATCTATTTTACAGTCCACCAAGTTCTTGTGAACTTTCCTGGATTCATGACATTACCCCCCCACACCCCCACACCCAGCCTTTTACAGTGCTTATCTTACAGATGACAAGCAGACTCAGGGATTGAGACATAACTTCTAAATAGGTAACAAGAAGCTAGTGGGCATGTTTTATAAGCAAGGGCGACAGGACATGTGCCTTTTGATGATTAATCTGTCAGTGGCCTATAAACTGAGCTTGCCGAAACTAGAGAAATACTAGAAATACTGGCATAAAAACAAATTTTAAGGTGCTAAGAGGCCACGGTAGGTTACAGAGGAGTGTTTAGCAGTGGGGGGACGGAAGGAGGAAAATATGAAGAAAGGTGATAGGCCTAGACAAAATCACGGGCAGTGCCTTCAGCATTTCTGCAGAACTTCTAGTAAATAATGGTATACACTTAAGCCTTCCCCCACCCCACTTCCTCGCGGAACCACTGTTAATTCTTGGCCTGGATATCGCTTTGTAGCCCAGACTGACCCCCAATTTCACAATCTGCTGCCTCAGCCTCCCAAGTGTTAGGATTATAGGCCTGCACCACTGTAGCCAGTCCTCTGCAGCGTTTCCTTCTGGACTTCATCCCGCCCACAGCATCGCGACCTGGGCTGGAGTCTCCTTCCTCAAGTTTGTTCCTGTTTGGAAGACGCCTAGCTGGGTAGTAGGGTCAGGATGCAAAGCACTTAGAAACCGAGGTTTGGAACTTTCAGAACTTTAGCTAGGTAATCTTCATCACTCTCTGGAAAATAAACACCTCTTTCCATTTCTCTCTTTAAAGACTAGGAGCCCTCTCCTAAACCGCACCACCAGACAGCTCTAGGAGCCGCCTGCCGCTCTTACACTCCTCTCGCAGGCCGACAGCGCGCAGAGCCACGTGTTGGTGACGTCACTTCCTGCGTGCCGACGCTAAGTCCGGCGTGCCGGCGTCTGCGTCAGCAGAGAGCGGGGCTAGGGGCACCCGGTTTGAAGTGGTGCGGGTCAGAGCGGCGCCGCCTCCGCCCGTGTGTGGGACCCTGGTCACGGCGGAGACGAGCTCGGGTGGCTGGCCCATGCCGGAAGGCCCGTGCCGGCCGCTGTACGCCGCGCCGCTTGTTGCCCTGCGCCCGGCGGCCTGGGCCTGCGCCGCTCTGCTCGGGAAACGAGCGCCGGGGCGGCGCGGCGTGTAGCTCCCGGGAGTTCCGAACTGCCGGCGCCGGCCATGGCGGTCTCCAGGTGGGTGTCGCCTCCCGTCAGCTAACGGAGTACGCTCGCGGGCAAGGCTGTCCGCTCCCGGCGCGACGGTGCGGGGCGGGAGCGCTGCTTCTTGCCCAGACTTCCGAGGCTTCCCTTGGCTGGCAGGCGCTTTGGGCTCGGGTTACCCGGAGAAATCGGCTCAAGAAGGGCTTTTTTCCTCGTTAAATGTGACTCGGCGCGTTCCATCTGGCTTTTTTCTTTTTTCTTCACCACGTTGCTCTTCTTTGGTTTCTCTTCCCTCTTTGAATTCTAGGCGAGTTTCTTTTTCTTTCTTAGTCTCAAAATCTGATCCCTAACCACCATTTCACGGCAAAACTTGGTAGTAACTATTGATGGAGGCGGGGGTTGAAATACTGTTATCTAAGAGACCATCTGGTTATGCTAAATTTTAAAAATTTATAGCGTAAGGGGTATAGTCTTTCTCACTTTTTTCTTAAGATCTAATTCCTCCTTTTTATTCAGCAGTAAGTAAGCTGTCAGTCAGCGTGTGGTCATAAGCAAATGATTATTTTAGCATCTCTTTTCAAACGCTATTGTAGATCTGAAATTATTGTAAAATTTTGCTCACTGTGGAAAAGTCTGAGAAAATTATAAAAAAACGTACAAGCATTTAAGTTGCATAGCTTCTGATGATATAATGGGTTGGAAACTTGGAAATGATTTTGGAGTCCCGATGACGTTTAAGTAGTCGGGATGGTCTCTCGGTGTTTAGTCATTAAGAGTTACCAAGTCCTTTAGGGACGATGAGTTAACTTAATGCTAATTGAGTCCTTTCACCAAATGGACTGAAGGAAATAAATGATGAAAATAAACAGCTTTCACTAATTTTAAGAAATTAGTTGAACACATTCCTTTAAGCACATTGTGTGCTGAAGTTTTCTCTTATAAGGAGAGGCTAACCCATTTGTCACAGACTCCCTAGGTAACTGATGAAATAGTGTGTTGGAGAATCCCATGGGAGTTGAGTGAAGGGAGTTGCTCTGTACTGGTAGTAGGGACACCTAATTTCTATTCATAAGCAGACTTATCCGCTCAGTGGGAGAAAGACTTTTATTTGAGCATCTATGAAATTGCTTTAAGAGAATACAAGTGGCATTTCTTATTTCTGCCAGTACAGATAGATTTATCTTATAATTTATCTAACATGTAAATGCATAAATATATACACCAGAAATACGTTGATACACGAACAACATGAAATTTATCAGTTATTCTTTTTTCTTCTTCTTTGAGACAAGGGGCTCATGTAGCCCAGGCTAGCCTTGAACTCAGAAAGAACTCTGGTTCTGGGATTAGAGGTGTGGTGTTATCTGGCCTTATCAGGCTTTTTTAGTTTATGGGAATTAGTACTTCCTGTCATAAAGTAGGTGTATATTTGTACAATGTTGGAAAGCTTTATAGAGGCAAAATGATAGTGCTTAAAAAGATTCATCTTCTTTGCTTAGCACTAATCTATAGACTAATTTATAGCCCAAAGAGTGGGCTTTAAAGGCTTTGGTCCTCATTGTAAGGTTTCAAAGAGTAGAGCTGTTTGTTGTTCCTGTATTTTTTTTTTTTTTTAAATTCACTGCCATAAATCCCAAAGCCAGCCACATTTTATAGAAGTTTCTTCTGTGCTTGGCTTAGTAATCTAAATTTAAGCAAAGGCTTTGGGATGCTTTGTTTAGGGGGAGGTATTGGACTTTTAAAAATATATGTGGATTCAGTTTGAAAAACAAACCTTGTAGTTTCAGGTATGATGTCATGTGCTAAGCATAAGTCTGTGCTAAATAAGCTTCATTTTTCTCCTGTTGGTATTGTGGCAGTGGGGATTCATTTAAGTACTTTCACGTAAAATAGGCAGAATATAGTTTGAGAAATGGAAATCGTATGCCAGAATCAAAATACTTTTGCACTGTTTATGTCAATGTGCAAAACTGTAGAGAAACCATATATTTTTAAGACCCCTTAACCCCATCCCATAAAGGTTTCTCTGTGTAGCCTTGGCTGTCCTGGAACTTGTTCTGTAGTGTAGGCTGACCTTGAATTTGGAGATCCACCTACCTCTGCCTCCTAAGTGCTGGGATAAAGGTGTGTGCCACCACTGCCCAGCATTTTAAGATCTTATAAACATTGGTACTATTATTCCTCCTGTCTGGAGATCTGGAATAGCCTTTGACTTTTCTGTCTTTTTCATTCCCTCTGTCTAGCCAGTCACTAAGTCCAATCCTGCCCCACCTTTCTAAGCCTCCTGCAGCCCCTCTTTGATTTCCTATAAGTGCCTCTGTCATCCAGACTCCATCGCTAGTCCAGGACATCTGCAACAACAGCGCCCCTCCCCCCTTCCTTCCTTCTTTCTTTCTTTCTTTCTTTCTTTCTTTCTTTCTTTCTTTCTTTTAGTAGAAGAAAAGGGTTTTATTTTGGCTCAGTTTGAGGGTAAAGTTGATCATGGTCAGGAAGGCATGTGGGAACATGAGACAGCTGGCCACACTGCATCCACAGTTAGGAAGCAGAAAGAAACACTCTCTTTCAACATTTTTGTGTGAATATGCAGAGGACAACTTGTGAGAGTTTTTTGCTTTCTAAGTTGAGTTCCGGGGCTAGAACTCAGGTTGCTAGGGCCATAAGTCTAATGCCAGCAGCAGCAGCAGCATGTTCTTGTTGGGATCTCCAAATTATTTATCACTTCAGTCATGTTATTTGCTAATTTGCAAATTTTATTTTTTTATTATTATTATTATTTTTTTTTGTTTTGTTTCATTTTGTTTTGGTTTTGGTTTTGGTTTTTCGAGACAGGGTTTCTCTGTGTAGCCCTGGCTGTCCTGGAACTAACTCTATAGGCCAGGCTGGCCTTGAACTCAGAAATCCACCTGTCTCTGCCTTTCAAGTGCTGGGATTAAAGGCTATGCCACCACTGCCTGGCATTCGCAAATTTTAATTAGATTATTTTTCTGCCTATAACTGGCTAGCTTTCTGTTGCCTTAAGATGAGGTCCAAACTCCCAAACTTCTTGTAGATCTCTTGGTTCTTGCTACATCCTGCATCAAGTTCTCTGCACTTACGTCCTCCCTCCTATCTTCCTTCCCCAGATGTTTTTACCTTCCATTCATTGGTATCTAGAACACGTATCCTTCCATCTTGTCTTTCTCATTACAGCCTGAGCTGTGTCTCTTAGCTAGGAAGCCTTCTTCCTTAGTTTTACTTTGCCTGTGCTATTTGTAGTCGGGTGGTTTTTTTGTCTCAGAGTATTTATCACACTTTGTAGCTGGCTGCCTAATTGTTCTCTCTTTGGTTGAATTAATAAATTCTGTTTGGGACAGAAATGTGTCTTATGATCTTTCCATCTTGAGCAAAGTTGCCTGTTTTTTAGGAGCCATTTAATGCAGTTCATTTTTATTGTCTTTTTTCTTTTTGGAGACAGTAGTCTCAATGTAGTGTCTAAGCTATTTTTTCATTTTCCCATAGCTGAGATCACAGGAATTTTACACTTTCTCAGTGAGTGTTTCCTAGTTCACTTATAGGTTTTTGTTGTTTGGTCATACTGGGGATTGAACTCAAGAACTTATGAATGCCAGGTAAATATTTTACCATTGAACTATAACTCTTAGTTTTGGTTTTGTGAGGTACAGTCTGGATATGCATTCCAAGCTGGCCTGCAACTATCTTACCAGTCTGTCCTGCCTCTGCTAGGTTTATAGGTACACTGACAGGTTTGACACCTAACTACGCTTTTGTTGTTGTTGGGAAGAACATTTCCTTTAGCTTTGCATATTTATAAGTATATTATATATTTATAAGTATATATATGAGTGCATATTTATAAATATATATATGAGTACATATTTATAAGTATATATATTTTTAAAGATTTTATTTTTTATGTATATGAGTATACTGTAACTGTCTTCAGACACACCAGAAGAGGGCATCAGATCCCATCACAGATGGCTGTTAGCCACCAAGTGGTTGCTGGGATTTGAACTCAGGACCTCTGGAAGAGCAGTCGCTACTCTTAACCGCTGAGCCATCTCTCCAGCCCTTATAAGTATATAATATGTACTTATAAAAAGTATAATGATTATTCTTTCAAAAGATTTATTTTTATTAGTTTTAATTATGTATATGTGTGTGATGGTGTGTATATCCTTGGCCCAGGGAGTGGCACTTTGGAGTGTGGCCTTGTTGGAATAGGTGTGTCAGTGTGGGAGTGGGCTTTAATACCCTAGTCCTAGCTACCTGGAAGTCAGTCTTCTACTAGCAGCCTTCAGATGAAGATGTAGAACTCTCAGCTCTGCCTGTACCATGGCTTCCTGGATGCTGCCTGCTCCCACCTTAATTATGATGGACTGAACCTCTGAATCTGTAAGCCAGCCCAATTAAATGTTGTCCTTTATAAGACTTGCCTTGGTCATGGTGCCCATTCACAGCAGTAATACTTTTAACGAAGACAATGTGTATGTCTGTATGTAAGGCACGTGCATATGCGTGCAGGTTACCCCGAGGGCAAAGATATCAAATTCCCTGGAGCTGGGGTTACAGTTTATTGTGTGTGGCCTGCCATGGGTGCTTGGAATTGAATTCAGGTCCTCTGGATGAAAAGGACAGAGTTCTAGACTGCAGAACCATTGCTCCAGCTTAGGATCATACGTGTGTGTGTGTGTGTGTGTGTGTGTGTGTGTGTGTGTTTATGAATGAATGATTATGCTGTTGGTGACACACCAGAAGAGAGCATCAGATCCTATTACAGATATTTGTGAGCCACCCTATAGTTGCTGGGAATTGAACTCAGGACCTCTGAAAGAGCAGCCATTGCTCTTAACCACTGAGCCATCTCTCCAGCCCAGGATCATACTTTTAAAAAAATAAATGACCAGAATAGTTTTAAATGTTTTAAAATAAGTCCTGTTATAACATGTTTTTTCATGATGTAAAGTGTATATAATGTAACCCGGCATTTTGTATGATGATTCTGCTTGCATTCTTATAAGGATTGGTTTTATTGTACTTTGTAGCAAATTATGAAGTGCACAGTGAACTTTTGATCTGTGGATGAGGATCTAAATCTTGTATAAATAACTGAGTCTTTACGATTGTGAACGAAGGCAGCGTTTGAAATTCTCTGTAAAATTCAGCAGAAAATCATTGGAAGATAATGTGTCTTCTTTAGGTGCTTACTGTTTAACTGCTGTTAAAATGTGGATGCTGGAAAGTCAGCTAAACTCACTATGTTTGTCCCATAAGTTTTTGCACCTCCCCATTCCCCACCAAGTTAGTACTTGTTAAGAGCTTGTACTATTGCTTACCAACAATTTAAGTAATACTTGCTAAATCTTTGAATTCTATCTTTTTGGCTTTGTGACACACTCTTCTGTTATCTTTTTTACTTAGTGGGAATTAGAAGAAAAGGCAACTTTAGAGAGTTTCTTAAGACTTATTCATGGGCAGTGAATCTATAACTGTTAGTTAGGGTCTAAGCTTAATGTAGATTTGCCTTTCTTTTATAGTCCAGGCCAAACTCCAGATGGGTCCTTTTCTCTCAAACTTTGGCTGCTGGGTTTGCAGGCTTATACCACCATGCTTGCTTAATGTAGATTAGAAAAAAATGTGTGTGTGTGTGTGGGGGAAGACAGATACTTGTTTAAAGGGCAGTTTGAGGGAGTTGGTTCTCTTTCACCATTTGAATCTGGGGGATTGAATTCAGGTTATCAGGCCTTTACCAGATGAGCTATCTTGCCAGACCTGATACAGATTTTTAAAAAAGGATTGTTTTTGATGTGGTTGCCTATTTATGCCCTAAGTGATCAAGTTGACTGTTGTACAGTAATATTTTCCTATTGGCCAGGTAAGTTTTTTTCTTGATTATGTGGGTTAAGAATGTAGTTTATATTATTTTTCTCTGAATTGTGCATATAATTACGTAAAGTATTTCAACATTGAGGATTTATTTTAGAAGCTGCATCCACCTCATTCCCCCATAATATATAAATTGAAAGTGATACAACTACAAAAGATTCTGGGAAGAAAAAGGAAACTTGTCTCTTAACAAATTGTTACACTGGAACTGAACTTTTGCTCAGTCTTGTTAATTCTCACTGCACTGCTGATACTTTAGAGAAACATTGTTTCAACAGTCCTACAAAATCAAAGGAAGTAGAACTTCCCCCACCCCCCAATCTGGTGACTTGTAGTCTCTTGAGTCTGTTTTTTCGTTGCTGAGCTTACATGCTGACTAAAGGAAGTTCCTTGATGTGGGAACGTGCTAAGGACAGGGGAAATAATTACTTATAAGTCAAACTAGTATGCTATGCCTGCTCCTCCTCCCTTACTATTCATTTTAGCCATTATAATACTGACAGGAGGTATTACTATAAATTGTATTTTTTAAAATATTCCATTGTTTAGAAAATTCAGAGACAATCAGAAAAAAAATAGAGGAGTATTATAGAAGATTTTCCATTCCACTGTGGTAAATTTCAGCATATTAATTTGGCTTATTTCTCAAAAAGCATTTATAAGTTTGCTTTATTGTGATGGATATTAGATCTAGGGCCTTAAGTATGCATGGTAGGCCTGACCACTGACCTATATTCTCAGCCATGTTTTTTATTTTATTTGTACCAAAACAAAATGTACTACTTTAACCATTTAAAAAGGTATAATTTCATAATTTGAAATTACATGTATTTATGTCAAAGAAAATAGCTTATGATTTTTTTATCTTTAAGATAAAGTCATGAAAGCTATAAGTTGTTGGACTTGGGTGGAATAAGAAAAATGGACTGAGGGAATAGCATAGCTTGATTCTACCTTTTCACCATCACTCATTAGCAGTATTTATTGGATGCTTCTATGTTCTATGTACTAGAATTATAATAAACAAATGCATTTTCTACCTGAGCTTGCACTTGACTTTGTGGTTTCACATCTTGTTGCTTGTGAGTGTTCTATGTGGTGTCTTAAGTTAGTCTGCTTTCTTGTTTAGAAAGAAACATCAATGTGGTTTCATATTACTCTAGATATGAACTGGAAGATGTACATTTTTGAACAATAGAGAACTTCTTGGTGAAATATCATACCAGCATTTATTCTCCTTATTTCTTAAAAAACACAAGCAATCTCTACATTAGATTTTACTGCACTTTATCTACTTGTGAAAAAAATAAAATGGACAAATTTGTCTTAAAAAAATATTTTACTATTTAGTGTGCATGTGTGTGCTTGTGTCTGTTTCTGTATGTCTCTATTTGTTCAGTGGCTGTGAAGACCAGATGGTGGTGTCAGAGCTCTGGAACTGGAGTTACAGGTGGTTGTGAGCTGCCCACTGTGTGGGAGCTGTCGAGTGGGTGCTGGAACCAAACCCAGGTCCTCTGCAAGAGAATCTAGTACTCTTAACTGTTGAGCCATGTCTTCAGTAGATAGCTGGATCATTACATTCTACCGTTACTTACTTATTTCATGGCCCCCTGTGTCTTGGGCTAGTCTGTAGTGCTGTTAGTGCTAGTCAGTCTTAGCTGAGATTACACACCACTTTTGTGAACTGTTTTGTCAGGTGTCCTTTCCTACTTTTTCAGAGATTAAATGCTGAGAATTCCAGTGAATTGAGGTTTGTTTTTTTTTTTTTTTTCTTTTGCAGGAGGCATAAAGTAAAAATGTAGCTTTAGTTCAAAATGTAAAAGATTTCTGTTTATTTTTAATAGTCTACTTGTTCCGAATTCTATTGCAAACATTTGGAGAGGAGAGGGCTACATTGCAGTTACCTGCAAAACCTCTACAAACATCTCTGTCCCCTTTCAGTATCCCCTTTTAAGGCAGTTTTCAGGGCATTTGTCTGAAATGAGTTTGAAACAACCTGAATCATATTTTCTTTACTGTATTATTTCTCAGAATTGGAAACAGACTATTTCTTAGCATCAATAAATTCAAAACCAGTGAATATTGTCAAATCCAACTACCTTATCTTTAAAAAGTTTGTTTTTGTTTTTGATTTTTTTTTTTTTTTTTTTTGAGACAGGGTTTCTATATAGTCTTAGCTGTCCTGGAACTCACTTTGTAGATCAGGCTAGCCTCAAACTCGCCTGCCTCTGCCTCCAGAGAGCTGGGATTAAGGGCATTCACCACCACTGCCTGGCAAAAAAGATTTATATGTTAAAAAGGATTTTATGTGTGTAAGTGTATGTCTGAGTGTATTACTCCATGTGTTCATGGAGGCCTGAAGAGGGTTTTAGGTCTCCTTGTGACTGGAGCTACAGGTGGTTGTGAGCCACTTACTGTAGGTGTTGAAAACTGAACCTAACATCTCTGCAAAAGCCACAAATGCTTTTAAGCACGGAGTCATTTTTCTAGCCTGAAATAAGGTTAACTTTTTTTAAATTACTCTGTAGTGTCTGATACCTTCCATTCAACTTGCATTTGTTACCTTTGTTTTTTTCCATCTGTGTATCCTTCCAAGAAAATGGAGTTTGTTTGTTTAAGACAGAGTCTCAGTATGTAGCTCTGGCTAGTTTAGAACTCATTTTATAGATGAGGCAGGTCTCAAACTCAAAGAATTCTTCTGCTTCTGCCTCCCTCTTGAGTGCTGAGATTAAAGGCATGTGCCACCATATCTGGCTAAAGTTTTGTGGTAACCAAGCATGGCATATACCTGTGATCCTAGTACTCTCCAGGCTGGGACAGGATGATCTCAAGAACTAAGCCTCAAAAACAAAGGGTTGGAGAGATGCCTAGGAGTTAAGAGCATTGATGGGGGCAGGGCATGCCATGATATATATGTGGAGGTCAGAAGACAGTTTGTGGGATATTATTCTTTTCTTCAACTATGTGGCTTCTGTGGATTGAACTCAAGTCGTTGGTCTTGTTGGCAAGCACTTTTGCCTGCTTAGTAAGCCATCTTACTGGTCTCCTAAAATTTGCTGAAAAAAATTTTTTTTTTGTCATTGAGCCTGAGGTGTTCTGAATAGCAACATGCAGATGTTTGTTGCCATCTCCAAGGATATTTGTTTTGAAGAATCACAGTGAATCACAAATCATTTGTTTTGAACTGAATCACAGAGGGTTCAGTTCATGAACTCTTGACATATCAGTCTCATGAAACTAAGTCAGAAGGGCTCAGACCTGAGAATCACGTATAAACTGAATGAAGGAAAGCTGTTGTAGCACAAGAATTTTAAGTCTGACCTTACCTTAGAGCTCTCGAAGAATACCAGTGGTCATAAACAATTTTCCTTAGAGCTCCCTAAGAATACCAGTGGTCATAAACAATTTTCCTTAGAGCTCCCTAAGAATACCAGTGGTCATAAACAATTTTCCTTTCTTTTGTTTCAGAATCCTAATCTTTCTACCAATCCTTTAACAAAAACCAGTATGAATGGTGTGCCAGTCAGCATTTGTCATTGTGCCAGGTATCTGAGAGACAACTTAGAAAGAGGAAGCTACTTCAGCTTACTATTTCAGAGGTTACAGTCCATGGTTGGCTGATTCCATTGTGTGGACCTATGGGAAGGCAGAATAACTTGAATAAAAGGCATGGTAGTGTAGAACTGCTCACCCAGGCAGAGAAAGAAGAGGGAGAAAGAGAGAGACAGAGATATCCTTTGAAGACATTCCCGGTGATCTACTTCCTTCATCTAGGCCCACCTCTTGAAGTTTCTACTATCATTCCAAAGAGCACCATAGGCTAGTTAGTGGTCTAACTTTTTTTTTTTTCTTCATATTTTATTTACATTTCAAATGTTTCCCCCTTTTCAGATCTCCCCTTTGGAACCTCCCCATTCCCTCCACCTTCCCCCTGCCACTATGGGGATATCCTTAGTCTCTGGAGGATATTTTACATTCCACAGACGGGTAAAGGCAAGTGTTTAGATAGCCATGAATGAACAAGAAGAAATACAATCTACCTGTACAGCATATGTGTAAATTTTTGTGTTTCTTTTAGAAGCTGTATTGCGTTTGTCATTACCTTTAATTGACTGAAGGAATTTTCTTAAGCTATATCCTTCTTACAATACCCTTAACTATACAATGTAAATCATGTATCAGCTTTTTGTTCTGAAACAGTTGAACATTTCAATACCATTAATATTGAGAGAAAGAGATATATTTTAGTTATGTTTTCTTTCTTTCTTTCTTTCTTTCTTTCTTTCTTTCTTTCTTTCTTTCTTTTTTTCTGAGACAGGGTTTCTCTGTGTAGCCCTGGAACTCACTCTGTAGACCAGGCTGACCTCGAACTCAGAAATCCGCCTGCCTCTGCCTCCCTAGTGCTGGGATTAAAGGCGTGTGCCACCACTGCCTGGCTTTAGTTATATTTCTAACCAATTCTAATGATGTTGTGCTTAATATGACTCATTTTTAAAATACCAAGTTTCTGCTGTTTGCCTCTTTGCCTCACTATGTAGCCCTGGCTGGCTTTGAACTCAGATCCACCAGCCTTGTCTTGCTACTGAGTTTTGGCATTAAAAGCATGGGCTACTAGGCCTGTCCTGTTTAGTGTGAAAGACATTCATTTATTTCTTTTTCCCTCTAAGAGTCTCTTTTTATTTCTTCTTCTCATTTTTCTCCTCTTTTTCCTTTCTTCTTAAATAAAAGGCTTTCAGAACTTTGCAGCTTTTTAGTTCTTTGTAAGATAAAAAGAAACCTTTTAGTTTATTAATGCTTAAAGCTTATGCCTAGCTTTGGGACCTTGCTTGTTCTCTCTTTCTCATAGATAACATGTGAAATTATATTCACTAGCTCTCCCCTCAGGTCAGATGGGCAGTTCTTATAACATTGCCCATTGTTCCCATCTATTTTGTTTAAAGTGTCCATATATCCCAAATATGAAGCCGTTTTCTACAGACACGGCACTCACTTTACTCAGTGGGTTAGTATGGCAAGGCTAGCCCTGTGTGGTCTGTGGATAGGTAGGTGGTGGTGTGACTTTTTCTACCCTCCTTACTCTAAGCATAATCTATTGCGATTTTATTGCGCACCTTGCTTAGAAGTAGCAGAACTAGGGTTTGGATTTGTGTCGTTCTCTCATGTTGCAAGCTCATGAATATATTAATTGTCATGTTTATCACCTCTGCAGATGACTTTACCTTGCAGCTCTTGCAAACATTAACTCCATTCCAACTATCATTTATATTCCTACTTCTATTCTTTCTGCCACTAGTGAGCTTGCCTCGTTTCTCGTTTTCTTCAGCTGCCCTTTTTGATTTCTTTCAATGGTATCTTTTTTCTTTTTAGGGGCAGTGTGGGATGGGGAGTTGTGTCAAATTCCCAGTATGTAGCCCAAGCTGGTCTTGAAGTCAGTTGTAGCTCCCAGTTTGGACTCACTCTCAAACTGCTCATTCTGCCCCGTTTTCCTAGGTGCTGAGATTATTAGTATGTGCCACAAAGTCCTCCTTGATATTTTCATTTCTAAGATTCAAAATCTTACAGTTCTTTCAGTACCCACGATGTTTTGCTTAATTACCACACTGTGCTTGTTTTGTTTAGATGTTTGTTTTGCTTCTGTATCATGACTTCTAGCTTCTTTGGGTTTTTGTACGAACTGTGGTTTAATTCTCTACAAGGTTTTCCACTACTGCCAGATTAGTCTTCCTAATGAATGCATAACCCCAGTTACACTTGGTGTACTCTGCTCTCTTCTGTTTCCTTTGTCCTTTCTTTCTTTTTATGTGGCTCAGGCTGGCTTTGAACCCACAGTCATCCTGTTTCAGCTCTCTGAGCACTCAAATAATTGTGCACCCCTATGCCTTGCTAGTCCCATCATTTTCTTGACCCAAGACTTTTGTTGCACTATACAGCCAAGGATTCCACATTATTTCTGTAGTTGTATTTCTTGCCCTTTTCTTCCTTCCTTCCTTCCTTCTTTCCTTCCTTCCTTTCTTTAGACAAGGTCTTTCTATGCAGTGCTGGTTAGTTGGATAGGTTTGATGTGATGTATATCAGTTTGCAGTTCTCCACTCACCTCACAGATGAGCATAATAATGCCTACTATGCATCCTTTTCCATTCTGAGAATGTGGAGCCTATAGGTACCAAATCAATCTCTCCATCTCCATCTTGGTTAGAAAGTCCAGATAATGTCTCTAACACTATCAGCCCTTATGGTAGCAATCACACAATGCACATTTGTATTTATATGAGGATTTATAACTCCCCTCTGCCTCTCTCCCAAGTGCTATAGTTGTGTTTGACTCTTCCACTGTTTTCTAAGTTAACCCTGAGTTATAACCAAGCCATGTTATTAATTTTGCAAGTTATAATCTTTCATTATTACTAGCTCTTTTAAAATTTTTTGAGATAAGGACTCAAAAATAAAATTGAGCCCAGGCTGGACTGGAACTCACTGTGTAGCTTAGCAGCCTTGAGTGTGTGACAGTCCTGACTTCTTCCCTCCTCTGGGATTATGGGCATGAGCTACCATCCCAAGTTCATTGTAGGTTCCTGTTCTTTCTTCCTTGAGAGGAAAGATAGGCATCTCTTATAGCCACAGCTTTTAAGTTATTTTTGTTTTGTTTTTAGTTTTTCATTTTTTTTTGAGGCAAAGTTTTACATAGCCCAGGTTGGCTTGAATTTTCTCTATAGATTTGGTTGACCTTTAACTCTTTTTTGAGACAAGGTTTCTCTGTGTAGCCCTGGCTGTCCTGGAACTCACTCTGTAGACCAGGCTGGCTTCGAACTCAGAAATCCACCTGCCTCTGCCTCCCTAGTGCTGAGATTAAAGGCATGCACTACCACTGCCCTGTGACCTTTAACTTTTGATCTTTTTTTTCCTCAGGTGTGGGATAACTGGCACACGCTGCTACACCTGGCTCCCAGGATAGGGCTTTGTTTACAGGTTAAATACATTTTCTGCCTCAAGCTTGTGAGGAAGCACATTCAGATTAACTGTTGTATTTTTGCTATTACAGACTTGATCGTCTTTTTATCTTACTGGATACTGGTACTACTCCAGTGACAAGAAAAGCTGCTGCACAGCAACTTGGAGAAGTGGTGAAGCTTCATCCTCATGAACTAAATAATTTGTTATCTAAGGTAAGAACTCAGCGATTTCTTTCTTGCTTTCTTTTTTTAGATTTATTTATTTATTTATTTGGTTTTTTGAGACAGGGCTTCTCTGTGTAGCCCTGGCTGTCCTGGAACTCACTCTGTAGATCAGGCTGGCCTCGAACTCAGAAATCCACCTGTCTCTGCCTCCCAAGTGCTGGGATTAAAGGCATGTGCCACCACTGCCCGGCCTGTCTGTCTGTCTGTCTGTCTATCTGTTTATGTATGTGAGTACACTGTCGTTGTCTTCAGACACACCAGAAGAGGCATCGAATCCCCATTACAGATGGTTGTGAGCCACTGTGTGGTTGCTGGGAATTGAACTCAGGACCTCTGGAAGAGCAGCCAGTGCTCTTAACCACTGAGCCATCTCTCCAGCCCTCAGCATTTTCTGAATGTAATACAAGTATACAGACTTGTTTGTGGAAAGAGAAACAATAGGAAAGGTAAAAATCATCCTAAGTGACCTTATGGTCTCTAAATTCCATTAAATATCTTTAGTTCTCAAAGTATTTCAAAGTTGCTATTTGTTTAGAAGATATAAAGTATTTAAATCAGTTTTAGTTGTTTAAGGAATCTGTCAATATTGAAACTTTGCTTGTGTGACAAATTTGAATCTGACCCAAATTGTTAATGAACTAAGTTGTAAATCTGGTTTATAAGTGGTCTAACTTGTTCCTAATGGCTAATAATTATATGGCAGTTGGTAGTTTTCAAATGGATGAGTGCTCATGAGCAACACACACACACACACACACACACACACACACACACGATACTAACTGAACTGTTTAGAATGGGAGATTTTCTTCTTTGGTGAGTCATTGTTTCTGTAATTCTAATATATGTTTTTCCCTGTGTAGTGGCTCAATTTTTGCTTAACTCTGTGGGTATGTTATAGTGTACCTATACATTAATATTTGACAAATGTTAAATTCCTTGGCATGGATGCTTTGGGATGATGGGAGCATATGACTGTCCAGATATTAGAAACCCTAAGGGAGTTTAGTCTAACCCTTACCTTTCATTCTCATTTGTCTCTTCCCGAGGCATCGGAGTCAGAGTTATAAATCCCCTTCAACACATACAAATGTGCATTGTGTGATTGCTACCATAAGGGCTGATAGTGTTAGAGACATTATCTGGACTTTCTAACCAAGATGGAGATGGAGAGATTGATTTGGTACCTACAGGCCCCACATTCTGAGAATGGAAAAGGATGCATAGTAGGCATTATTATGCTCATCTGTGAGGTGAGTGGAGTGGAGAACTGAGAACTGAAAGAAGGTTTTTAGCCTTCCAAGGGAGTATTATTCTCCCCCACCTCCCTCCTTTTGGGTTTTTCAAGACAGGAGGGTTTTTTTGTGTGTGTGTGTAGCTTTGGCTGTCTTGGAAATTGCTTTGTAGATCAGGCTGGCCTCAAACTTAGAGATCTGCCTACCCCTGCCTTCTAAGTGCTGGCATTAAGGCCTGCATCACCACTGTCTGGCTCAGCAGTTCTATTCTGTTCTTTATTTTTTTTTAATTTAAGATGTATATATTTTATGTATGAATGTTCTATTTGCATGTAAATGTGCATGCCAGAAGAGGGCATCAGATCCCATTACAGATGGTTGTGAGCCACCATGTGGTTGCTGGAAATTGAACTCAGGACCTCTGGAAGAACAGCCAGTGCTCTTAACCATTGAGCCATCTCTCCAGCCTAGGTGTTCTATTCTTAATTCTGACTTTAACACATTGACTGCTATCAAATTGTTCAAAAATATTTGTCTTTAGCACCTTCTTGTTTTCTTCTTTCTTTCTTTCTTTCTTTCTTTCTTTCTTTCTTTCTTTCTTTCTTTGTTTTTTGAGGCAGGGTTTCTCTGTGTAGCCCTGGCTGTCCTAGAACTCACTCTGTAGACCAGGCTGGCCTCGAACTCAGAAATCCACCTGCCTCTGCCTTTCAAGTGCTGGGATTAAAGGTGTACGCCACCACTGCCTGGCGTCTTTTTTTTTTTTTCAACTCTTATTCTTAATATTTTCCTGGTCTCTTTGGTGGTGTGGCTGTACAGATGGCTTAGAGTTTGAATTCTTGTTACTGTTGGAGAACTGAGTTTTGGTTTCTACACATGCACATGGTGGCACATAAACTCTGTGACTCCACTTATAGGAGATCCTATTTCATCTTCTGGTCTCCAAAAGCACCAGGCACACATGTAGGTGCCCATACATGAATGCGTCCATGCATGCATGCATGCATACAGGAAAATACTTATTGTATAAAATAAAAGTAAGTAAACACTCCCATCCAATTTACAACTATTAGATATATGTTTGTGTATATTTAGTATATCACTTTATGTACAGCAGGCATCACAGCAATCTAATTTTTTATTATTTATTTTGGTTTCTTTTGTGTGTGACATTGTTTCTCTGTGAAGCTCTGATTGTCTTGGAACACTCTCTGTAGGCCAGGCTGGTTTTGAACTCAGAACTCATGGATCCACTTGCCTCTGCCTCTCAAGTGCTGGGATTAAAGCCTGGACCACCATCATTAGGCACAACTATCTGATTTTAAAATGTATTTTATCATGATAGAAAGATGCCATATTTCTTTTAGCAGTTGCTTTAGCACACACTCCATATTTAATACATGGTCAGCGCTAGCACCACTTAACTAACTTTGTAAATATGTCTATTTTGTGCAAAACAAGTTGTGCAGTGTGTGATCTTTTATGACATGTTTCATGTAAAATAATGTGTTCATGGTGTAGGGGTAGTGTGTTTTATTACTTTATTCCTCTATATTGCAAAATGATATTTAATTCTGTGGATATGAATGGACAGAATTTACACAGTATATACCTCTCATATGTTAATCAGCTAATGGACTTTATGTTATGAAAAAATACTGCCATAAAAATTTAAGTACATTTTTTATTGTATGGAGATATATTTTTTGGCCGATTCTGTTTCTTTTTTTAAAGTTTATTTTTATGTGTATGGGTGTTTTGCCGGTATATACATTTGTGTGTGCAGTTACTCATGGAGTCCAGAAGAGGGTTGTGGATCCTTTGGAACTGGAGTTAAGGCATTGTGTGCCATCTGTTGTGATAGGAACCACAGTGAGGTCTGCTGCAGAAGCAGCATGTGCATTTAACCACTAAACTGTGTTTCCAGCCCACCTTTTCCCCTTTTAAAATGATCAAATACTTTTAGTTTTCTAATAGGAAGAAATGTACTGTAGTCAAAAGACAGACATAAATGTGGTGAAAATATTTATTTGACAGAAATTAAGTCCATATTATACAAAGTGTTCAGTGAGGTACAAAAAGAAGTAATCCAATAGTGAACAACAGGTATGAACAAGTGGCTATTAAATGCTATTCAGGGTGGTGCACACCTTTAATCCCAGCACCCAGAAGGCAAAGGCAGGTGGATTTCTATGACTTTGTGAGCAGCCAGGTCTACATAGTGAGTTCTATCCAGGCCAGTCAGGGCTTTGCAGTGAAACACTTGTCTCTAAAAAACAAATCCTAACAACAGAATTAAAACTATGTATAGGTAGTATAATTGGAAATAATACCAAACTTTTGGTAAGTAAAGAAATACCACTATTCCTGGCTTATTACTTGGGATCTAGGGATTATTAAATTTAGGTCTTCATGCTTGCCTGGCTGTAGCTTACTTACTAAATGAGTTATCTTGCCAGCCCAATTTTGCTTTTCAGTTATTAAATAGTGATGTTATTTTAAAAATGCCTTTAAATATTTTATTGTTTTTCTCTTTTCCCTGTTAAAGTTGGTAGTGAGGGCAAGAGTGGGTAAAGGGGCATTCTGCCAAGCTTGGTACCCTGAGTTCAGTTCCTGGACCCAGACAGTGGGAGGAGAGAACCAGTTTCTGCAAGCTGTTCTCCACACATGTGTGAGTGTAATAAAAATTAAAAAACAAAACCAAACAAACAAAAACCAGAAAAAACAAAAAAACCAAAACGTCATAATATTTTCTGAGAATAATCAAATTTTTTAGCTTAATAGTTTTAAAATGTTTTATGTGTATTTGAAGGAGCCCAGGTTATAAATTAATAACAAATTGATATTTTTTCTGGTTACCTGGAACAGACTTTTGTTTTGATATGTAATTGTTTTATTTTATAATTTTAAGGTATTAATATATTTAAGGAGTGCAAATTGGGATACCCGGATTGCAGCAGGACAAGCTGTTGAAGCTATAGTGAAAAACGTGCCTGAGTGGAATCCAGTGCCAAGAACCAAACAAGGTGCCTTGAAAGTGGAAAAGTAGTTTGACATAATATATAACTGTAGATGAAGTATGTGGTTTAATAATTTCAATTTTGATTTAAAGGGTTAATTTTTATGTTTTCAGGTTCAGCTTTGCTAGGAAAGAATATTATGTTGGTTTTTGCCACTAAACTTAAAAGAGAAACTGCTGGATAAACTGTTTTCATATGTATTTCTGAAGTTATTTAATCCTACAGTGTACTAAATGTATTAATTCCCTTTAAGGCATGAATATTTCTGAAACAATTCCTTTTTCACTGCTGTTTAGAAGATTGTATAGTGTGGTATTTTTTAAACTCTAGCCTAGTTTATGTGTGGGTGCTTGGTAAGCTAATTCTTTAGTCTAGTCGTGTTTTCCCTCGTTGTAGGGGCTTTGCTTGCTTGTTGTTTTGATTTTGTGGTGTTGAGAATTGAACCTAGGGCCTTGTGGATGAAAGGTTCTGCCATTACAAGTTAATGGGTTTTTGTTGTTGGTCTCTTTGGATGTTGAATAGAGGTAAGAGATTGCACTTTTTTTATGATTGCCTATGCTCATGTTTTAAAGCAAACCATACGCCTATGAAAAAGCTATAAGGCATACATTTTAATTGAAAGAACTTTTATTGTGTATTATTTTATCTAAATTTCGTGTTTTAGAATCCAGCAACACACTGTCATTTATGTTGTAGTATGAAGTCTATCTAAGGACAGAATTACAAGTTTAGTTTTCAGGCATTAATTGAGAGGTTTTGTTTGTTTGTTATTTTATAATAAATGTTCCCTAATTGAGAATCCAATAAGGAGCAACTAGATAAATTTTTAGTTACTTAATATAAATCTTAATCTTTCTTGAAAGTTTTTGCTTTTATTTTTGATGTGTTATTTTGAGTTTTTGTGTTATTTTGCCTTTATCAAATATAAATCCAGAACCTTCTCATTTCTAGCTCATTATCTCCAATTATCTTGGTGGATAGACACAGTGTAGCTCATTTTATTGAACTAATTATATTAGCATTAAAATTTATACTGAAACTGCTTATAAGAAAACATTCATGAGATTTTTGTTCCTTTGTATTAAGCTAAGCAGTTATACTTTACAGCAAATGACTGCAAATGCTGGATTAGCTGTTGTGTTAGTAAGCAGTAGTTTAACATTCACAGCCAGCTGACCTTTTTTGGGGAAGAATGTAGAACATTTTGAAGATATTCTTGGGTTTCAAATGGGTGTATAATTTCAGTAGCTTGTCATGAGTTTACAAGTGAAGTATGGAAAGCAAGTCCTATTGGATGACTTGTTTATGTCTTGGCTATTCCTCGGAATAGGGTGACAGTGTCTGTTTTAGTCAGGGTTTCTACTCCTGCACAAACATCATGACCAAGATGCAAGTTGGGGAGGAAAGGGTTTATTCAGCTTACACTTCCATGCTGCTGTTCATCACGAAAGGAAGTCAGGACTGGAACTCAAGCAGGTCAGGAAGCAGGAGCTGATGCAGAGGCCATGGAGGGATGTTATTTATTGGCTTGCTCCTCTGGCTTGCTCAGCCTGCTTTCTTATAGAACCCAAAACTACCAGCCCACAGATGGTACCACCCACAAGGGGCCCTCCCCTCTTGATCGCTAACTGAGAAAATGCTGGATCTCATGGAGGCATTTTCTCAACTGAAGCTCCTTTCTCTGTGATAATTCCAGCTTGTGTCAAGTTGACACACAAAACTAGCCAGTACAATGTTTTTAACTTATTTATGAATATATTTTGTGCATGTTTGTCTTCAGATTATCTAGTACAATTACCTCATGCTGTAACTCTGGAGGTCTTTAACCCTTAAACAGTAAATTAAAGTATCATATTTAACATATGTGTCAACATGGGGATGCATTTCTTCCTATAGCATACTTTCATGGTTGGAAACACGTATATACCCCCTTACTGTTTTTATGGTTTGTAGAAGGGGAGTCACCAAGTTCATAGTTGATTTTCAGATAACTAAGAACTGACTGTAGATAATCACAGTAGTTTTACTATTTATTTGTTTCTCTTAAATATTAGCCAGTTCTCCAAGTAATGATATGCCATGTTCTTTCATTCTGATTTTTTGACTATATGGTCAAATAATATTTTTAAAATTCATCTAGAACCCACAGAGAGTTCTATGGAAGATTCATCTACTACAGATCGATTAAATTTTGACAGATTTGATATATGCAGATTGTTACAGCATGGGGCATCACTTTTGGGGTCTGCTGGTGCAGAATTTGAAGTCCAAGATGAAAAATCAGGTTAGTAGTCCTGGAGAAGTCTGAAATTTTGCTTTCAAATTAATTTATAATTTGTTGTGCTGTGAAATGTCAATCGACTGACAAATTGACTGACATTTTTATGTATGGGGTAGACAAAGTGACCAACAGTGCTTGTTCTAAAGCTGCAGTAATAAGAACCAGTACAAATTGGGGCATTGTTTTCATGGTTCTGGGAATTTGAAGGTTATTGTTGTATTATCTTATGTTTTGAGTACTGTTGGAACTTGTGCCTATGTCCAAAGTAAAAAGTTGAAGTTAAAATTAAACTTTGGGTAGGTAAATGGCTCTTTAAGCTTTCAGAATATATTAGATACAAAGGTAATTTAATACCTTGAGTGCAGTAGCTCATACCTCAGAATGCTAGCTCATTTGGAGACTGAAACAGGATCATTTGAGTCCAGGAATTTGTAACATAGGGAGATCCTGCATCAAAAAATCCAGAACCAAAAAGGGTGATTACAGAAAAATAAATGTTTTTTCTAGTCAAGATTGTGGCCTTGAGTAGAAAAAACTCTGTTTTTAATGGATTTCTGTAAATAAATAGGTTGACTCTTAATTTAATAAAGGGGACAGGGTGTGGTATCACATACTTTAATCCCAACAGAGGCAGGTGGATCTCTTTAAATTCCATGCTGCTAGTCTGGTCTACATAGTGAGTTCTAGGCCAGACAAAGCTACATGAGTTTTTTTGTTGTTGTTGTTGTTGTTTTTTTTTTAATTCTTGTTGTCTTCGTCTTTTTCTTCCTTCTTCTTCTTATTTTTGTTTTTTGAGACAGGGTTTCTCTGTGTAGCCCTGGCTGTCCTGGAACTCACTTTGTAGACCAGGCTGGCCTCTAACTCAGAAGTCTGCCTGCCTCTGCCTCATGAGTGCTGGGATTAAAGGCATGGGCCACCACTGCCCGACTCCTCCTCCTCTTCTTCTTCCTCCTCCTTCTCCTCCTCTTCTTCTGATTTATTTACTTATTTTATGCATATGACTACACTGTAGCTGTCTTCAGACACACCAGAAGAAGGCATTGGATCCCATTATAGATGGTTATGAGTCACCATGTGTTTGCTGGGAATTGAACTCAGGACCTCAGGAAGAGCAGTTAGTGTTCTTAACCACTGAGCCATCTCTCTAGCCCAAATGATGAAACTACCTGTAACTCCAGCTCAGGGGAATCCAATGCCTCTGCTCTGTGCACCTATCTCTTCTGCCATACACATTAAAAATGAAAAATAAATACTAAAAGGAATAAGTTACTATAAATCATTCATTTAAAAGTTTTTGTATGAATGTGGTTTCATTCATTGGAGTAGACTACTGAGTCATTAGTAACCATGTTTTTCTGTTGAAAAACTACCAGGTTTTTTCATTTGTTTGTTTGTTTTTGGTTAAGTTTTTTGAGATGTGTAACAGAGTCCTGTCTGTCCCGGAACTTGATTTGTAGGCCAGGCTGGCTTTAAACTCACAGAGACCCGCCAGAGACTTGCCTGTCTCTGCCTCCTAGTGCTGGGATTAAGGGTGTGCACCACAATGGCTGGTTAAAACTACCAGTTTTTTTTTTTTTTTTTTTGGTTTTTCAAGACAGGGTTTCTCTGTGTAGTTCTGGGTGTTCTAGAACTCACTCTGTAGACCAGGCTGGCCTGGAACTCAGAAATCCTCCTGCCTCTGCCTCCCTAGTGCTGGGATTAAAGACGTGTGCCACCACTGCCCAGCCGAAACTACCAATTTTTACAAAGTGGCTCCACCATCTTATATTCCACCAACAGCAAATGGGAATTCCAATTTCTCTACAGCCTTGCCAACACTTTATTGTCTAACTTTTGATGCTAGCCATACTTGCTAATGAGAATGCTATCTCTGTGGTTTTTATTTGTTCTTTTCAGCTGACTAGTGATAAGCATTTTTCTTTTCATGTATTTGTTGTCCATTTTTATTTCTTCTTTGTAGAAATGTCTGTTCAGAGACTTTTGCAGGATATTCGATCACACTGTGAACCCCACGATTGTGTTACTTACTGAAAAGATCTGTTTCTACTTGTAGTGAGGCTCAACCGTTAGCACATACTTTTAATCCCTCTAACTGGAAAACAGACATGCCCTTATTACATACCTTTAATTCCAAACAGTGAAGGTAAAGTTAGTTTGTAGAAGGAAGCAGCCATGTTTGAAAGTGATGTCTAATTGAGTGGCAGACAAAGTGATGAATCAGAGAAAGATTTGACAGAATAGGATATGCCCAGCTCTCAGTAGAAGAGAGGAAAAAGGGTACTTAAGAGAGAGCAGTGCAGAGCGAGAAGAGAGGAAGAAGGCATTTTTACCAGGACTGTTGTACAGAGACAAATTGCGGACAGCGAACAAGCTAGGCACAGGTGAAGACAGAAGGAGCCAGAAGATTAGAACAGATTGCTGAAGTTAGTCTGAGGTCTAGCAGAACAATTCAGGAGAGGCAGAGAAAAGGAGGGGTGGGTGGGTGTTAGATTGAATCTTTCAGCTTGGAGAGAAGTTAGAGCCAGAACAGGTGAATTGAATCAGCCAGCCAGAGATCAGAACAAAAAAGGGGAAAGTGTCAGAGGCTGAAAACTTCTAGGCCTAAGTAAGATTGTATGAAGGCTAGAAGCTTCCAAGACTAGGCCAAGGTCAGCAGACAGAGGCCATAAGCTTCAGAGATGACAATTGCTACAGGTGAATAAAAGATACTTTTACATGACACTTTGCTCATTTCATCCTTTATTATGACTTAGAAGCATTCTTTGTATGTTCTAGATGCAAGTGCCTTATCAGATCTATGACTCGCATATTTTCACTTATTTTGTGGGTTGCTCTTTTATTTTCTTGGCAATATTCTTTTTATTTTCTTATTGTGGAGCTGGGGATTAAATCCAATGCCTTGCAAATATTTTGCTAGTGTTCTATCACTGAGTTATAATCCTTGTTTTCATTTCTTTGATGATATTCTTTGAAGCATAAAGTATAATCTTATTAGGTTCAATTTATGTGTTTTTCTTTTGCTTTTCAACTTTTGTTTGCCATATGTAAGAAATTCTAAATCAAGATCATTTACCAGTATGCATTGTTCTAGTTTTTTTTAACCTTAGCTCTGACTTGTATGTAAGATTAATTAATATTCTGTTTTAACAAGTTTTTAAATCAAGAAATATCAACTTCCAATTTTGTTCTCTTGGATTTCTGGGATCTGGAGTGATAGTGCTGAGGGCTCTGGAAAAGCAGCAAGGATTTCTAACCTCCGAGCCATCTCTTCAATTCCACTATTGGTTTTGTTTAAATTACATTCTATTTATGCATCTGTGCATGTGTGTGAGTGGCTGTGAAAGTGCCAAGGTGTCCTTGTGGAGATCAGAGGACAGCTTGCCATAGTGAGTTCTCTTCTTTCAGCTTGTGGGTGCTGGGGACCTCCCTATGTAGACTAAGGTAACATAAAACTCATAGAGACCTACCTGCCTCTGCATTCTAGTGCTGGTTTTAAGGAAGTATTTTTATATAGAGCTTAAAAAATTATCTTAGCTGTTTTAAGGCCAAGTTTTAATTTTTTTAAAAAAATTATTTATGGCAGGCAGTGGTGGCGCATTGCTTGAGACATTTAAAATCTTACCTACTTCAATTTCCTCATTCTTGTTTGGGTTACACTATCTCAGAACATACAAAAGAGCACTCTGGGAATAAGCACTCATTTGTTGATCCGCTACAGTATATGGACCAACCCACCCCTCACCCCGCTGGCCACACCTCTCCCTGACCTTGCCCTCCTCCCTTATGTAAGAGAAAGAACCCATGCAAGTCAATAGAATGCTCAACCGTTATTCCCTGAAAACAGGGGAAACCGTTTATTGACACAGGAGACCTAACCATGAATTAAGCAGTGTCCACCTGAGCTCTTGCAGACCTACAGTGTGAGCAAACCTGAGGTCAGCTTCCACTGCATTCTGGATGAGCCTCATTGGAACTGGGACCTCCTGGGATTAGTTTATGTACACCCTGAGATGTCACACAGTTGCCCCTCCCTTTAACAGAAAACGTCATCCACAGGGACCGCAGCTAGCAATGAGTAACGATATTCCTTCCAGCTTCCTCAGGGAATAAGCACTCATTTGTTGATCCTCTTCTGTCAAACAGAATCTAGATTCTGGTATTATAGCCTGTCAGGATCCTTCAGAGAAGGTACAAGGTGTAGCTATAAAGTAAGACTGGTTTCCTTAGGAATGAATCATCTTATCTCATGTACACTAGAGATCTGACAGTAGGGCAGCTAGAATCTCAGGGAAATTAGGACACTGTTCTCTAGTGATTATAGGTAACAAAGTTTACAGGCTCCTCAAACTACTGATTATGGTTTATTCATTTGGGCAGAAGAGATCTTATTTTTCATCTCCTTTTCCTCTTCCTTCTTCTCTTCCCCCTCTTCCTCTTCCTTCTCCTCTTCTCTTCTTGCTTCTCCTCCTCCTCTTCCTCTTCCTCCTCTTCCTTTCTCCTCTTCTTCCTCCTTTTCCTCCTCCTTCTCCTCCTACCACCACCACCACCACCACCACCACCACCACCACCACCACCACCAC